>OX382260.1:7188106-7788106 GCA_947507595.1 Pyralis farinalis
GGGTTGATGTGGTAGTATTTTTTCCATGAGGTGATTTGATCACCAATATCGCCTATGTAATCTAGAAATTCTATTCTTTACCGCAGCAGCCGAAGTAGAGTCGATCAGTGCAGCCGTGGCAGCGAGGGCATGCTACTAACGGTAATACATGGATGCCAGCCGGAGCTAGTTCATAAGAACTAATAGGTGACAGAAGCATGTAAATTAGCTTTGATCAAATAGGCTGTAAATTTGAATTTCACAAATATTATTAGTTATAGGTAAATAGATAGCTATCTATCTACCTATAACTTCCCGGCAAATCCCCTGCAGGGTAGTAGTAGAGCACTTTGATCGCGTTTATTTTACTTTCATGCTCTCTCTCACATACCCAGCTCTCGCTTCCATAAGTATGCGTTAAACACCTGAATTTATTAACGATACAATATTATAGTCATCAGAAATACTCTGAATAGTCAAGTTTCTTCATTATGATATCGCAAATATAGGTGATTGATATTAGATTCATTAGAATTCTTTCTCTAGTTACATAGAGGTGGGACCTTGGAGTATACATAACCAAGCTATAGAGCGCGTCTTACCAAGTATGAACCGTAAGCACATGTATGAATAACACGTATAACTGTCGCTGTCGAACAGTAGTCAAATGTGCTTCTACCCAACCAAAACAGTCTTTTTGGGAATGAGAATTATAGGAATGTCTGTATTGAAATATCGATAGCTTAGAAATTTCGTCATGCATAGAGAATCACTATAATACTCGTAGCTTTGTACGTATGATGCAACAGACATGGCTCAGTGGATAAAGAACGCATTAACCTACGGTCCGTGGTTCGATTCCTGCCATGTACCATTACATTCGTCTTTTCGGATTTATATATACATTTTTAATTATCACTGCTCTTTGGTGAAATTATATATACAAAAAGGCATGTGACCTAAGGTAAGAAAGGTCTGGTTTTCCCTGTGGTTTGTGGAGTAAAATCAACATCTTTGCCATATCCTTAGGCTTAGATAGCGGACCGCGACAATCCTAATTGATTAGGAAATAAGAATACCCTAGGAAGAAGAAGACCATAGATACGTATGTATAAAAGTTGCAAACGATGGGTACAAGATAGGAGAGATACGCGCGCTTTATAGCTTGCTTATGTATACCAATAACCTGTTAAAAATACTCATGTAGTCAAATAACATTGTGTTGAAACGAAACCGGATTTATGTTACAATATTTGTTAAGTTGTTACTGTGTTATATTAATGATTTATAAAATGTTACTGTACATTAATAAATTGTTGTCAAAAGTTATAATTTGGAAAAGAAAACATCGATACAGTTACTGTGTTAAATCTGCGTTGGGCAGTTTAGTTTTTATTGTTGTTGTAACGCGATTTGTCACTTTTATGGGCATTTGTTTTTTTGTTTAAAATTAGTTATTTTGGGTGGTCATTATGTTCATGTAATTTATTTTGTTGCCTGAATTCCTCCTTGAAAAAATATACACAGGAAAAAGACTGTATATTTATGTCGACAGGACAAAAATTTGTTTTTCAATATTTGACAATGAAAAATATAAGAAAATAATGTTTAAATATTATAAACATTAATTAGATAAAGAGAAGCCTTTTGCGCGGACTAAAAATATTTATTTGAAAACCTCATCTGAAACTCGATCCAAAAATATAGGTATACTGGATCTATAAATTATATAACTATAATTTAATTATATTTGCGATATAATAAAAATAAATCAGTTTATCTGTACGAGACAACGAAATAAATTACCACTGAATAAACGATAATTATATAGAAAAAGATTTGTAGGAATGGAAAAAACGAAAACGCATCGTGTAAAGAAACAGGTTGTACGTGCAATATTTAAATTGAATGTAGTATGGGTGGCAGTTAAGAATCCACTCTGAGGAAAAGCCTGTCATTGTGCAATTTTTTAAAACACTTAATCAGCTTAATCAAAAAGGAAGTATGTCAGGCATTGAAGAGTATATCCGTGGAGACACACTTTTGTACGATGTGTCAGAACACTTAATCATCAAGATAATATGGAAAGTATTCATAAGGTAAGCATACAGCCAGGGAAAATTTCATTAATGAATATGGCATAAAATATATTTAAAAATCCACGGCGGGGAGAAACTCCTTGATCGTGCGAAGTGACCAACCACTTAATCAGGCCAACCGTTTGAATGAATGTATTCTGGATAAAACCTTTTATTGCGTCTGGTCGATTTTTCGCCGCAAAACATTTATCGTACCTTCAATGAAGTATGGGAGATAAGTGAACAAAGGTATACACTCCAGTGAGAAACCCTTTGATTATGAGATGTGTCAAAACATTTAATCAGATGTGTAGTATGGGAAAGACTAGACTCTGGGGAGAAACAGGGAGCGAACTACCTATATGTCAAGAATAATAAACAGAAAAGAAACATGGTAATCGAGAATTCTAACAATAATACTCATACGGAATGATACGGACGTGAGCAGGAATATTACATATTTTAGTAATTAATTTATTTAAGTATTTAAGTGATTAATGTCCTTGTTGTAGACATTTGACTGTTATAGGCGAATCGTGTCACCTGGGTAAGTTTATAGGTTCCTAAATATAAACAGGTAGAAGCATACTTTAGCGAAAATGTGCCTACCAAAAATCGGTTACTTCAGGCTGGTTTATTTATATTTGACATATCCCCATTGGCCGATATCGATTCACAAGCTGTGATGGAGGCCATCAATACGTAACACATACGGCACTTCTTATATAGTTCATTGTGATATATTTCAATATCTGTATTTGGTATAAGTATATGTAAAAATCAATTGTCGTGCGTTAGTCTCGCAAAAACTCGAAAATGGCTCGACCGATTTGATTTCTTCATGATATGTCCAGTATATTACCGGGAAGGTTTACAAAGAAAACGCGGATGGAGACGTGAATATTAACTAGTCGATATTAATAAATTTCCACTGCTGAGTCTTTATGTAGCCGGGGTGTACCAGTCGTAGGTAACCAATAAGTGACAATGAACTGTGAAGTTTATAGCAGTCCCAAAGGTAAGAAATTAGTGGAAAGCTTAAAGATTTTACTTTCGCCCCTACCAACTCACGGGCGAGTAAATAGCCTAAATAGATGGCCAGTAGGCACTACATATCTTTTTTTTTGTTTCTTAAGCCCAGTGACATGACGCGTTAAGCCGAAGCATCACTCGTCGATACCTCGTGTGTGTCTGCCTTACTTTGACTTGCGAGCAATCTGTGCCTCAACTGACCGATTTTCTCCTCCTCAGTTGGTTCTGGAGGTACCTCCTCCGTTTGAGGACCTCTCATTAGGCCGAGAAGGACGCCGAATATGTACCTATAGAAAAAACAAAAGGTTAGTAAAAATTTTAGACTGGGGTTTATGTAGAAAGAAATATGTAAATTGAGATATTATGTAGAAGGCGCGCGAGTTGAATGCAGTTTAGTCTACACATGTTACAATATGTACTCCTTCGGTATAGGTAGTATGCTATTCTTATGAACATAGCCATTCTGTAGCATCTTTGTCACACGCAACCCTTAGCACTGCACACAACTTGCGCGTCTAATACACTTCAGAATCTAGAAATTTTGATGTTTTGGTTCTTATTTATCTTTTGAACAAGCCATAATAACAGGTTCGCAAATTTCGATAATATTGACTGTATTACCGACACGGTAAATGTTTTGCGCCGGGAAATCGATCTACCTAAGAATCTATTCAATAATCCTAGATATTCATGATTATTACTGATTTTTATTTTCAAAATAACTCCTGTGCATTAAATAATACTATTATCATTTTTGATACAATAAATTTAATGCGAAAGTTGAACGCTAATTTGCACTTTTGATACGTCAAAATGAAATCAAACACTTTACTTGTAAAAACAGGTGCATGCAATAGGCATAATAGGTAATAGATAAGAACACGATTTCTTACCCTCAAATAGAGCTTACGAATATTAAATTGTTTTAATATTCGTCAGTTTTATATGTTTTGTTAGATCCTTTATATATAAAAGTAACATCAACGGATCTAGTATATAATGTAGGAGGTATGTAGGAGAAAATCTCCTACATTGTGTTAGGTTGTAAGTAAGGTAAACTGCAGGCTAGAGCATGTGCATGTAAGGTATAAAACGTGGATAAGATATTGAAGGTAGTTTGAAAATAAATGTGCAATATAGTCAATGGAATAAAATTGTGTTGAAATAAGAAAAAGTGATACCCGGACCAATTACATTCGACCGGTGTATATCATAAAACATACATATAAATTTATATTAATATAGAGCTAAAGGTAGGAAGAATTCAATGTCATGATCACTAATACAACCATATATAGGTACCTATATTATGCTACCATTATGCGGAGAAATGCCTCTACTACATCAAAATGCTAAATCTAATTACCGTCTTCTCCGCATGGAGAAAGGCCGTAACTGCTTCTCTAACTCTTTGATACAGTTACGTTTATTCTCCATATGACGGTAGTTGGTAGGTTGGTTGGGAGACGGTAGAATGAATGTAGACAACAAGGGTGCAGCCGGGATTGGAATGGATGGTGTGGAGGAGGACACGTTAGTCAATACTAAAAGAAATCATAATAGTTAACGGATAATGTGCAATACATCTGATAAAGGCATAATCGCCATATTAATGAACGAAATTAGGAACTCGGTAAGGACCACTTTCCATTCTCCAAGCCCGGGAGCGACAGTTTAGTTCCAGGAAACTGCAGTAATCCGCCCCCCTCCCCATTTCCACGTAGCCAACCCTTCTTTCGTTACGCCAGTTTGCATGTCCTTAACGGACGATTATAATAAGTTTTTATTTCAAATGTAATTGTCAATTACACTTAACTAAAGAATCATAAAATATAATGGATTTAAGCCTACTATCTATACAAATAAACTAATATTTCCTAAACAATTAAACCCTTCTATAGTCGGAGCTAACTTCGCGATTAGATTAGGCTCTGGCGACGGATGTAGGGCAGAGAGATGTTTATGTTTGATTGAACAGCCCGATCAGAGAAGTACCTCTATTTTACAGAAGATCACAGCCAATAACAATTTACAAAAATTGACCAAGGACGGGAATGTTCTGAAGAGATTTTTATGTAACGTCGAGAGACAAACAAGATAGCCCGCTTGATGTTCAATGGTTGCCGTATTCTATGAATGCTTACAATGTAAAGAATACTCTTCACGCGTTGCCACTCCCGCTGCTAACATAAAATTTATTTATATATACTACGGTTGTTAGTTAGATTTAGGAAGTCCTCGCGTTGCTGCGTTGACAGCAGGAGCTTAGCTGATGGCGTATTTGGCTATGTTACCCGCTTTAATTTCGGCAGGCATTATGTTTCATTTCTCTCCCGACGTAGTAGAAAAAATTCTTACCTCTAAAACTATATTTCACAGGACTACATTTACCTTTATTCCAGCAATGTATAAGGACAGTAAGTAAAATTTGATTCATATATTATTGAAAGTTGACGATATCTTACTTGTTTTCGGAAATAAAACAAAAGGCACTTTCAGTAAAATTTATTACTATCAGTAGGGAACTATCAAATCATCGCTAGTCTTTTGTATTACAGTAATAAATGATGGACTATGACAGGCAAAGGCCTAAAAGTTTATTGTTTTTGCAATTAAGACTCATTTAACTAAAAACATTTTTAACATGTTACCTTTTCTTTTCTGGCAATCATAAACAATATTACTTTTCATTTACCTGGGTGGTCTGAAAAGTTTCCGACCTAACAAAGATACTAGTCATTTTTTTTTAATTTATTTTATTTTTCTACATAGCCTGCTTGTACACACACTTCTCTTAGTGATGCTCCAATCTCTTTAACCCATCCAAATAGTACTCGTCGTTTTTCTCTGCAAAATAATTGTCCGCGAAAATGATTGTCTCCTCATTTGACGAAAAGCTCTGTCCTCCGAGCACAAGTTTTTAGATGAGGGAACAAAAAGAAGCTAGATCTGGTGAGTAAGGCAGTCATAAAAAGGTCAAGCAGTTCAAACCGTAATTCATGGATTTTCGCCATGACAACCGCTGAAGTGTGAGACGGCGAGTTGTCTTGGTGAAACAGATTTTTTTTTTCCTGGAAATGTGGCCGTTATGGCCAAGTAATGATGCTTAGTATGCTCCTGTAATGGTTTTTCCTTTTTGAAGATAATCGATTAGGATAATTCCATGACTATACCAAAAAACAGTCCACTGTTTTGACTATTATCAGACTATTTTGGTTCGGGCGTATGATGGTGTAACCAAGTTTCATCTACAGTAATTAATCGGTGCCATACACTCGGATTTATTGCGCCTAAGCTGCGCTAGCAGAGCGTTGGAAATGTTTATGCAAACACGTTTTTGGTCTAACGTGAGCAAACGCGACACCCACGCGCGGTCAGCTTTCTCATGCCAAATCTTGATTTAATATGTGACAAACACGTTTTTTGGACATTTTTATAGCCTCTACTATCTCTCTCACTTTAATTCGGCCGTCGTCTAGCACTATTTTGTTAACTTTACCGATGTTATCGCCAGTAGTTGCAGTTTTTGGACGTCCCTAACGTTCACCGTCTCCCAAGCTCTCACGATTACGTATAAATTCAGCTGCTGAAAATTTCATTATGGTAAATGATAGTGCAGAGTCCCCGTACACAGAGTCCAACTCATCTTTAATTTGTGTAGGCGTATTGCCTTTCAAAAAATTAATTAATGAGAGCTCGATACTCATTTTTTTCCATTTTCATAAAAACACTCACATCGACTCAGATATACGTCTGTTAAATAACAACTGCGCATCCAAAATGGCTGAAACTTTGGTGAGTAACTGTCAAAAGATGCATAACTACATTCACTAGCTTTTATTGACGAGTGCTGCCATCTTCACGTTGAGGTCGGAAACTTTTTAGACCACCCAGGTATATACATTGACTTTATCTGAATCGTCACTTTGATGAATATTTCAATTTGACCAGTGCATATTCACATATGCAAACATCTGTATTCATCTAATTCTTCTTCGTACGGCAATGCTTTTGTATAAAATTAAACAATTTCGATAACTCTGATCGTTAGTTTCGTAACTAAAATGCAAAACACTAATATTTTCATACTGGTGTCTGTCCGTCCATAAGTATCTAATAAATCTATAACACTTTAACGTAAAAAATGAATCCAATCGAATAACTACTGAATTACATTTCATGGGGCACAAAACAGGAATGGGTATTAATTTTTTTCTTAACCATCATACAACGTGTCTAGTTGTTCGTAAATATGCTATAAATAGTGGGGAGGGAAGGGGTCAAAGTTTAGATCCTTTTTGTTGCAATTTTCAAATTTAAACTATTAGAAGAGAATTTTAATTAGAGCCCTATAATAAATAAACAAAATTGGTCATTACTTACGAACCCTAGTAGAGTTAGACGCAAGTGGAATTAGCCGGATATCTAAACTGAACTACTACCGTTCAAGTTTACTTACTGTCATTATATTTACTGTGTTTAATTTAAAAAAAAATGACGTACACATAATCACAATGAAATACTTAATGTGATGTCATTACCAATGACTGTGCACCGATGGTACGTTGAAATGTCGCGTGAAATTCATAAAAAACATCCATAAGAAATATACATAGTTATAGTTATGGAAATAACGTTTTTATTTGCGTACAAGTGACATATGTCATATGATAATTATGCTCTGTCATAAAATATAGTTGAAGTGGCCATCAAAATACTCATTGTTTTCATGCTTATAAGTAAAATATTGATTCGCTTAGTAAATTTGACAGTTCGTATCAGTAAGAGACTAGGAGATAAAGACTCGTAGAGCGAATGACTCTACTTGGTTTAGAATTATAAGGTAGTGGCGTAAAGCTGACAACTCGATTTACATCACCTTCATTTCTTAGAAGGTGTTATGAACAGTCGACGAGACCCCAACTCATACGAATGCTTGTTAGTCTTCGAACCGAATAATCGATCGTTATCTGTCCATCTGTCTATTATAGCAATTTTTCGTTAGAAACTGTTAGATCTTTATCAATGAAATTGCCGATTTCTTATAGCGGCCGGCGTGAAGTTCATTACTTAGAATCCCAAATTCAAATTAATTTCATAACATAGCTGTTTTTTTAATTAATCTACAGTTCATTTGTATTCTTGTTTGTACTTCCTCATTTTCTCATTTCGTCACCGGTAATGGCGAATACTTCAATTAATCAAATATTAATTTAAAATGTTCTATATAAAACTACAATTTCATAGTCAGCACTTAATATAACTGATATATAAACAAGTCAATTTATATCACTAGAGAGAGACAAATAAACACTTGTGACAAACTCTGTCGGCGCATGTAAAAGCCGCTGTACACGCGAAAAAAATCTCAGTTCGAGAGTTACACCCCCTGTTATTGAAAACAGTGATGGATCAGAGTTGATGTGATGATGAAATAAATTTGGATTGGAAGATCTTTTGATTTATGATACAGCATGTAAATCGAGTTATACTGAACTATTCACCCTGATTGGGTACCACGGAATTTGTGTTCGGTTTAAAGGCAGGAACGGTAAAAAACCTGCTCTGAGCACATTTGCTTTTTTGTGAAATTACTAAAAACTCGGCGAAAATCTTTATTTCTCTGGTAGACTTTATTTAACGATGTTACATCGCATTGCCACATCAGCAGATGACCTTAAGTAAAGTTTCAAAAACCTTTAAGGTTGGTAGTTTGTTTCGGCCATAGGCTACGTTCACTAGTTACGCTCAGGCAGACTGAATGCTTGTTTCATCTCAGCAATATAAAAATAAAGCAGTAAAAAGATCTTAATTATGCATAAAATAAGTGATATTCTTACCTAACGACAACAACCACACCGTAGCCCAAGTAGTAGAACATATAGAAGAACATTTTGAAGAATCCCACTGCCAGTTCAGCTGGTGGCATCTGCTGTAGATCCGCCATTTTCGCCTTTATGTTCGAAGGTGATAATGACGAGAATGCTGTGGAGATTCCTTCTTTGACAGCCTGGAATCCTCTACGGAATGGATTTTTGTCGGTTCTGAAAAATAAGGTAATGTAAATATTTCATATGCCGGTACATCTGCTTTCCAGGACTGGTAATTCTTTTCTTGTAAATTCGATTCTATAATAAATTGCCTGTAACAGTTCTGTCCTTTCTTAACAATGTCTCCAAAAGGCACATAGAAAATACTCTCTGTAAAAAGGCTTATTATAGAATAGATGGATATGTAATCTACAAATATGTACGGAAATAATTCAGCACAGGCAACCATATATCTTTAATTCTACCACTTGCAATCATCATAGTACTTAATGCTGACATAAACGTATTTATACCTAACATCAAATTGACGATTTGAAGAGAGACCTATATTGGCATGTTCCTTTCGGTATTTCTTCTTGGGCCAATGGTCATTTTCGAAATGCTAGTAAATAAAAATAATAAGTAAGAGAATTGAATAAGATTATATTTTATAAAATGTAAAATGTAGGTATCTAGTGCCCGCGAGGGCACTGATTTAAGTTTTGAGTTTACCTACTTTTTAAGTAGGAGGAGTAAGGAGGATTTAGTTTTGAGATATTAAATTACCATTGAATAGGTTAATAATATAGTTCCTAATGAAACTGATGGTGATGATACATGACATGACATACTGATGATAGTTACCATCAATATAAACAACGTTTTCTGTCTTCCTGCGAACACGGACACTGCAAAGCGTTCGAAACGTCAGGTTCAACAAAATAAATAAAACACGCGATACTTCCGCTAAAATTGTTTAATTCAATAAACAACGTTTCCTAACGCTATGACTTCGGAGTAGATGAAAAAACAATGCATGTTTGATATAGAATCTTCTTTTACACGACTGCTCATAAAAGGAACACTGTTTTTAGAGTTAATCCTAGTTTCTTTATTCGACCATAATTAATTAATAAATAAAATAAATATTGTCAGACAAATTACACAGCGCCATCTAGCCTCAAAGTAAGCGAAGCTTGTGTTATGGGTACTAGACAACTGATAAACATACGTAAATACATTTTTTTTTTTGTAAATACATACTTATTATACATAGAGATGTTCATGCAAACAAATGATTGTTCTGTGTGAGAATTGAAACTACATGCGGCGGTGTACAAGTAGCGTTTCTAACTACTGAGCCACCGAGCTCGTCATTATTGGCTTAAACACTTCTTAGTTTAGGTTTTTTAGTATTAGCTTTTATTAGAAATAAACGCAGTGTGTTTTTAATTAATTAAAAAAGTGACTTTTAAAAGAACGTCAACAACGTGAGTTACATGCAATTTGATCCAACCTGCTTTGTGTGCTTCCGCCACCAATTAGTTCATGCGGCCTAGCGCCGGCCGGCACCCACCCACTACTGTTAGTTAGTTAGTTAGTGAACTAATTGGTGGCGGAAGCACACAAAGCAGGTTGGATCAAATTGCATGTAAGTTTGACTTTCGCAAAATAACGCCTGAATCTATTAACTATTTAACGTGAATTACCTCTCATCATCATCATCTCCTAAATACATGTTGTACCGAGCCTCCCTGTTCTTAGTCCCTCCGCCGGTGTCTTCAGAGGCGGCCATCAGGCTGGATGCGTGGGTCATTTCAAAGATGGCGTCTTCACAGAAGTTTACGAACGCCTCCAGCTTCTCTTTGTCACCACCTTCTGTTACTATGCTGTAGAAAAAGGCTCGCTTCGATTCCTGAAAAAGAAAATAGTTGGAGACATCTAGGTACTGGATATAGCTCAGATTTTTTACACTCTTTTTTCTAACTCTTCATCTTCATAGCGTTATCCCGATTCCTAATCCATTTGGATCGGCGGGGTCCACTACCTAAGCATAAAGATTTGGCGAAGATTCTGATTTTTGACATGGAGCGACTGCCGTCCGACCTCCACAGCCCAGAGAGATAGCCAGACCTTTCTTAGGTTAGGTCACATGTCTATCGAAAAATAAGTTCTTGGACGTGCGGGAGATTTTTTTTTTATATATGCTTGTATGCAAGCATAGGTATTTTTAGCATTCATACGAACTAGCGCCGGTCGGCACCGAGCCACTTTAACGGGACAGGCCCACCACTCATACCCACCACTGTGTCTCCTGTGTAGCCAGAATTAACAGCGGCGACCACAAAAAAGGCAATGAACAGTGAAGTCCATTGCCGTCCCGGGGGTTAAACTACAGCTGCCTTGGAACTCACAAACGAATTTAATCAGAAGAAATTTGTAGGAGTAGGAAGCACCGAGCCACTGTCGTAAGTAGATGCATGCTGTCGCTCCCTTGTATTGAATATCTTTTAATTCACCCCTTCCAATTTCTACTCTAACTTAATGAGGACGGCAATGCTATGGATTAGACATTCGCAGCGTGTTATTCTATCGACAGCGCTTGAGGATGCCTCGTGGACAGTTGAAACTCGTGTCGCAGGGAGGACTAGAGAAGCCAGCGCAGCAGTGGGTACATGCGGCTTCCGTTCCAGATGGCGGACAATTGTAGAGACAACCATACCAGCCATAGCAGCGACAGTATGCATTTACAAACAGTATAGTGTGGGTACTGGTCGGCTTTAGATCGCATTAACTTCGTGGTGAGTTAAGCCAAGAGTAGAAAAAAATATCAAACTAAGGGTGGTGGCCAATTCTCGTCTGCGTGTGTACGGTCTCCACGTATTATTCTTACATATTTTTGCGTCTACGTATATAGACATTTTGGGGATCGGACGACACGTATGATAATATAATAATATATTTATTTTTCTCTCTTCACAATCTTACTTATTTGGTAAGTATACAATGAAAATATAAATATGTAACACTAATTAAGATTGAGAGAGACTGGCGCCTGAACTAGGCCTGAGCCTGTGACTCTGGTCACCAGTACTCTCCCCACTTGACATGGACGGAAGGTGCATTTCAAAACACAAGAAATTTTTTTGAAAATGAAGGGGAATACTAGTGTGTGTGTGGAGTATATTTTGATGGATTTATATATGTATGGGTGTCTGTATTCATGGAAAATGTTACAGTTAGGAAGAACAGTAAGGAAATGTATTGTGTGAGGGACTTGGTGTATAAGATATGGCAGGAGAGAGGCAGGGACTATGAAGTACGTAAGTATGAAACGGAGTTTGAGTGGTGTGTGTATGTATGAGTAGTGAGAATTGTTGTGTGAGTATACAGGGATAATGAAGATTTGGAGGAAAGTGCTTGTATGAGACTATTAATGCGAACTACGTAGCTGGAATCAATAGTTTTTCAGTCTCTTCGTAATTTACGCTTACGTACGTAACGTGTTTTACATTATAGATTATTTTAAATTTCTATACGAATATTAACTAAAGATATTGTTCGTTAGACATTTCCCCCCATTATACAGTTTACAACTTAGATTATTTGATTAGGATTCCGAAAACGGGAAACTAGAGAAATCGCGGCTAATTAGGTGATATTTAATTCTACATCTTAAGTGATCGCAAAAGGAAACCTGTTTGGAATCATACAGTTCTTGATTTTGGTCTGTCTGAAAATGAATGTCCTGCTGCGAGTGGTCTAATAGGCGAGAAGTTGTAAGCATCACCTATTTATATAAGACTTGAATGCTTTAACGAACCTTGATCTGCGGCTTCTCCCACTGCTCGATGTTGGACTCCTTGATTTCGAAGTAGACCCTTTCAATGCGTTTCGATCCGCCCATGATCTCGATACGACCGAGGAATGGTTCGAAGTAGTTCAGCACTGAACCGGCTGTTTCGAGGAAACGCGCCAATCTGGATAAGAGATATAGAGTGTTGATTGAGGACAGAGATGCAATTTAATGATGATTCCAGAAGAGGGGTGGGAGGGACCTTAAACCATAATTTGGGAGGCATACAAGCATAATTCTTACCATATGTAAAGTGATTACTGTAGCCTATGAACGGTTGCAACGGAGGAGTAATGCCGCCACTGCTAACACAGCGATTCCTTAAGAGCTTACTAGTATCTAAACTCGTAGGGATACAATATCCCTCCACGGAATTGTTATTAGGCTGCGATTATCTAAGGTGGAAATACTTCTCCAAACGGCTATTTTGATGATTCTACCTCTACATTACAAACTTTGTGTTGTTAGATAACAATATTATTGCAGTAATTCCATTATTCATGTTAATTTACCTCACTGCCTCATAGTATAGATTTATTTATTTAAAATTGATATAATATAACAGGATACATTGATTTGTGATATTTTTGACGTGATAACGTCTTATAAATCGATGAACGACGGCTGCACGCACGAAAAAGCATGACTCATTGTCACGTACCGCCTGAGCCGAGCGTGCAAGCGAAAGCGCGGCACAAGCGACAGAGAGCCACGATCGGCCTAAGCGTTCGGCTTGTGACGCATCTATCTCTCTTCTACTCCATCGGCCGATGCGTCCGAGTAGCAGAGAGACAGCGGCAGCACACAACCTACACGTAAAGTGTTTTGTTAACTGTTATCACGTAAAATTATCATCCGTAAACTGACTTTACAGACAACCAGTTTTTTTTGCATAATGCAAAGCGAGTGACGTGTGTAAGGACCGAGTCATGTGGCGCTCGGTTCTCTCTGCCTGCTCGGCGAGGGATTTGGTCTGAAGTTAAGATTTGTGCATAATTTAATTGTAATACAGCATTATATAAAAATGTTTATTACACAACAGTAATGTCAGATGATAATACTATTGCAATAGTTGCATAGTTTATATTAATTTGCCTCACTGCCTCAGATCATTTATGTAACATTTAAAATTGTGATACTGATAATATAATGTGATATTTTGACGATTTTTAATTGTAATTCATAATTTAATTGTAATTCAGGATTATATAGATATATTTATCGCACATCAATAATATTTTATATTAATACTGTTGCAATGCTCATGTTATGGATTAAACTCTTAACCTAATAATTTATTGACACCACATGAAAGAAAAGTATAAATGAATAATAGTAAGTCAAAAATGTAAGAAACATGTTTCATTATTAAAGTAAGTATAATACCTAGGTTCATTGGGCATGTGCTCGGACAAGTTGGTGAGTAGTACAGCGAGATTGAACCCAATCTCCTTCGCCGGCTCGTGGAAGCGGTCGCAGAAACCGATGTAGTCCAACTTGCCGTCGTGGTTGGTTTCACAGCACGCCAGGAGGAACTCTATTTCTTCGCTGAAACGGGCAACAATCGTTTAAAATCTGCTACATCTTTGAGTCGTCTAATTAATTTAACACATTATATTGATGTAGCAGATTTTAAACGATCAATAAAAACGTTCCTTTTAGACAAGGTTTACAAGCGCATCGAAGACCTTCTTTCAGACAAATCTATTACTCAATCAAGAAGTAAATTCAGTGTAACCGATTTAATCCAATTTTATAAGCTTTCCATATATGTGTACATTTTATTTCATAATAATTGTATTGTTATGTGCCTATAGGCAGAACACATCCTGTAAGCTGTGATTCATATAATAACACAGTGAACACGTCAGTCACAAAAAATAATAGAAAAGAAAATATAATTAGGTCCAAAAATATACGATGAAGTGGCAAGACATTATAATCTATCTATTTAGAACTTCACGCCAAGTCCCTTGCAGGTTAGGCAGAGAGTACCGAGCGCATCATAACTAGATCCTTACAAATCTCAATCGTTTCTTTAACATTCATTGCTTTTCTCATGCACGCTCGCGGGTTTTTAAGGCTCCTAACATACACACACACACCTTCTCCTAACAAATACCTTCTAATAAAACACGATCAATTTGATCATGGTAGATAAGTCTTGGCTTTCCTCTGCTTCTACATCCTTCTACTTTTGAGTTGAATATCCGTTTCGTAATTTTTTCTTACTCTATTTTTTCTACATGTACGGACCAACGGAGCATGCCTCTTTTTATTTGTCTTGACGTGTTATCTGTTTCTAACGTCATCATTGCGAATACAGTTTACAAGCGTTACGCCACAAATATTACGCAACGCTCGCATTTCGACCGCGTTTATCCTACTTTCATTCTCTCTCTGCCATACCCAGCTCTCGCGTCCATATGTAAGCGTTGGTACCAGCACTACATTGTATATAGCGAGCTGTGGCTTCTGGCTAAAGTTTTTACTGCTAAGATGTTTTTCCAACGCTCCATTCACACTATTCCCAGCACTCGCACCTATTTTCTCTCTGACACTCGTAGTAAGGATCAACTTACGGTGTATAACTTTTCTGTTGCTCCATTTTCTCTTTGAAGTCTTTGGGCAAGACCCAGCCGTCGCTGTTAGCGTCAATTTCTTGGAAGCTGGCACTCGACGTCAAGTCTTTAAGCTTGAGGAACATGTCGAAGTATTTCAGGATTAATTCCACGTTGGAAGCAGATTCCACCAGGGTGTCTACCATCTGCTTTCCGATTGTACCTGCGAATTGATACATATTTAATGAAGATATATTTGGGATATTAGTAGAGAAATAGGTTATTTAAGACCGAAATTTAATAGACGTAGGTCACGACTTGGGAAGTAACTGCACCTTGAAAGAGAACCTCAGCCAAATAATAACTCCCTTGAGGTTTGTTATGTTCGCGCGAGTGAGTGTCGTTACCAGTAAGCCTTTGAGGAGTGTCTGTGTTAGCAACGGGGGCTGACAACAAAGGAAACGGATGTTTTCTGTAATACCAGCAGCTATTCATAAGCTACGGTATTCACTTTACATCAGGTGGGTCGTTTGCTTGTTTTCCTCCCAAATCGTATATAAAATAAATTAAAAAAAATAGTGTAAACCCCGTGGACATTCTTCTGTACCATCATATTTTGATCTTTGGGGACGGTAATAAGGACGAAGCTATGCGACGAAATAATTAATACCATTGTCAGAATAATAAAGGTGAGGAAAGCTCCTAAGAGCGTTCCTGTGTTAGCAGTAGGGGTGGCAACGCGCGTGCAATATTCATGTATTGCAAGCGTTCATAGGATATGGTAACCATTTAACATCAGGTAGGCTGTACGGTTGTATGCCTCCAGACGTATTAAAATAAAAGTTACTTGATATTACCTATAAATTAGACTCACTTCAGATGAGCTTTAGATTTGTTGTCGTTTTCAAGCTTGTACATACATCCCGTCTTCGTCAAAAAAGTACTTTCTAACTCTCTTCGAAAAAAGGAGGAAGTTCTCAATCGGAGACATTTCTTTTGGTACGTTGTTATAGCCTTGTTACGCGATATCTTCGCCAATTGGGGACCGATTTTGATGATTCTCATTTGTTGTAAGGTCAGTGTTTGATTAGTCCCATGTGATATTGATGAAGTTACGATTAAATTGAAGTCGGTTTACACGTTTTAAACCATTGCAACTATTATTAAAAACATACCATTGACAACGTTTCCTTCGAGCATAGACAACATCATAGTGATCATGTCCTTCTGTAGATTGAGAAGCTCTTTAAGAAGATCTACTTGCGAGGAGTGTTTCGAGAGTTTGTCTTGCATGTGGGAGAAGAGGAAGAGGAAACCGCCCACAGCGTCCCACAATCTGAAACATGACATTACGATAAATAAAAAATACCGACCAAATGTGAGTCGGACTCGCGCACGAAGGGTTCCGTACCATTATCTATAAAAACGGCAAAAAAAAATCAGGTTTGTTGTATGGGAGCCCCCCTTAAATATTTGTTTTATTTTAATTTAATTATTTATTTTTAAAGTGAATATATAACTAAATATTCTGTAAATATTTCAAGCGTCTACCTGTTGCCGTTATCAAAATCGAGCAAAAACGAGCAAAAAATCACGTTTGTTGTATGGGAGCCCCCTTAAATATTTATTTTATTCTATTTTTTAGTATTTGTTGTTATAGCGGCAACAGAAATACATCATCTGTGAAAATTTCAACTGTCTAACTATCACGGTTCATGAGATACATCCTAGTGACAGACGGACGGACGGACAGCGGAGTCTCAGTGATAGGGTCCGTTTTACCCTTTGGGTACGGAACCCTAAAAACTTAACGAACTTATGATATAAGATGTATGACATACATGTAACACAATTAATACATTCATCTGCTTTTAATACAGTCAGGGCCTGGTGATCTGTGACATCAACTGAAATAAGTCTATTCTTCTTCGCGCCGTTTCCTAATCTAGGCGGGGTACGCTACATAAGCCCAAGGATTTGGCGAAGATACTGATTTTTATATGGAGCTTCTGTCGTCAGACCTCAGTCGTACATGTCTCCGCTCGGATTCGAACCAAGGATCAAATTGAAATGAGCATTATAACTATATTTTATGTTATGTGATCGTCTTCTCTCGTCTCTCGTGTATCGTCTTCATAGAAGACCACTAAAGTGTACTCGATGACCAAAAAAGGGGAATGATCAGATCCATCGAATTGCCGGCCTATTGCTATAATCTGTCTTACAAGGATGATGATGGAGCATGACACAGGACTTGCGGCCGCGATAAACTTGTGTTGGGTGTCCGGACTGAGAAAATTATTTTGCCGTGGTTCGTCTATCTTTAAGAAAACACCTGTAACCATGTTCTTAAGATCAATAGCATGGGGTGTCGAGATCTTCAGCAAAGTTCAGTATCGAAGTCACCTGAAGGAGAAGGTCAAGGTGGCGTCCAAAAAACTTAGAGTGCTCAAGAGAGCACAGCAGTACTTTAGCTCAGGGCAAACATTTATGGTATACATGTCACCGAAAAGCTCATCATTGTCGCTTCTTTTTACTTAGTCTGTCACACACACTACATTCTAAGAATCACTCGTTCATTATATCTAATAGCGCATCTTATCTTAAAGTCCACATCGCAATCCATGCGCCCATACAGCACTCATACCTCTTTGACCATAAATGAAAAGAAGTTTATCTGTGAGACCTGGAATGTGCTAAAGCCTGCTGATTCTGCGTACAGGGACCCTGTATGACTTCAGTGAGCGTGTTGAATACTTGAGATGCTACTCCGATGGCTTTGAAGAAATTCGCTTTGCCAGCCGGGTCGATGAGCTCCTGTAACAATATATAATCGTGATTTTGTAATATATTATAACAGAATTTGTAAGTAACAGAATAGTTATTATTATAAAGAATTCAAAACAGATATACAATGTGAAAATGGTAGGATGTAGGGACCGATTCAACTATCACGGCTAAATTGGCCCAGTTTTATCAGAAGGTGAAGTCAGAAGTTTGAGAAACTGGCGAACATGAGAAGAGTTATGAAAGAAGTGAGTGTGGTGTAAGGCGCTCGGTTCTCTCTGCCAATCTCGAAAGGGACTTGGCGTGAAGATATACATACATACATAATTATTATTTTGGCATGTCAATGCCATCTCATACCGGCGTGAAGGTAGTATATAGATAGATAGACAGATCCAATAGTTATTTCTGATTTCTTTACCTAATTAGGGCTGCTAAAACATGAGTTTCAGTTTCAGATCAAAGCGAGACGGTTCACAAAAAGTAATTATAACGGTAGGGATGTAGTAAGTGTCTGAATATATTCTTTAGAGCCAAAGGCAACCTCATCTGCTCATAGTGCCCTCTGCTAATTAACAACAGAGGTTCTGATAAATGAAGGGGTAGGGCAAATCGAAACAGCCCGACCGCAAATAATAACTCCTAACATAATAATTTTGTTAAATAAGGTACAGATAGTTTTTCTGCCAATATATGTATTACATATTCCTACCAAACCTGTAAAGGTTGGCTGGAAGAGATCTCTTACAGAACTAAGTCCGCCCTTGTATATACTAAAATTTTGTTATTGTATCCGTTATGCATATTTGTACAATAAACAAATAGGGTTATTGCATTCTTGCGAGTGAGTGGGGTAAGCAGTAAGCTCCTAGTGAGTTGCCGTCTTAGTAGCGAGGATGGCAGTGCGATACTTTTTATAGTAACAACTTTACAACAGATTTATCGAAACCTTGTTTATCTCCTGCCGCTGTATTAAAATAAATATGCCACGGTAATCGCTTACATTTATTGAAACTGTGTACTGTGCTTATTAACGAACATAGCATTCTGCGCTTCCGCCATCAATTAATTGAACAACATAAACGAACCTGCGCTGGCGAGCACCATTCCACTACGCACGTATATATATATATATGTAAGTATATAACAGTTCTATTAGTGATAACTTGCACAGAGACGTGTTTTTAACTGTATTTCATACCATGCCATAGTCTACTCCCTTTTTCCATTTCTCATACATATTCAGAAAATAATGAATGTGGCTCTAAAGATCAACAAGCTGAAGTTGCAGTGGGCAGGCCACAAAGCTTGAATAACGAATTGTCGCTGGGTTCGAAAGGTCCTTGAATGGAAATGAAACAGTTCTTGAAAACAAAAGGCAAAGTATGGCATGCACACGAAGTCATGGAAGTCTAAGCGGGATGGTTGTGTTCAGCAGTGACGTCCTTTGACTGAGATGATGATGACCATTACCTTGCTCGAGTAGTGCCAGTAGAAGTCCATAATAGATTCCTGAAGGCGCAACAAGTAGTCGACCGTGCAAATGACCACGTTCACCGTTGTCGTGTTACCCGCTTGTGTACGGAGGTAATTCTGCCACTCTGAAAGTTGAAGATGTACAGGGTCATTCACCTGAAATATTTTTTGCTACACTGTTTTGAATTTATCACTTGCTCGGCGGTGAAGGAAAACATTGTGAGGAAACCAGCACGTCCAAGAAATTATATACAGAAATACGTGGACCGAAGTAAGGTCGGGTTTTCCCTCTGGGTTGTGGAGGTTGGTCTAGAGAGTATAGAGAGGTGGGACACATCAAAGCAGTTCGTCTGGGAAAGTATCACCACAGAAAAGAGCATCCAAATAACAACTCCCTCGAGGGTTGTTGTGTTCCTGTGTGTGTGAGTTCACTAGTAAAGCTCGTAAGGAGTTGCTGGGTTAGCAGCAGAGGTGGCATTATGTGAGTAATACTTAATGTATTGCAAGCGTTAATAGTTCACGGTAACTGCTTTACATCAGGCGGGCCGTGTGCTTGTAAAAGAAGGTCTAGCGGATATCAAAATCAGTATCTTCGCCGAATCCTTGAACTTGGGTACCAGACCTCGTCAATCCTAATGGGTTAGGAAAAGGTATAAACGATAGGAAAAAGAATGTTTATGTAACCTGTCGTAAACTACGTGGAACTAGTTCAGGTTAAACTAATAGTATCATATGCATGTAATAGTATTTATCTGTTATATAGTTGTAAGTTATTTGGATTTAGGAAGAGAATATCATCAAAAATTACATAACTTTTATTATGAGACCAATTTGAAAATCACGAAAAACAATGATTTCCTCACAACGTGGCAACGAATGAGCGACAAAGCGAAAAAAGACCGATAGATATTTTCTTATGATTATATTATTTGTCATGAAATCTTCCATAATAATTCATATCCAAATTTCATCTCGCTATATAGAATATTATGCGGGCCGTATGGGGAACCTCAGGGTTGTTCAGCGTGCTGTGGAAAGAGCTATGCTCGGGGATTCTCTGCGTGATAGAAGCAGAAATGAGGATATCCGCAGTAGAACTAAGGTAACCAATATATTTCAAATGATAAGCAAGCTGAAGTAGCAGTGGGTCGGTCACATAGTTCGTAGAACCAACAACCACTGGGGAAGAGATAGGTTCGAATAGCGTCTCCGTATTGGTACACGCAGTGTGGAACGACCCCCCACTAGTAAAGTGACTAGAGGTTTCTAGGGAGTCGATGGATTTAGGTGGCCTTGGATCGAGGCAAATGGCTCTTTAGAGGGTAGGCCTAGCTTTCAGCAGTGGACGAATACGGGCAAAAATGGTGAAGGTCATGATTGAGAATGTAGCGAAAGATAGTGTTTTCCAAAGCCACGATAGACGGTCGGTTGAACAAACACTACACGCCTAGTAATAAAATCCAGGAACCCTTTGGGTACGGGATCCTGAAAACATAAGCCACTTACCCAAATTGTGTCCTTCACAAGTTAGTTGTATAAACCTAAACAACGCACACGTAAATTCGGCGTCGTGCATGTTCTTTTCACCGGCGGCACCTTCGAGGCCCACGCCAAGACCTGGAACAGAGGACAGAACCGTTTAAAATAGTGTTGAAATGGTTTGCTTTGGATATCATATGGACTAACCGGTGTAAAAAGCGAGGTAGGATACTATGTCCTATGATCCTGTCCTAGGTATACTGATGTGGGAAAGTTGATGAACAGACTTCATCTCATAGGAAAAAGGAGACGGGATCACTGTATCGCGCGAACTTGATGTCATTAGTAGGGAACGTTGCCCAAAATAGCTCTGAAGATGTTAAAAATCGTGCTTAAGAGCTGCAGGAGAGCGAAAGCATAACACTGATTGACTGATCAGATAATAACGATGGTTATTATCTGATCAGTCAATCAGTGTCAATCTATCGAACACGCAAGTTAAGTAGAGTCGACTGCATCAACGTATTTGGGAGGGCACATTAACCGTCGGTCCTGGCTGTTATCCGCTATCCCGGATGACAGTCGCTAAGAGATATAGCGAGCATCAAAGCAGGCCGACTGGGAAAGTACACCTGCACCTCGCAAGATACCTCAGCCAAATAACTATCTAGCTCCTGAGTTGCTGTGTTACTAACAGAGATGGCAACTCGCGAACGTTCTCTCCTGTGTTGCAAGCGTTTATATCAAATGCACTTTATGTCAGGTGGGTATTGTATGCTAGTACTTCTCCGCTAATTACTTGCCTCCGTACGTTGTACAATAAAATGGGCTACCTATTATCGCTTTCGAATAGTCGTGCAGTGCCATATTTTTGTGTATGTTGCCGTCCCAGAAGGGAAAGAGGACGTGTTTGGGACATGTAGAAACAGGTAAATAACTGACAGGAAGTCAAGGATTGGCCGACCGGCGTAGAAGAGCTTCAATGCAATCTGCAGTGGGAAGCTTCTATAACAGAAGCTTAAGCAAGAAGCAACTCATATTACTGCGAAGTAGGTGGAGCCTTGGGTTAGTGGCTACGGAGTAGAGTATGAAAAAGAGAACGGCAGAAATATGTGAGAGATTTTAGAAATCACTTTCGAGGAGGTAACTTCAACTTCTAAGATTTACTGCGTTCTCAACCGATTGAAGCAGTACTTAGTTATACTTCTGCGTTGCAAAGCAGAAATTTGGCGAGCTCCGTGGCGCAGTAGTTAGTGACGCTACTTCGACACCAACGCTCTTGTGTTCGATTCCCACACAGGACAGACATTTGTGTGCATGAACATGTCTCAACGCCTCACAAAAAAACTGCAACCAAAGAACAAATCCCTGGAGGATTGTTGTAGTCCTGCGTGTGAGGTCACCAGTAAGCTCCTAAGAAGTTACTGTGTTAGTAGCAAAGGTGGCATCGCGTGTAATAAAAGAAGTGTGACTTTGTTGTAGATACCCTCAGGCAGGAGTTCCAAGATTTGGATTTGAGAGTTTCTGCTTGGTTCATATAATGTAATGCTTCATGCTGTGCAATGAGTTATTCATAGTTCGCAGAAAAAATCTCTGAATTCCTACAGTATTAATTCAGCTCCAATATATGAAGATAAATTACATAAGGATGTCGTGGGCATCATACACAACCATTCTTTTAAACTCAGCCCACTTTATAATCGGTACATTTTGTAGCAGTTCAATAGATGCCTTTTCTGTAACGTAAATGTACAGTACCTTCGGCCTTGGTGTTCCTCTCGAAGGCGTCAAGATCTAACACAGAGCAGGAATTCATAAGACCAGCTATTGACGTGAAGAAACCAACATCTTTCTTGTCTTTCAGATGGTTTAGCATACCCTGGAATAGATAGAAAAAAATCATATTTAAAACGGCAAGGAAGCTGAAGAGAACCTTCGGACTGTACGTTAAGGCAACTTTATTTACAATCAAATAAACTATACCTTACCTTTACTAGAAATAATGTAAGAAGCAAGAAAAGCTGCAAAAAGCTCAAAGGAAGGTGTGATTTCACGATCTTTATGCCATAAATAATGAAACGGAATAACCTCATCCGCATCAATGATATATAAGATCGAGACCATGTTGTTGTGGGTAGATGACCGTTGCTAGACCAAGACAATAGTTTATTGCAGGGAGACCCATATTTCAATAGTTAGCACTTCAGTACGTGGGATTATTAGTGGATATTGATGAAGAAAGAGCAAAAAAACTAGATGCGACTCTGATATTCATGAGACGTTTTATAAGGATATCAGAGTCCACTCAAATTCGGAGATGTACTTGCATACGAGGGTGAGGAATTTAGTAGACATGGAGTGTAGAATATAAAGTTTAAAAAACCACACATTCTGCTATAACGATCACTGACCATTTGAATATCTATATTGCCTCCTCTCAGTATAGATATGCCGAGTTGTAGCGTCTTCATCACCATTTCGCTGGGCAGGCCCTTGGAAGCCGATATGTGGAGTAGGACCATCTCGGCCACACCGCGGTCAGCAAGACGCGCTTGGTGGAAGAGGAGCTTTTGCTTCTCCATTTCTTGTTCCTGGAAAAGAAATGATATTTAAAAAGTCAATCCCGAACGTTTAACAGAACATATCCGTGGTGAAGTGGGTATATTGTAATGCTAAGATATAAATTAATTCATTGATTAAATTAAAATAACGTGAAATAAAATGCTAGCTATAATGAAGTAGGACTTCGTTGTAATACTTTGAACCCTTTGTTACATATATTATTGGATCATATTTTTTTTTTATATTTGTCGGCCATTTTGACCATGTTCCTTGAGATAAGAACGGTGTTCCTGAACATTCCTAGTCTACTTTTTTATGCTGAATCCGAATCTGAAGTCAAAATTCAAATATTCGAAAAAAAAAGCGACAGACAAACACACAGGCAAACACCCAGACAAACATATAGATTTCACAAAGAAACGGAGTTCCTGAAAAGATAGCGACTTATTTAAAAAGACGGCGTAATAGGCGCGAAAGTATGGCGATTACCGATTACCAGCGACTTTTTATTTTAAATGCTGCAAAATGAGATACGTCGTGAGATAAACAAATTTGGTGTAGCAAAACTTTTTCTTCCATTAAGGCAGAATACAATGGAAGTTTTCTTGTTACAATCGACAAATAAGCGTTTTTCTATATTTGAGCGTGGCAAACTAGCATGTGCTGCACCTGATGGTAAGTAGAGTGAACGGTACACTCTTAATGGTGGAGTGTTTGTCATATCTGTATTTACATCGCAGGTGATGTCAAAATTTGAAACGTTGACATTTACCTTTTCCTTAATTAGGCATTCTCTCCTATCTCTTTCCTTCCATTATGTTTCTCAAGAAATAATTATGTCGTGTCAAGTGCCTATTATTTTTACCTACAGTTTTCTATCGTGCTTAACAGGCCTTTGTTACACAGTAAATGATGCGGCGGATACCTTTGTTCTGCAAAGTAAGGCTAGCGAGCTAAAATATCTGGCTGCACCCAGAAAACTAATAGCGAAAGGAAAGTTGACACTATGTTAAGATAGACACTTGCGATGTGAAATGAGACAAAAGAGCGACATAGGTTACTCCTTAGATCGTCCGGTTACATTGTTTAAATAGTACAGTAGTTCGTTTGGCTTAGCTTTATAATTCGTAATATCAAGCCAAGTATGAAAAGAGAGCTCACTTCGCTCACTCATGTGAGCGAAGAAGGTAAGATTAACTCAGCTCGCTGTATACCTTGAATTTAGGAAAAGGCTCACAAAATGGGTTCTAAGTATATTATTTCTGACCTAGATAACAATTATACATACCATAAACGTTTCCATAGTTTTCTGCATGTAACACATAACCATATAAATAGTCATACCAAAGGAAATATGTTTTTATTCGTACCATTTAAACATAATCAAATCTATTTAGATAAAATGATGTTTATCTATCTATCTATAACTTCACGCCAAATCCCTTGCGGCGTAGGCAGAGAGAATCGAGCGCCACGCGACTCGGTCCTTACATTCCTCAAAATGACGTTTAGTTTAGCATAAACAATGTTTTGTTATTTCTTATTTATATAAACTATACTACGGTGTCTGGGAACTTTGATAAAAGGAAGTATGCTATCTCATATTTAAAGTATGGCATACTTTTTTTAATCAAGATTAAAGTTATGACGGTGGTAAAGAACGTAACATTCGACAACTCACGTGTATACTAGCACCTCCCTCGTCTTCTCCTTCACCACCTCCTTCACCTCCCCCTTCCTCTTCCTCTCCCCCACCCTCCTCTTCCTCCTCACCGCATGATTTCGCTATGATGTGGGCGTATGACATGTACAATGGATCCTCCTGTAGAGTAAATGTCGAAATATTATTACAAGATGAAATGAAATATATTTATTTGCGGGCAAACACGGTAGACATTCTTGTTAGAACAAAGAATATATCGAAATTTATGTGAACAAGCGTGTAGCGCCAACAATTGGCATGCAAATGTTCAAAGTCAATGCTTTACAATTTGAAATCAATGACAACGTTAGTCTTAAACTAAATATGGCTACGTTGATTTTCATGAACTGAATCAGTCAGAATCTTCGCCAAATCCTTATAGAAACACAACAACGCTAAGAAGAAGTAAAAGAACGATTTTCACCCACTTGTAATTGTAGTATCGCCATGAAACTTGCCAATTGAGTAGATATAGTTTTAATTTAAATAGTCTGAAAACATCAACATCACAGTCGAGAGAGAAGAGGTATCGTCGTTATGTGTTTCGAAAATCAACGACATTTTTGTCACTCCTCTTCCTCGAAACAAAAAACAATTGAATGAATTGGCTTATAAGGAAAAATAAACCGTTTTTAGGTTAAGTCTCAGGTCTTTTAAAATATAATTTCTTGTACGTGCGTGCGGCGGTGCGTTTCCTCAAGTAACTTTCCTTCAGCGCCGAGTAAGGTATAATATATGTACCTAAATCCGCACACAACGTCTATGTAAAATTGATTATGCAAATCAATAAAGTTACAATGTTATGTTTAGCCGCTAGTTTACGGTATCTCTACAAACGTCGCAAATAGGCAGAAAAAATATATTACCTGCAAAGCCCCAGAGCGTTCAGTCATGGCTCCTCTACAGAAGGTAGTGACCAGTTGCGTCAGAGGATCTGGCTTGCCTTCCTCCTCCACCACATCACTCTTCTTTAACTCCGCGTCTTCAAACGATTGCTGAAAATAATAAAAAATAGATGTAATAAGAAAGTAGAAGGATGTAGGAGCAGAGGAAGGTCAGTAAGCACCTATCACGATCAAAGACGAAATATGATGTCGGGAGAACGTTGAAACTCCAAAAATATGCACATGAAAAAATATATTAATTTGAAGCGAGTGAGAGACGTGTAAGTATCGAGGCATGTAGGCATGTAGCTTTCCAAATACACCTGAAGACAAGTGTCTTAAAGATATCACAGATAGGTAAACTAACACAATCCTTGTGAGGAGAGAACTGATTTGATTCCACAGTCGAGGGCTCACCATCACGTCAGAGTCAAATCCAACATAACCGGGTAATCAGCTTTGTTGTCTTAGTTTGCTTTTCCTCTAATCTTTGATGAGAGGAAAAGCAAACCAAGAGAACAAAGCGGATTACCGCCAGAATACTGCATCCAAATAACAATATCCAAACAATTGTCTAGAATTTACAAATTGCGAGAAAACTTTTACAGCCAAGCATCGTTAGTAGAGTGGTAACACTCTCTGTTCTGAGTACTTCAATTAATAGTTCAATTAATTGTACTATTGCAACTTTTGAGTTTCATTAGTTCAATCAAATTTCATAATTGATGCTCAAAAGTATCAATAGCAAACACGGCGTCTTGCAAATGTTTACATATACTACAATAGTTTCTTTGCTATATCATGCGTGCTTGTTCTTTCGGAATTCGAGTGATATGAACATCTATCGGTAACTTACGGTGAGATCTTCGATCATAACTTCTTGCCCGATGTTTTCTTCCTCCAACCACAACTCGTAGTACGTACGTGCAAAGATATTGATTGCGCGGTGCCTGTAATTTGAAGGGTATCATGTAGTTGAAGTGTTCATAGTTTATACCGCGGTAATCAAGGAGCAAATGTTTTTAGCTAATGTATCTTCTCTCTTTTGATGTACGGTGCAGAAATTTGGGCTGTGACCGTTTGACTGGTTCAAAGTTTCGAAGTTAAATAACGAGTGAATTGATATAGTAGCCACTTTACATCAGGTAGACGGTATGATTGTATGCCTTTCGACGTTATATATAAACAACAACAGACAGACAGGTGGCATACGAGCATAGTGCCCACCTGATGTAAAACGGTTACTGTAGCCTATGAACGCTTCCAACACATAAAATATTATTCGCGCCATGCCTCCTCTGTGTTTACACAGCTACTCCTTAAGAACTTAATAGTGATCTCACTGCAAGTGAGTGAAAGGAATACAACAAACCTCTGCTGCATTGCCACCCTACTACTCTTAAAAACAACCAGATCAAGATAAACATACATGTTCATGCACATAAATGTTTGTATTGTGTGGGAATCGAACCCACGAGCGTTGGTGTCAAAGTGGCGCCAATTAGCACTGCGCCACTAAGCTCGTCAAACAAAATCCCGATATTATAATAAAAATCCGAATGTTGTAAAAAAAATGTGCACATCTAATATAAATACAATAACGCAATTCATAGTTATAGCCATAGACGAGCTCGGTGGCGTAGTGGTGAAACGCGCTGTTACGCTACTTTGACACCGACACTCGTGGGTTCGATTCCCACACAGTACAAACATTTGTGTGCATGAACATGACTATTTGTCTTGGTCTGGGTATTTCCAATGTATAATAAGTATGTATTTACAAAAAAAATGTATTTACGTATGTTTATCAGTTGTCTAGTACCCATAACACAAGCTTCGCTTACTTTGGGGCTAGATGGCGCTGTGTAATTTATCCGACAATATTTATTTATTTATAGCCTGTTTTAGAGTACGAGACATACTGTTAAACACACCAAACGTGTAATTCGGTTGTAATCTAGCGACAAACAAGTCTGTACTTCTTCACTATTATAGCCACTACCATGACGACTATTTCGTGGGGGCATGTTCGGGCACGATGACCTCCTTACCTGCTCACTTTGTACAGATGTATAGATCTCAAGCATGCAACTGCTGCCCGCTTCCGTGCGGCGCATAGGACTCGTTTCCAATTGCTGTCGCGCTGTTTCGGCTTAGTCGCCTAGTTAGTCCAGTGCGGCATGCACAAATACATACTTCCTGTTTAGTATACATACACACACTAACAAGTTAACACGTCGTTACGGTATGATCTTCATTTAGTTCACTTTTAAGATAAACAATGGCGAATGAAGTTACCTCTTCGTTGAACAGCAGTATTGAATCTGCTGTTCAGAGAGAGAGAGAAAATGTACAAATTGTAGGAAAAAGCGAAGAAAATCACGAAAAATAGTATGCCCATTAATTTTTCAGTTAGTAATTTTTGTGTACGTATTTACGTCACTGAACTCCTCCTAAACGGCTGGACTGAGTTTGATATTTTTGAAGTGAGAACTTCTTTAGCGGCGTTGTGCACTTTTTGGGATGAGTAAAAAATGCTAAACTCGCGTCAGGCCGTCAGGACACGTGACCCTGACCGTAAGATATTGGTGAGAATTAGAACTTAAGTTCGCTGCAGCGCTAAAACATTAGTTCCCTCTAATTAAACAATTAAAACATGAAGCGCTAGATCGTTCATAGGGCATTATTTTTTCGCGACTAAAGCGTTGTAAGCGCCATGAAATTGTTGGCGTTTACGCGTTTCGTTCAACGTAGTTTATCAACATCGCTGTTCGATTTAAGCGGCGCAGGGCGTTTGAGTTTTAAAGATTGGCGATAATGCTGCTGGTAATGATGATGGTGAGTCGTTGAAACTATGGATGAAAGTTATAAACTTTTAAGATAAAGAGAGATAAACTTTTTAATGTAAAATAATTGTAATAGTTTTGAAGTGTTATTTTAATGTAATATAAATTGTGATGTTTGTGTACGATCGCGCAATAAATGAATATTGTATTTTACTACATACATGATAATACTTTGATACTGATAAATAAAGCAATTTGTGCGAAATTATTCCCTAACCATTCCAAAATATTCAAAAATGCACAACGTTAATGTTCAAGTTTTCACTTCTGCCGGCACTCCCGGAGTGCAACCCGTTTTTTTTGTATGTATTATTGGGTCCCAGACTTTGAATTCACAACTGGATCCGGTCGGTAACGCTGCAATCGGATTCTTGTTTTTAAATTTATAGCAGGCAGCGTCGGTTGAGTAAGTTATATGTATTTATATATATTTTGTTCAAGTACTTTTAGAATCAAATCGAGTATTAGGAATACACAATTCAAACGGTTAACGAGTTGTTCGTCTAAAGCTATCTATTATGAGATTCAGACGAAAATAGTTAATATATACACAACAAACACTGTTAAACAATAACCACACATCACAAAATTATTTGAACCTCGTAAGTGAATGAAGCGATAGCTGCCTGAAGCAGGCGATGACAGCTCGTTTTCTTTGTATAGATACCACTGAACGGTAGACGTTCTTACTCATTTGTTGGGGATGATCGATCTACAAGTCATAGAATGCACATAAGTCTATATTAAAGATCCAAGTATTCAACGACTAATAGATTGTTGTAACTAAAAAGCTATAAGGAGATTATTCTCAACTTTCCGAACTTATGAAAGAAAGGAGAACTAGCGAAATAAAAGTTTATTAATATTTTTTTAATTTGATTATCATAACTTTTAAAATACATGATTATTTAAAGAAGACGAGTATTTAATCTGACCAAAGTAATGATATAAAATCTAATTTTTTCCATAATATAATTTTTAAAATGGTTTTCTCTAAGCACACATCAACCTCCAAAGTACCATATGGTATTTATGAAAATGTAGTGGCGTTTCTTTTTTATATTTTAAATCTGGCCGACAATCAGAGCAAGTTTTATCTAGAGAGAAATACCAGAGTATCTAAATCTTCTGTTTAAGAATACCTAACCGGCTTAACATTCAATTAGAAAATAATGACTACATAAGAGTTATAATAAATATTACCCACCATATGTAGTCCAAAGAGGACTTTGCTCATAGCAACGATACGCTCCACTGTATCGTCAATGATCTTTGCCTTGTTTTCAGCAGTTTCCACTGTGATGTTCGTCTTGCTCTTGGAACCGAGTTTGCTGTATAAGTAATGTTGCCAGGACATCTCGTCTGCAGGGTCTATTTTATCTGGTAGTGTTAACTGTGTCTTCGCAAACTCTGCTACATCTTGTTCCGACATTTTCTATCGATCAAGCAAAAGTATTAATAAGAATAGGAGAAGAATGTTTGAAAATGACAACAACAACCCACGCCTATCACGCGATTGCTGCCAAACACAAAGGGCAAAGGTTTAACTAAAGTGACCTGAAGTGTTCAAGTATTACGATGGCAAATTTGTATGTGACCAACGTAATGAAATCGGTTATTTCACTATATTTAGCGTCTAAAGATACTCAAGTAACTTTGAGTGTTATTCAGCTGCGAATAATAGAGCAAGATAATATTGATATACCTTCTCTCTTTCGATTACAGTATAATCATTTGGCTTAAAAATAAGTTTGCTACTAATATCTCAAAATTTTGGCCAACATTATTTCGCGTTAGTCCAATGCTGAGCTATTATGGAACCAATTAGGTCACTCAAAGCAATCTTCAGTTTTTCCAGCAACTCACCAGTCATCCCATGCACAATGTCCTCCTATTTCATTAAGAAAAGCATATCATGATAGCCATTCCCTTACCTTCAAGAAGCGATCTTTGCAGTGCTGTACTAATTCCTGCTCCCTGCCAGCAAACAGGTTCAAGCCAACGGGCAGCAATCTCTTCAGACAAGCCACCATGAGCGAAGCTTGGACCTCCTTGTCTTTGTCCCGTTTTTTGTCACGATGTTTTTTCTTTTTCTAAACACGATATTTTAAATAAGATTATGTAGCTGTCTTTTGTTTGATTGCTCATAAAATTATTGATAAGTTCTTATTGTGTCATATTATTAGGCGTAACAAGTATAGACGTTATCTGTTAATTGTTTTCTAAAATATTGTAAAGTACAAGTTTAAATAATAGGAATTAATTTCATATTCCGGTCTGTTAATTTTTTTACTTATATATACATACAGACAAAGAAAGTTTATTGAATATTTATTAAACACTTTCTTTGCAAACCGGCTGCATTTTAATTTCAATGGACGTTTGACCCTATTTAAATTAAGTATTGTTCAATTAAATTTTGCACAAGATTTTATTGTTCACATCTGTACACAGTGTTTGGAGACTGCGTCCGCGAGTCAATAAAATAATAATGCAAAAGTTTGTTTTTACTACGTGAGTTGACAGAGGATTTGAAGATCCTAATGTCGAATTGGTTGCTTTTTCTCACTAAATAATAAACTGATTATCTAAACTTCATTCAGGCCTTGGCATTTGCAAAATTTTCCATACCTATGTAAATTTCATTATGTTTTGTGATTATTATTTTGACGGATAGAATTAACATGTACCAAATAAATTCATTCATAACTTTGGGACTTTCAGCCGCCAATCTTCTTTCGACTATTCTTCTACACCAGATTTTCTCCTTCTTTTCAGATTCTTGAAAATAACTGAGAATCTGATCTACACCCAGAAAAATTCGTTACGCACATTAGCCGCTCTGCTTTCTCTGGCCTGCCTCCGCATCAAGTTAAGTACCTACTTGTGTTTCCTAGTCAAAAATCTACCTCGTTTATATTCCTTTTTAATTCATACCTGATAATTTCTTTTATTCCCTTTTTTTTTTGAAACCTTCATTAAATTCTCACCCCTAAATTATCGTCTTTTTTTGTCTTTGTCTTCCCTTTGCTCCAGAAGCTCACTTACTTAGAATCGTATGAAATTATAATTATGAGAGCAATTTGAAAATGAATACAAAATAAAGCCATGTTAGGTGTACTCGTTCAAGATCAAAGTATAACCTACAATATATATGTGACAAATCAAAAACTGACGGTTTAGTAATCTATAGCGTTAATATTATTACCTTTCCGCCACCTTGAGGCGCCCCATCGACAACAGTGGTCACTCTCCTGGTAGCTGTTGGCATTATCAGGACCTACGTACAAAATGACAATACGAATGATGTAACTAGTGGACCAAAGAAAGCAAAAATAATTTAAATAAATAAATAAATAATTTAAATAATAAGATAAAAGAATGTATTGGCAGCATGATACAAAAATACAGTATCAAACAACGGCAGAGTTATTGCCTAATAAATCACGCAGAATAACATCGAAAGTATCATTTGGCATTCTCAATCTCGATCGGCATCTTCTGTAGTTTAGAGAATACCAAATAGAACTTACTAATAATGTACCATAGTAACGTACGATACTTAATGAGAGTATCATGTTTGATTCTCCTATGTTTTGCATTTAAAAAATACCAATAGTCTGAAAAAAAACCATAATCCAATTTTCTTATAATTTAAATGTTGTCGCTATCATCATTTGCTCTATTTATTGCTATATTTGTCTTACGATACAATTATTTATACACGTAATGCCCGTGAATAAATAAATAATAAACAGGCAATTTGACTTAGCAAAATAACACCTGAATCTATTAAATATAAAAATATATTACTCGTAAAACTTGAAATACTAAAGTATTTGATTGTAATGATAACAGGTGATTTTGTACTAAATAAATAAACACTATTGTGTTTAACTAACTAACTTGTGTACTTTTTAATTATGCAAAAAATTATGTTTCTTACCATGTTGTCAATTTCGTTGGCCGATATAAAGTTTTGTTCTTCTTTGAGGAAGTACTGACTCTTGGACCAGATGTTGAAAATTTCTGCTACGTGGTTATACAACTCTTCAGCCTCTGTTGAAAGTTAAAAAAATGTAAATACTGTTTTATATTCGCTGATTTCTTTTAATTGAAATGAAGGACAATATTTTAAGAGCAAACATTTTTAGTAAATACAAAGTAAATCAAGTATTTCGACTGTGTGAACATGAAATTGGCAACACGTCTAAGTGAGTTGTAGGGCGTCGTAAAATTCCCATTTTTATATACAATGACAGATAAAATCGCACGCGACTTTTTGACCCCATTTTTAGCACACAATAATACGTTTGTACGTACGACTCCTAGCGTGCCGCAAATACATTTTTAAACATATATAATTTATATTTTTCACTCACGCCCATCCCTTATAGGGTAGGTAGAGAAGTCCGAGCGCCACAGGATGATACCCTTTCATATCTCACACGCTTTACATATCATCATTTCAAGCACTCTCGCCGGTTCTTTTTGCTCCTGACATCAATCTTCTAATGAAACACGGCTAATTTGGTCGTGATAGGTAAATCTTGGCCTTCCTCGGCTCCTATATCATTGCGTTTTCCCATGATTGGTCATTAGTTCCTTCTGAATTCTTTGTACATACCCGAATCAACTAAGCATGCGTTTTTTTACTTTATCACCAACAAACGTACACAATATAATATTTTTAGACTAAGGGGCTCGCGGACACCAAGCTTTTTTTTTATACGATGTCGGGAGGCATACAGGCATATGGCCCACCTGATGTATAGCCGTTACGGTAGCCTATTAACACTTGCAACACATTAAGTACCACTCGCGCGATGCCACTTCTGCTGCTTACACAGCACCTCCTTAGGAGCTTACTGGTGACCTCACTCACATGCAGGAACACAACAACCCCCTAGGGAGTCGTTATTTGGCTGCGGTTTTCTGTGAGATAGAGGAGTATTTCCCCAGAGGGGCTGCTTTGATGCGGCTTACTTCTCTTAAACTGGTTGCCAATTTTATTGCTATTAAATATTTTGAATGCCCCTGTAACATGCAATTAAAAATGGCCACTGGTTCTCCAGTACTTACCGGGTACATTATTTCTCAGCCAATGGTTTCTCTGCAAGTCCACATATTTGATCAACAGCGGGTAGAACGAGTAAATGTCCCGAACCAACAGCTGCCAGTCTTCTTGTATTTGAGACTCCACTTGTGACGTGTCATCGGTCGATGACTGGAAATGTACCATAATGTTAGGGCTCGTGTGTACAGGTAACAGCACATCACGCTTGACACTCGAAATTCGATTGTAACTCTTATTATGTACTGAATACGAACGGTACAAAGGTCAAAGTGAAAAACTTAACGTACACTTAGTTGTACTTGTGATTTTGCGTATTTGAGATATTTTTTATCAGTAAAGTCACTTGGCTTTGAGATACTGTTTTGGAATGACATACTTCAATAGGAAGTGTTGTGAAGCAGCTGCGAACGCATAGAAACAGCTCAACTCCGGAACACTGCAGCCAAATAACATCTCCAGGGAGGGTTGTAGTTTTCCCGTGAATGGGAGAGAGAGAGAGAGTGGCAGAGTAAACTCTTGTGGATTTGCTGTGTTAGCAGCGGGAGTGGCAACGTGCGGTTCGTAGAGTAACCAATTTACACCACGTCTCGTATACTCCCGACGTTATATAAAAATTTCGGCTGCTTACGTTTTACTTCGGTCATGAATCGATGTAGAAAGTTCAGGTAAATATAAAGTAGTTTAAATTTAAAATCAAGCACGCAATAGGCTTGATCCTGCTATTTCTACCATAAATCTTACCAGGAATATTGTAAAAACCATATATCAAATAAAGTGTTTTACAAATACTTCAATATATTTAGATGATAAAATTCTAAGTATCAATTTATTATTTTTTTTACTACGAAACCTTGCCTTATTCCGTGCCTTAACCCGTCAAGCCCCGAGTGACTGATATCAGGCGGCGTTACGGCGGAAAGTATATAACAGGATCTGACAGGTTAAGGATGCTCTTAAGGTCAATATGTCACGCTTGATGTGTGGTCTGTACGTACTCCTCAGTTGTGTTTCAAGAAAATTCACACTGTTTTTCAAAATTTCGCTATTTTTCAAAACAAAATTCACATCTACTTGACTTCGTGAGAGGAACAGCAGGAAATGTCTGACAATGTCGTTCAGAAAAAAAATGATGTACAAACCTTGATGAATCCTCGCAAACTCTCCTCCTTATGGAACATATTGTCTGTCCTCTTCCGGACCCTCTCCGCCAGCGGGAGGAACGAATCCCGCAGCAGTTCTTCGGAGCTGTTAATAATGATCTGCTGCGTGTACGTGGCAATGCGCGTCATCCACGGCGCACTCTCGTTGCCTATGTTCTTCTTGATCAGTTTGAGGACGTTTTTAAGGAGCTGGTTCATGTGTTCAGCTGTTACCATTGTGACGTGGTTACTGAAATAAATGAAAATTACTCATCAAGTTTCTGCCCGTGGGGCTATATGATGATTACGGGTATTTTCTATGATGTTGAATCTAGATTCGGTGCAGCGATTTTAAAGAGTGGTTTCACGGGTACAGATATAAATTCAAAAGCATGTAATTTGTTTTTTTTTGTACAACATCGCGAGGCATTCAAGCATACGGCGCACCTGATGTAAAGCGTTTACCGTAGCCTATGAACGCTTGCAATACATAAGTATCACTCGCGCGATGCCACCTCTGCTGATGACACAGCAACTCCATAGGAGCTCATCAGTAAGCTCACTCACACGCAGGAACACAACATATGTAGGGAGTTGTTATTTGGCTACGATTTTCTGTGAGGCGGAGGTACTTCCCCTGACATGCTACTCAGATGCGCTATTTACCTTGTTCTAGACCTTAAAAACACTCAGACCAAGACAAGCAAACATGTTCATGAGCACAGATGTTTGTCCTGTGTGGGAATCGAAACCACTAGCGCTGGTGTTAAATTAGCCTCACTTGTCACTGCATCACCGAGCTCGTCACTCTTCCTCTTCTTCGCGTTATCCCATTTCCTAATCCATTAGGATTGGCGTGGTCCGCTACTTAAGCTTAAGGCTTTGGCGAAGGACACTGATTTCTACATGGAGCGACTGCAGTCTGGCCTCGGCAATCCAGAGGGAAAACCAGACAACTCTTAGGTAAGGTTACACGTCATTTGAAATATAATTTCTTGGACATGCGGGTTTCCTTATGTTTTCCTCGCCGACGAGCAAGTGATAATTGCAAATATGTACATAAATCTGTAAAAAAAGACCAATTCAGTGGTACATGCCAGGATCCGAACCGCGGACCTGTAGGCTTAGGTAGCGGACCCCGCCAATCCTAATGGATAACGCTAGGAAAAAGATTAAAAATTAAAGCTTATGTGTCTAAAATTAGTGCGTAGGTGACCGTTTTTAACAATTCAGTCAAGACGCCGAAGTAAGTGATCACAAAGTATAGTTATCATTTTGTACTTGTTACAATACGAATAAATGTACCCACTCACCCAGCAGTAGGAGTGACGTTGTCAGGCCCCTGCGCCCACCAGAACGGCAGATATGAGCACAGCAGAGGGAGAACGACGTCGATAATGTGGGGAGCCTCGTTGTACGTCTTGTCGGATTCCACAAACTGATCCACTTCGCTAAGTATCGTCTCTAATGTTGGCATTGATTGCTCCATTTTCGCCATTATATCTATGAAGGAAACGTTAATTTTCAATTTTGCCATTAAGTTGTGGAATGAGTTCTCCCTGTCTAGGTTTTCCCAATGGACTACAACATGGGGTCTTCAAGAAAGGCGTGAAGAGGTTCTAACAGGGTCGGCTACGCAAGAGTGTCACCCCTGGTGTAGCAAATGTCCATAGGCCGCGGTAACTGCTTACCAACAGGCAAGCTGTACGCTTGTTTGCCACCTTAGATTATAAAAAAATAATGTTATTACTTGTAGTATATCCTTTGCAATAGGTAAGCTGGCTAGAGTTTACGGGTTCTTCCAAGTTGCTATTTTCAGGAACACCGTTCCTATATGAATTCTATGTGTTTGTCTGTGCGTTTGTACGTGCGTTTATCTGTGCGTTTGTCTGTCGCTTTTTTCGAATATTCGAATTTAAACTTCAGATTCGGATTCAGCATAAAAAAGTAGAAAAGGAATGTTCAGGAATACCGTTCCTATCTCTTAAGGAAAATGATCAAAATGGCCGACAAATTAAAAAAAAATAATGTTGAATTGTTATATAATTGACGAGCCAAGTGTTCCTCTGGCAATGCAAACTTGTGCATTCTCTACTGGTTTTATGTACAATCTATCAGAATAGCATTTCCTTTTAAATATTGAGTATCTTTAACATAACAGATTTATGCAAATCCTTTCGTGACTTTGTCGACTTAAAAATTGGATATATGCTATATTAGTCTTATATTTTTAAATGAAGGCGTTTCATGAATACCGGGGAGCTTAATAATCTTTTTTTTATAGACAATGTCTACTGTCAATGCATGCAAGCATACGGCCCACCTGATGTAAGGTGGTTATCGTAGGCTATGAACAATTCGAGTACACAAGGTATCGCTCCCGATACCACCTCTTCTGCTAATACAGCCAATCCTTAGGAGCTTACTGGTGATCTCACTCGCAGAAACACAACAACCTTCTAGGGAGTTGGTATTTGACTGCGGTTTGCTGTGAGGTGGAGGTACTTCCTCAGACTGGCTGCTAGAAAGCGTAGCTCGATGTATGCATCGCGGTTCTGATCCCATTACTGACGTATGGAAGCAAGAGCTGAATATGGCAAAGAGTATGAAAGTAATACAAACGCGGCCTTAATGCGACCGTTGCGCAAAATCACGTTTTATTTACGTCATTTGCACCAATAGTGTTGCGTAGTGAGAAAGAGAGTTGGTGTGAAAGTGAGTGTGTACAGCTTGGTAAAAAAGAGTTTGCTAAAATATGAGGGCGCTACTGTCATACATATGGTCACACTTTAGACGACGACCAAAACGATAGTGATACTTTTATTACTTTTACAATTTTGATAAAGATCATAATATTTATGACATTAGGTAGGTGTGTATAATAATAAAGAATATAAACAACAAGTATAACGAAACGATTACAAATCCGACAGGAAAGTAGTGTTGCCATAAAAAAAATATTAGTTCCAGCTGTCACCACGACAAACTTTTGCCACTTTTTTGCCAAGCTGTAAGTTAAAATGCAGAGAATGATGGAATGGTGAAACAAATAGATAGGAATGTGCGGGAGCTGCGGAAGGCAAAGACTTACTTACCACGGCCAATATCGTCGTAATTTATCTGGACCTCTAAAACCCGAGTGTGCATGAAAAGAGACTATAGGTAAATGTTAGAGAATAGAGTGAGTTGTGAAGGTATACCACTAAAGTGGTAAACAAGCGTACGGTCCGCCTGATTATACTCTTACATGTTCCTCTTACCTTGAGCTTCTAAGGAATGATCAGCAATTCTATTCAGAAGAGAGAATTGGTTGTGTTTGTTGAGATGAGGCTCCAAGAATGCCACGGGGAATGTTGAACTGAATGCACCAAGGCAGGATCCCTGCAATGATATCCAATAAAAACTTCACCAGCTGCAGGTTGACCGAATCTATGGCAATCGTTGGCATGAATATAGTTACTTTTTTGATACATCTCGCTAGAGAAATTCAAAATATATTTAAAATGGAAAACTTCACCTAAGTGGGGTGAAATTTTGTAATACAAAATCTTATAAAGATGTTTGGGCATAGTATGAGTAGATCTTTTTGGCTCAGTCGTGAATGACGCGACTTTGACACCAACGCTTGTGGGTTCGATTCCCACACAAGGTAAAACATTTGTGTGCATGAACATGGCTGTTTGCCTTGGGCTGGATGTTTTAAGAGAGGTAGGGCGTATCAAAGCAGCCCGTCTGGAGAAGTACCTCCACCTCACAAAAAACCGCAGACAAATAACAACTCCCTAGAGGGTTGTTGTGTTCCTGCGTGTGAATGAGGTCACCAGTAAGCTCCCGAGGAGTAAAACCGCAACCAAATAACAACTCCCTAGAAGGTTGTTGTGTTCCTGCGTGTGAGTGAGATCACCAGTAAGTTCCCGAGGAGTTGCTGTGTAAGCAGCAGCAGAGGAGGCATCGCGCGAGTGATACTTAATATATCGCAAGCGTTAATAGGCTACGATAACTGCTTTACATCAGGTGGACCGTATGCTTGTATGCCTCCCGACGTCGTATAAAACAAAAAAACGGGTTGCACTCCGGGAGAAGTGAAAACTTGAACATTAACGTTGTGCATTTTTGAATATTTTGGAATGGTTAGGGAATAATTTCGCATGAATTGCTTTATTTATCAGTATAAAAGTAGTATCACGTATGTGGTAAAATACAATATTCATTTATTGCGCTATCGTTCACAAACATGACAATTTATATTACATTAAAAATTTAACATTTCAGAACTATTACAATTACTTTACATTAAAAAGTTTATCTCTCAGAAAAATCAACTTTCATCCATAATTTCAACGACTCTTTCACCATCATCATTACCAGCATCATCATCGCCAATCTCTAAAACTCAAACACACCGCGCCGCTTAAACCAAACAGCGATGTTCATAAACTACGTTGAACGAAACGCGTACAATTTCATGGCGCTTACAACGCTTTAGTCGCGAGAAAATAATACCCTATGAACGATCTAGCGCTTCATGTTTTAATTGTTTAATTAGAGGTAACTAATGTTTTAGCGCTGCAGCGAACTTAAGTTCTAAGTCTCACCAAAATCTTACGGTCAGGGTCACGTGTTCTGACGGCCTGACGCGAGTTTAGCATTTTTTACTCATCCCAAAGAGTGCACATCACCGCTAAAGAAGTTTTCACTTCAAAAAGATCTCACAAAATATTTTAAGTAATCAATAACGATTGCTTCACACATGCAAACATTTGTATTGAAAAAAAATGATTATTTCAGATAATTTAAAATCTATATAATTCATATTGGCGGAAAAATTGAAATAATTGCACGTGTTCCCATGCCTGTTTATGGATGGGTTTATCTATCTTGAACTTCTCTGTATTGTTCTGGCAGTTGTCGATAGATGACAGTCGTTAAGCTTAGTCAGTGACCTTCGGACGGCTTGAAAACTCTGGCCTCTGCCATTCCTCACTGTAGGGATACATAGTTCCCTTCAACCGATTGGAGCCCCGTATCCCTACACAGGGGTGAGGAAGGGTTGGAGTGGATATCTTTACTCCCTAAAGTGGCTTAAGTCTATGGTGTATGTGTACATACCAAAGCAGGTTTGTTTCTCTCTATTTCTGTCTTCAAGTATTTCCTATCGTGTGTAAGCGTCGCGTCTGTTCCCAGTGCATATAACGAACCAAGCATCTTGTATGACGCCACCTGGATCTCGTCAACTGGAACAGAATAATTATTGCTGCTTATTAAATGGTTCCTCACACTGTCATATGCTGAAACTGAGGATTTGTAAAATTTCATAAAACCTTTACACCAATACTAAGCAAAAATGCACTACTCACACTTACCTACTACGTAATAACACACGCCCATCCATATCCTCTATATACACGCACACGCGCTTCCATACCCTCCATATACACTCACTCACACCCACATTAAAATACAGTTATGTCATAACTCTGCCAGGACGCAGTCACGCACGCAAATCCATATCTTCCATATACACACATACGCGCTTCATCACCTTTCCTCTCACACATCTATATTCTACGAGTATCACGTTGAGGCCCCCGTGGCTGAATTCCGCCATGCGTGTTTCGGCGCCAAGTATATAACGGGCCTCAAGGCGTCAAAGCACACTTATATCGTAAAACTACCAGGAAATACGCGAATTAGGACCACCACGAGACAGGTGCAAACCTAGTGTGACAGCCAGAAGTAAACGCTTACCAGTTACATCCGTCCCCAATCTCCTCTCCTTGAATTGTATAAGAAAGAGTGTACGATGTAACCACATATATTTTTTCTGATAAAACAGATTATTATTATTTATTTATTATTTAAGGATGTAGGAGCCGAGGAAGGCGATCGTGTTTTATCAGAAGGTGACGTCAGGAGCCTTAGAGACCGGCGAGCGTGCGTGAGAATAGCAATGAATGTTAAAGAATTGAGTGAGGTTTGTAAGGATCGAGTCATGCGGCGCTCGGTTCTCTCTGCCTACCCCGCAAGGGATTTGGCGTGAAGATATAGATAGATAGATAGATTTATTTATGAATATGAGTCAGATGGCACAGCTCGCTATACACAACGCGGTGCTAATCCCAACGTTAACGTAAGGAAGTGAGAGCTGGATTTTGCAGAGAGAGCATGAAAGTAGAATTAAAAGCCGTAGAGATGCGATTGCCGTAACGTTTAAAAACTCGAATTCGCAATGAAGATGTAAGAGAGTTGTCTGAAAGAAAGTTTCGGTGTTAAGATAAGAAGAGGCATGCTTCGTTGGTTCGGACATGTAAAAATAATACTAGAGGAAAGAATGACGAAGATATATAACGCGAAAGTAATAGGATATTGTAGCCGTTGTAGTAACGCCTAGATACACCTACCACGACCAAATTGGTTGTGTTGTCAGGTGGTGTCTGAAGTCTTATGAGTATTGTACTATGTTTACTAGAGAACTGATAAACATATGTGAAAACTTTTTCCTTGTAAACGTAATTCTTGTAATAAGTCTACGAGCTCGGTGGCGCAATCGTGAATGACGCGACTTTGACACCAGCGCTCGTAGATTCGATTCCCACACAGGACAAACATTTGTGTGCATGAACATGTTTGTTTGTCTTGATCTGGATGTTTTTAATAGAGGTAGGGCCCGTCTGGGGAAGTACCTCCACCTCACAGAAAACCGCAGCCACATAATAACTCGCTTGAAGTTTGTTGTGTTTCTGGGTGCGAGCGAGGTTACCAGTAAACTCCTAAGGAGTAGCTGTGTTAGCAGCAGAGGAGGCATCGCGCGATTGATACGGTAACTGCTTTACATCAGGTGGGCCGTATGCTTGTACGCCTCCCGATATTGTATAAAAAAAGGTCCCATCGCCAATCGCAGGCGCATACCTCTCTTAAAACATCCAGATCAAGACCAACACATAAAATATCATTCGCGCGATGCCACCGCTGCTGTTAACACAGCTACTCCTTAGGAACTTACTGGTGACCTCACTCACTCGCAGGAATACAACAACTCTACAGGAAGTTGTTGTTTGGCTGCATTGGTGCGCCCTATCGCTTTAAAAACAACCAGATCAAGATAAACAGACATGTTCATGCACACAACTGTTTGTCTTGTGTGGGAATCGAACCCACGAGCGTTGGTTTAAAAGTACCGTCGTTTACGACTGAGCCACCGAGCTCGTCAAGAGAAAAAAAAACCTTGCAGAGAATGGTAGCCAATGACTTGGAGACAGGACTACTTGGAGAAACTGCTTTACTGCGAGTGAGTGAGGGTACTAAATTTTATCTTTGATTGCATACGTTCATCCGTTATGGTAACCGCTTAACATCAGGCGACGCGTTTGTCAACGCACGCGCGCACTATACAATCTTATGAGATAAAGTCAACACCACGTGTACATATTGTATTCTTTAAAACAACGAAGTAGATGAAAAAGAGACAGGGTACATCAAAGCAATCCGATTGTGAAAGTATCTCCACCATAAAGAAGTCAGTAGCCAAAAAACATCTCTCTAGTTGTTTGTTGTTACGATTGAGTTTCCAGTAAGCTCTTGAGGAGTTGCTGTATTAGCAGCGGCTACGGTAACCACTTGTTTCAGGCAATGGTTCTAGTAAACGCCTGTGAAGGTATATTTAATAGGGTAAGGGGATGCTGACAGGAGACGATAGATTAGGAGCGTCCATTGGTACACTGATGCGAGCACCCGTTTCCAATCCTCTGCATAAAGGTATTTAATACGAAAAATGATTTTTATACTATGTTGTATCTTCTAGAAAGTATATTCCTACTTGAAGGAATCTATAGACTCTCTTATGCTTAACATCCTCTAATGCCATATCAAATCAATTTATTCTTCTAAATTAAAAAGAAAAATTCCGATACGTGACGAGTGATGCAATATTCCTAAAATCATTATATAATATCATTTTTTTCTTGTAAATACATACTTTTTGGTACATAAAAACACCCAGACCAAGACAAACAGACATGCTCATGCACGCAAACGTGTGTCCTGTGTGGGAATCGAACCGACGAGCGTTGGTGTCAAAGTAGCGTTACTAACCACTGCGCCACCGAGCTCTTCGATATAATTCGATGAAAATATCAATAAAATGTTGGTACATATGAAATGTATGATACTTTTCACTACATACACCGTAGGTACATAAATATGAAAACTCGTAAAACACAAAAGTCATTTTATATTTACTATCGCATAGAACTTCCAACTATTTCACAATAAGTAGTATTAAATGTGGTTTTGTATATATCTTTGCCAAGTACTTTTACTTGTAACTAATGTTGTGCCCAGGGTAAGCAGTTATTCTGTAATAGTAGCCATTTCATTGATAAGATGCATATAACCCTCTCACATTCGATGTCTCTTTTAAATAATAAATAATCTCAATTGCAGGAAAACAACCAAATACTTTTTATTCTATATGTACACTAAGCGCTGTTACTCTAGAAGTTTTGGTTGTGTTTAACTAATTAATAATGTTAAAATTTAGATATAGTTTTTAATTGTGTACAATTATTTGTTAATTTTATGTATGTATGTATATCTTGACGCCAGGTCCCCTGCGGGGTAAGCAGAGATAGCCGAGCGCCATAGGAGGCAGAGCGAGGTCCTTACACACTTCACTTGCTTCTTTAACATTCATAGCTCTTTTCATGGACGCCCTAGGAGGGCTCCTGACATCACCTTCTGATAAAACACTACCAATTTGCTCAGGGTACTCGTAGGTTAATCTTGGTCTTCCTCGGCTCCACATTCTTCCACTTTCGTATTGTACATCTTTTTCATCATTCTTTCACCCTGCGGATATATAGAAAGAATTTATATATGTCCGAACCAACGGATCATGCTTTTCTTATCTTGACACTGACTCTCTCTTTCAGATCAACTCTCTATGTTACGTCGTCATCGTTACGCATAACGTTCGTAATGATGGCACTATAATTGTGGCATAACGCTTACGCTATGCCACAAATTATGCAATGCTCGCATCTCGACCGCATTTATTCTACGTTCATGCTCTCTCTGCCATACCCAGCTTTCACTTCCATAAGTTAACGTTGGGATTAACACTGTATTGCGTACAGCGAGCTGTGCCTTCTGGCTTAGATTTCGGCTGCCTAGAAGTTTACACAACGTTCCATTCACGCTGTTCCCTGTGCTTACTCGTCTCTCAACATTAGCGGTGTACCTTCCATAGCTGCTGAAAGCGCTTCCAAGATATGCAATCTCATCCACTTGCTCCGACATTAGATCATAAACCGTAATCCTAGTGTTTGTTCTGGTTGTCATTCTTTCAAATATCATTATCTTGGTTTTCTTCGCATTTAATTGTAAGCCTTTCTTTCTTTCTTTGTTGTAACTAGTGTTTGCAGGTTCGGATGGTGATTCTGCTATAAATGCTGCGTCATTTGCAAAGAGTAGGCAGTTAACTAAAAAAAAATTCTTATTCTCTGAAGACAACAGATACAGGATGATTAGCCGAGCCGACGCATCCTTGTCTGACACCAATGTTGGTATCAAATCAGAGCCACAAGCTGCCGGGTGGACAATCCTCATAAGTGGATTGCATAGCACGGAGCTGGTCACTGGCAACCCCATGTATGGGCAAATTGTTCCAGAGATTCTTATTTGATAATTTTACACAATTAAAAACATTATCGAAATTTATTATCGAATTATATTAAAAAATATTCTAATGTATGTAACGTTACGTACTCGACAGTTAAATTAGGGAATAAATTATTTTTATGGAATGAATATTACTTACAGAGAACTACTGAAAATCTAAAATTAAATGCATACAAAGAGCCGGCATTGACTGATGTTATTAGGAATATATCAAAAGTTAATGATGTACTACAAGATCTGATGAGAGAGCAGAAACAATTTGAAGAAATAAATAAATCAGAAGGTTTCGTGGATGATGAAGATGCTTATTCACAAAACGAAGAACGGGACGAAGACAAGGAACAGTTTGATGAAATAAGTAAATCTCCAGGTTTTCTCGACGATTCAGAGGCAAATTCAGATGACGAAGAAAGTAGTACTAATATATTCAATAAAAAGACACATGAAAGAAAACATGTTCCATCGCAAACAGCATTCCATGTAACGCGAATGATAATGTCATCTGAAGATAGTGAACCGTCAAGCGACTCCGCAAGCAATAATAATGAAATAGATAACATTGGATACGATGAAAAAAGAACAGTAAAAATGGACACCCATGATGAAATATTTTCACACAAATCAGACAATGACGAATTAAATAGCCCTAGCTCTTTTTCTGAAGAAAGCGCTTCACCTGAAAACGTAAAATCTTCGGTCAACAAACCTGAGGAAATAACATTCAATAATACACATCAAGCCACCATAACGCCGTCTAAATCAAAACCAGAAAAAAATAGAGGCATAAAGACGAGATATAAACTTATTGAATACTTAGGTGGTAAACTTGATGTTCAAAATGATAGCAAAAGCCTGCCATCGACTAATAAACCTAAACTTGTAACGGATGCTACTGTGCAGCCAAAGTACTCGCATAATAAAAATATTAAACAGATTGTACGCGCAGAAACATTCTCTCAAGAAAACATATGGCAAGATATCACAAATAACAAGCCGATAAATTTGACACCAGAAACCGAGGAAACACATTTTAGGAGTAGTCCGAAATCGGCATTGGTCATTGTTACTGGTTCCAAAAGCCAGATTGGTCGGGTAAGGGGTTATGAATATTCATGATAGTGATTTAAAAAAAATGTATATAGGTTTCCAATTATTAACAATTCAGATACTATTAGTAAAAGTTTCAAGTACCGATATAATAGATGACGGTGTAGTGGTTGGAAAAAAGGATTGCCATTGATGCTGATGTGATTATTCTTGACCTTTACTACTTTTGTCCGATACATAAAATATCTTAATTCCAGCCACTACAGCGTCAGTAATAACATCAGTACTTGTGAATATTATTATTCTATGTATTCTTATATTATAAGTAATACTCTCTATAATATAAGTTATTGAGTGGGGGTGGCAATGTACCTGTAATACTCCTTGTTTTTCAACCGTCTGTATGTTATAGTAATCGCTTCACATAATTACACATTTCATATACTTATTTGTCACATATATATAAAAAGTGACAACTTATTCTTAGCAAATGCACCCTTTTTTCCCCTTAGTACATAATTCTTTCCTAATCAACATATTTTTCAGGATAAGTCAGAAAGGGACAGTGCTTTGGAATCAGAGGAAGATATAGCCATGGACAAAGAAATATTCAAAAGTAAAATTCTACGGCAGGCTTATGGGGATGCCTGTTTGAAAGTGGTTATAAGAAAGTGCTACAAGGTAACCAATCATTTTTATTTTTCCTTTGGTAGAGTGTAGGGTAGGCATGCGCCTCTAATAATAGTAAGAAGTTAGTGTGGTCTATTGATTCTTGTTCATACTCTGGCAAATGGTCAATCTGACGGAATATTTTTATCGGTTGAAACCAGTAGATATACCTAAAAATTTACAGAGTATTGCTGTAATGTATTAGTAGCTAGTAATTTTGATCTTTATGTGTATATATGTGATTCTTTTCTACATCACTGAACTCGTAAATGGCTGAACCGATTTTGTTTTTTTTTTGTGTATATTTGAGTGGCTCCCTGAATGGGTTAAATTCACAATTGGGCCCGGTAGGTGGCGCTGCAATCGGATTCTAGGAACTTTCATTTTATTTTCAGTCTTGTCCGATAGTTGTTCTTCGATTCAAGGGAAGCAAAACATCTAAAATGAAGTATCTATCGACCCAAATCGATAGGCACTTCACTTTAGACGTTATGCTTAGTAACTACGGAAATTTTAAATTTCAGACGTACTAGTAAGTCGTTTTTACTTTGTGTCGTTAATTCTTTAAACATTTTGCTAAATTTTAATTACATTCTCTCTGTCTATCCCCTAAGGGATTTGACGTGAAGTTATAGATAGATAGATTTTGCTAAATTACGGTTCTAAGTGGGCTAGAATTGCGTGTCGATGTTTATAGCTATCTGTCTGTCTACAACTTCAAGCCAAGTAGCGAGGCAGGCAGAGAGAATCGCATGTCTCGGTCCTTACACACCTCACTCGCTTCTTTAATATCCACAGTACTTTTCATGCACGGCGGTTGCTATCCTATATTTAGTGTAACGGTTTTGTTTAAGGCATGTTTATCAGCCAACAAAGACGTGTGCAGCGCGAAAAATTGCAAGAGGGATTTCAAGGAGAAATTCAAAGCAGCGTCAAAGACGGGCTGCATCAAGGAGTTTTGGAACAACACGAGCACCAAAACTTCAAACGGTATTTTTAATACATTTTTTAATAATAATAATATTTATTTGCTCAAAAAACATGGTATAAATAGGCGTTACATTTGACAAAGAACAATCATGTTTAGCCAACAAATGGAGGCATGCAAATATAAAAGAAAGAAATATATGCTTAATTACTTATTATCTAAAAAGTCTTTGAGATCATAGAAATTGTTTGTAGTCAACCATTCATGCAATTTCTTTTTAAACAAGTGTACATGTACCATTTTTAGAGAACTCAGTATAGCATTATATATTTTAACGCACATGGCCACACAGCTTTTACTGTATTTTGTCAGTCTAGGAATGTCATCTAATATGTCTATTTGGGTCTCGTCTACTGCGTGAATACGTACAATCATTTTTTTTTTTAATAATTCTCTATGTTTGTGTACAAACATGCATATCTACAACTTGCTCAAGCTTTAATAATAATAAAAAGCCTTTACCTACTAACTATATAAAATTATTGACTGTTGCTTTCAAGAGACTATCTTTAGCTAATTCAAAAAATAGGCGATCGAACTTTAGAGTAAATTTGTCTTCTTCTTCTGAGTGTTATCGTGTCTCCAAATCTATTAGCTGAGCGAGGCTAAGCGTAAGGATTTGGCAATACTGGTTTTTACATGGAACGACTGCCGTCAGACTTTCACAAGCCAGAGGGAAAACAGACCTTTCGTATGTTAGGTCACACGTCTTTTGAGATATAATTTCTTGGATGTGCACTCGATGTTTTCCTTCACCGCTGTACCAGTGATAATTACAAATTTATACATAAATTCGAATTTAGTGGTACAATGTCAACAGGCAGTTTTTTATCAACTGGACTATCAGTGCTAAGCGAGATTTTTTATACGACTTCGGGAGGCATTCAAGCATACGGCCCACCTGATGTAAAGCAGTTACCGTAGCCTATTAATATTTGTAATATATTAAGTATCACTGGCGCGATTCCTCCTCTGCTGCTTACACAGCAACCCCTTAGGAGCTTACTGGTGAGCTCACTCACACACAGGAATACAACAACCTCTAGGGAGTTGTTATTTGGCTGCGGTTTACTGTGAGGTGGAGGTACTTCCCCAGACGGGCTGCTTTGATGCGCCCTACTCTCGATAAAGATCCAGACCAAGACAAACAGACATGTTCATGCGCACAAATGTTTGTCTTGTGTGGGAATCGAACCCACGAGCGTTGGTGTTAAAGTGGCGTCATTCACGACTGAGCCACCGAGCTCGTCTATTAACTAAGTGTAAATTTATCAAAAGCGTAGTAAACATGTTTTTACAGATATGAACGATATCTTTGATATTACAAGACAGGGGTATATGTCTTCTTGTTTACCGATGTTCAAGGTAAGTATATTTTCATTTATTAGAGTCCACGAGTAGCAAGTAGGTACCTACCAGTGAAATGTGTGAACCTACCAGGTTGATTACAGTGAGATTTTTCAGGGCTACTATGCGCTTTTTTAAAGTTCAATGGCAAAATTAACAAATAAAAATATATGTAAATTTCAGCCAAGCGAAAATGATGCTTCCCCAGGTCCTTTCGCAACCGCTGGTAAAGCCAAGAGATTGAATGTACTCAGAGATCGTTACGAGAAGGAATGCCAAAAAGTTTCATCAGATAAATGCACTTCTGCCTGCAAGTACGCATTGAAGGAAAGTTGCGCGGTTCACCAATGCCCTCAGAGCAACAAAAGAATGTTCGAGAAGTCATGTAATACACAATGTAAGATTTCATTTCGTCCAATTGGCAAGAAGCAGACATCTAGGGATTCCAGCAATTCTGGCAGCGATAGCGATGAAAGCGATTACGATAGCGACACGGATGATTCTGATGGCTCATCGAATAGTTCTTAAGTATAGTAAAAACCGGCCAAGTGCGAGTCGGACTCGCGCACGAAGGGTTCCGTACCATTATCTATAAAAAATCTGTTGTATGGGAGCCCCCTTAAATATTTGTTTTATTTTAATTTAATTATTTATTTTTAATGTGAATATATAACTAAATATTCTGTGAATATTTCAAGCGTCTACCTGTTGCCGTTATCAATATCGAGCAATAACGAGCATAAAAATCACGTTTGTTGTATGGGAGCCCCCTTAAATATTTATTCTACTCTGTTTTTTAGTGTTTGTTGTTATAGCGGCAACAGAAATACAATTACAACGGTCTAACTATCAAGGTTCATGAGATACAGCCTGGTGACAGACGCACGGACGGACAGCGGAGTCTCAGTAATAGGGTCCGTTTTACCCTTTGGGTACGGAACCCTAATTAAAAAAATAAATCTGGGTAATAAATTATCATGTCTGTTGTTCATGACACCCTGTGTATTCCGTATTGCAGTGCGATTTTTAAAATACTGGTAAGAGAAAGTTTACTCATATTACTCATCCCATTGTATATTATATTTTCACGCCTACGGAATCCTAAAGCTACAGTTTTGAAAGCTGTCTGACAAGCTCGGTGGCTCAGTCGTGAATGACGCGACTTTGACAGCAACGCTCGTGGGTTTGTTTCCCACACAAGACAAATATTTATGTGCATGAACATGTCTGTTTATCTTGGTCTGGATATTTAAAGAGAGGTAGGGCGCATCAAAGCAGCCCGCCTGGGGAAGTACCTCCACCTCACAGAAAACTGCAGCCAAATAACAACTCCCTAGAGGGTTGTTGTGTTCCTGTGTGTGAGTGAGGTCCAGTAAGCTCCTAAGGAGTTGCTGTGTAAGCAGCAGAGGAAGCATCGCACGAGTGATACTTAATATATTACAAGTGTTAATAGGCTACGGCTTTACATCAGGTGAGCCGTATGATAGAATGCCTTCCGACGTTGTATAAAAAACCAGTTGAGAATGCGCAAGCTTGCATTGCCAGAGGAACACCTGGCTCGTCAATTATATAACAATTCAAAATATTTATTTTAAAAATTTGTCGGCCATTTTGAACGGTGTTCCTGAACATACCTATTCTACTTTTTTATGCTGAATCCGAATCTGAAGAATCTTATTCGAATCAAAATTCGAATATTCGAAAAAAGCGACCGACAAACGCACAGACAAATATATAGAATTCATATAGGAACGGTGTTCCTGAAAAAGCTTGAATTTTTTGATGATATGTCTATAAACAACAGTAAATAACTTACGCAACAGATCCGCCCCGTACTCGCAGTTAGCTAGGTGATCGAACTTGGCCGTTAATATTGGTAGCAGGACTCCGTTGATGTAGCCCAGCGACGTTGACGTCTTCAGATGTGTCCCTCGGAGATGTGCGTATTTACCCTGGAGAAATAGTTACCAATTTACCTACAATTCTTTTCCTCCTAGCGTTATACTGTGTCCTATTCCGTTAGAATTGGCGGGGTCCGCTACCTAAGGCTGAGGATTTGGCGAATATACTGATTGTTACATTGATCGACCATCTGACCATCCCAGAGGGAAGACCAGAACTTTCTTAGGTTCGATCACACGTCTTTCGAAATATAATTTCTTGGACGCGCGGGTTTTCTCACGATGTTTCCCTTCACCGTCGAGCAAGTGATAATTACAAATATGTACATAAATCGAAATCACGTTCGTCATTAAGTGGTACACGCCAGGATTTGAACCGGGGACCACAAGGTCGGTTTTTTTTCCACTGGTCTATCACTGAACTGGCAATTTGTGTATATTCGCAAAATCACATCAGAATCTGTTAATTCATAATTATTTGTAAATATCAAGTCCGTAGAACAAGTGTTTAGGTTTCCTATACCACTATGGTGGTAAACAAGCGTTCGACCTGATGCTAAGCAGGTACTTTAGCTTATGCATACCTGCAACGCCAGGAGCGTCATTCATGCGTTGTGCATCATGTGAAAACCTCTTGACGCTATTTTATAAGAACCTCATGCTTTATTACCTTGAGAAAATCTCGGCAATGAGTTCATTCCACTGCTTAACAATTCTCGGAAGAAAATATCTCTGGAGTGTTCAAAGTAGGCGACCTTTGGGGTTCCAGTGTGTAAGGATGAACTCTCCATCGACGCCGAGGATTGTAGAAGGAAGCGTTACTTCTTAGCGTTATTCCGTTTTCTAATCCATTAGGATCGGCGGCGTCCGCTACCAAGGATTTGGCGAAGATACTGATTTTTACATGAAACGACTGCCGTCAGACCTCCACAAGCCGGAGGGAAAGCCAGACCTTTCTTACGTTAGGTCACATGTCTTTCGAAGTATAATTTCTTGAAGTGTGGATTTCCTCACGATGTTTTTCCTTCACCGCCGAGCAAGTGATAATTACAATAGTTAATAGATTCAGGCGTTATTTTGCGAAAGTCAAATTTACACGCAATTTGATCTAACCTGCTTTGTGTGCTTCCGCCACCAATTAGTTCATGCGGCCTAGCGCCGGCCGGCACCCACCCACTACTGTTAGTACGTTAGTACGTACTAACAGTAGTGGGTGGGTGGAAAACGGCGGGTGGGTGGAAAAAAAAAAGGCGGAAGCACACAAAGCAGGTTAGATCAAATTGCATGATAATTACAAGTTACAAATGTACATAAATCCGAGAACACGAATTTAATGGTACATGCCAGGATTTGAACTGAGGATCAGTTGGTCACTCGGCCGGTGCTTTATCCACTAGGCTATCACTGCTCAAGAGGTTGTAGAAGGAAGCTGTTAGCATTATATCGAGCAACTCCTTGGAAGATAACTCACTGGTATTACGACGTTTGTCAGTCACGACACTATTATATATATATATTATTTGCATATTGCACTAACCTACCGTGACCAAATTGGTCGTGTTTTATCAGAAGGTGATGTCAGGAGCCCCAGGAACCGGCGAGCGTGCATGAAAAGAGCTATGAATGTCACAGAAGTGAGTGAAGTATGCATATTGCATATTCTTACCTCCTGTAAGTTAAGTATTGTATGCCCAAGATCATCAGCTACGTTGTTGAAGAACGTCAGCATTGAAGTTCTGATGAACTCGGGACAGTTCTTAACCAAGGATTTGGCATCAATGCCCTTCACCAGGACTTGGAGACAACGAACGGTTATACGGACGTCCGGTCCGAACGCTGCCAAACTGAAAAAGGAAATTTTAAATATTAACAGAAGTAACTTTTATAAAATAATTTTAAGGGAGGTAGGGCGCATCAAAGCAGCCTGACTGGGGAAGTAACTACACCTCACAAACAACGCAGCTAAATAACAACTTCCTGGAGGGTTGTTGTGTTCTTGTGAGTGAGGTTACCAGTAAGCTCCTATGGAGTTGGTCTTTTAGCAGCAGGGGTGACAACGAGTATACAATTAATGCATTTGAAGCGTTTATAGGCTACTATAACCATTTTACATCAGGTGGGCCGTATGCCTGTATGCTCGCCGACGTTGTGTTTAAAAATATAAGAGTGCCACCCGTGCTGTTGCAAATGTTTATAACATTGGACCGGTGTAAGAGACTGTATTGATAATAAAAAATATTATCTACCTATCAGGCGCAGTGGAAACTCACTGTTTTATTCTATGTAGTGATACTTCGACAACCCTAGATGACTTAGCCATCCGACGACGGCCGCACGGTCGCCAAAGCTTCCTCAACAGTCGGTACTCGTACAGAAGGTATATTTAAGCATGCAGTACTGCGTCTGGTATTACTATTCAAATGTAGGCTATTATTACAGCGTAGATATTTTTGCTTTTGTATGGGAGTGACGCATCTGTTACGTGGCAACTATTATCGACACATTACTATTGGGTTTGAATAATATACTCACCGAGATCTTAACAAGCTTGCCAATTTGCAGAACAAAGCAGCAACCATTTCCTTCTCTTTCAAACTTGCGGCTCCAACATTATTGGTCGCCGTTGCCACTGCTATGAAGTAGTTACGATGGGTGGAGAAATATTTCTCCATAAGAGGCAGGACCACCTGTGATATGCGAAAAATGTCATTAAAGCAAGCGGATTAAATGCGATATTGATGTGAACATTTAAAATCTGCGTACAAGCGTTTGCTATGTATATGTAATTGCTAAATAAGTTTAAAGCAAATTAAATATGTCGATAGTTCTTTGAAGTCTAATAATCTGAGATGAAAAAGACCTACCCAGCGTATCCCTGCTACGTTGGTAGGGTGACTAGTAACCGCACTATGTTCTTAATAATTATAGAGTACGACGTCTTCTTACCATCTTACGTTTGTTTGCCAATAGAGTTTCAATCAAAAATGACCCGTACAGAGGTGCTTAATTTCGACAATTTTGAAAACACAAACCAAAACAATACGAATATGTGAAAGTAGGGGAAAATTAAAATAAATGACGAATATTTTTCAAAGATAAATACACAAAATAAGAGAAATATCTTGAATAAACTATCAATTTAAAATGCTACCATCAACAAATTTTTTTTCAGTATAGTAGCTGACCCTCCTCGGCTTTTCATGGTACTCGTACATTTATACTTCCTATACGAAATTCTCTAAACGAATGTTAAAGCCGCATTAAAATCGATCAAGTTCAGATAAGCTAAGCAAATAAACAAACAGAAATAGCGACTTTATTCATACATATAAATATGATTCAATCCCATTCTGTACAGCTACAAAATTGATGTATCTCTGCAGAGATGTATCAAATTAGACGGATAGAAGCTTATTTTTTCATGCATACCAATGCAATAAATAGCAACAATAATACAATATTCATGATCACATAATACGTTACATGTTCTACGTTACATATTTACAGTTATAGATATTTATATATCGTTTTATTTAAACAAAAGTCATGCAAATATCATCTCATTTATTGCCAACATTTGCAATAAAATAAATGATGACAATGCGAATTTTGTTCCGTGCATGAATTAAACTAGATAAAATTGGTAGGTATTTATACGTCATTTATTTAAACAAATGACATACAAATTTAGTTTGTCAATATTTTTGCAATAAAATAAGTTATGACAACGCCCATTATATTTCGTGCATTAATGACTGCAAAGAGGCACTGAAATTTATACCTTCTTGAAATACTTTATTTCCGACTTGCTTTGCTTGAAAGTAGGAAAAACAATAATACAACACACATATAAACATATTACGTTTAAATATAAACTGGAAAATTATAACATAAACTACAATCTACATCAGTGAACTTTATAAGAGATAGTGTTATACCTACAGAACTGCACATAGCTTTTCGAGTATAAGCTTCAAAAAAGATAAAATTTACAAGTTAGAAGGGAATAACTAGGTGTATTATTATAGTTAGGATATCTAGCACAGAGAGGCATTATGCAATGCCATTTATTTTATACGTAACGTAGACGGTATCCACTGATATCTTCGGGGGTACCGCCTACGTTAAAGGCAAGGTAGGGGCACCTATCTAAAAAGAAGGTATTTTTGAAATAAGTGGTCAAATTTACATGCATAAATTAATTTCTAAGTCTTCATCTACTGTAAATCAAGATTATATTGTACGGAATATATATATTGTACAGAATATTGTACACGATATATATCATACTATGAAGAAATTACTGAATAAATATCCCTTTTTCATAAATAACCAAATAAGCTTATCAACATACCTTAGAAAAGAACTTGATATCCCTGGTACTAGTCTTGAAACTGGTTCTACGACTGAAAGTAGTCGACGGTTTCAGTAGCTTCATGTTGATTGTGGCTCTATCAATATATTGGATCAATTTCTCAAGGAGAGAGTAAGCGAATCTGAGCTCTATTGCTACACCGGCAGTGGTCTGTTCTGTATCACTTTGGGATGCTTTGCTTGGTCTGTGGAGTTTATATCCCTGATATTGTAGGTATTTGAGGAACTCTTGAGAACGCTCGCGGTCTTTTTTCTTTTCTTTATCCGTGAGAAGATCATACGGTACTAATTGCGGGTGAATACCTCCTGGAATGGAAATAAAAAAATGTACAATATACTTCAGGTAACCTTGGTCAAGAATGGATTTTCTTGAATATAGAATTGAGCCAGAGTCAAGATTACAAATTTAAATGGACCAAAGGCCATGTAGATAATCTATATATATATATATATATATATATATATATATATATATATATATATATATATATATATATATATATATAAATATATAAAAGAAAGTCGTGTTAGTTACACCATTTATAACTCACGAACGGCTGGACCGATTTTTATAATTTTTGTGTCCTTGGCTTTGTCTTCGTCCGGAATAGGATAACAAGTATTAAAATATGGAAAAAATAACAAAAAAAAAATTATAAAGTAAATTCCATTTCTCATACATTTTATATGAAACTTTTTCTTATGATATCTCAAGAAGGAATTAGTATATATATATATTTAAAATACTTCTCATTTATATTTTTGAACTTTTCTTATACTTAATTTTGACTACTCATTTTGTCTTAATAAAATTTATACCACCTAATAAGTTAACACACCATTTATTGATTCTGAGGCGGTACTAAGTTCGCCGGGTCAGCTAGTAAACAATAAAAGAGAATTTGTTGAGACACTACGAACTACGAAAAGAGTTGATCGTTTTGTGGAAAGCTTTATTGGGATAGTTAGTGTAAATGTTTAGAGCGTGCGTAGAAATTTCTACCTTCCTGGTAGATCATTATGTAAGTAACACGTGAGTGGAAAGAAGATGGCGGGTGATGATGCTTGAAGTAGTGAAGATGCAATAGTGAAGTCGCAGTTATGAAGATGTAGATGTGAAGATGTTTCGCAATACAAAAACAGTGGTAAAGAAGTAAACCATGTTTAAGGAATACCCTGACCTCCATTAGTAACAAGTTCTTCCTTTTTCTTCTTCGCCCAGATATCATGAGCGTTCTCAGCGAGTCTCTCAGCCATATTCTGCATCTCTCTTGACAGAGTGAGGTTGGTCATGTCCACTGGATGAGGATTGTAGTTGAATGGCGTCGCTGAATCCGTCTGTAGGTGAATGTTATATAAGTGTTTGGATGATACTATGATAGTATATGTAAAACAAACTTTAGGCGTTTTTCAATTATAATCATTATAACACATGTAATTTTTGAATGGAAATTTTGATACGCAATTCGTGAGCGGCGGCGGAATATTACTCCAAAACTCGGTTGCTAATCGGAAGCTACCACGCCACGCGTTTATACAAAACGCAAACACTGTATAATATTTATGGAAAACCCATTGTGCTGCCGTTTTCGAATTTGCTCCGATTAAAAAGTTGTTGCATTAATTACAAAACGAGCCTGTCTATTTATAACCCTACATGATTGATGAACCTGCGCCAAGATCTGAAATTGGATAACACTGATATTACTAGAATTACTATTTTTCTACAAATAAGGTAGGAATTATTTTGCAGATAGTTTATTAAATTCGAAGCGTTGGCGGAAATATTTTACGGTGACTGAAGTTATTTTATTCTCTCTGATTTCACATAGCATATTAATAAAATAATGACGAAAGTCAAGTGATACCTTTCCAAAAAACAAGTCAAAGTGCAGTTTGTGCAAATAGAAACCATGCTTTGTAAAGTATTTGGTATATTGTAGGCTACGAATAATAAACGAAGAAAAAGCGGTATTTTTGTACAACGACACAAAATACTCAAACGTCATGCACAAGATGCACACCTCTGCGTCCATGACGTTTAAGTATTTTGTATAATTGTTTACCTCGAGTCATTATTTACCGCAGTTATTGGTTACGTCAAGGTCAAATACTATATCGATTAATGAGGATGCATCCAAGTCGCTCCCCGCCCACTGAAGCCTACGTTTCGTGGAGACAATTTTAGAGAGGTAATCACTAAAACTGTCCCCACGAAACATAGGTTTCTCTATGTTTATTATTCCTAGAATGGTGATCATGCTTTATGTACATCTGATATATTGTAGGCACAGTCGACTTACCACAATATCAGGGGCACGCTGTATCGGAAACGGGTGCAGGGTGCAGGGGATATGAAAACAACATATAATTATAGACGAGACAACACATTTTGTACAATTAAGAGTACTTAAAACACATGTTTTGTTTTTTATCAGTAAAGTTTCACTTTGCATTATTTTTTAGTTTATTTATACCGACGCAAAGCTAGCTGAGCATTCTTGAATTGAATGATATGACATTTTGACCTAATCGAGTGGCCGGCGCTGCTTAGATATACAAGTGCACTTAATTGTCGTGCCAGCAAACTCTTAATTAGAGATAAGGAAGGTAAATCTTGTACATTAGACTATAATTTCTACCGTGCCTTCGTCATGTCACCATGCTTATTTGCCTATATTAATAAATACCTATCGGCAGCTTGCCAACAGAGATATATCAGAATACAGGGCATGTGTCATAAGGCTTTTTTTCACAAACATAATCTTATTGCCGAAAAGCTTTTCTGCACAAATTTACACAATATATACTAGAAATAATGCAAAAGTGAGACATACCAGTTTTTCTGTTCAGAATAAGAGTAGAAGACAAGAGGAATTAAAATGTGTATGCAAGCTACACGTGTCAAGGCTGATGTACTCTTAACTGTACTACCTTATAACTGTAGTATCGATATAATGATTCATTAATGTACCAGCATCATACATTTAATTTACCCATTTTATATGAAAACATATTAATAGTAGAAAGTGCTACCTCATTCGTGCTACTACCCAGCAAGTAAAAGTTGCTTTCGTGATATTTAAATTTTTGTGTATTTGGTATCAAAAATGTGCATACTTAAACCAGTTGAGAATGCGCAAACTTGTATTGCCAGAGGAACACCTGGCTCGTCAATTATGTAAATTCATTTTTTTTTTAATTTGGCGGCCATTTTGACCATGTTCCTTAAGAGATAGGACTGGTGAACCTGAACTTTCATATTCTACCTTTTTATGCTGAATCCGAATCTAAAGTCAAAATTCGAATATTCGAAAAAAGCGACAGACAAACGCACAGACAAAGATATAGATTTCATATAGGAACGGTGTTCCTGAAAAGGACGCCTTACTTAAATAAACAAATAAGTATTCTTTTTACAATGCATTGTAGGCACGAAAATTTATTCAATATATTCTACAATAAAGCAAGTAAGGGTGTCCCAAGAATTGGATCGCGAACGAAATATGCAATGTAGCACTAAAGTTGATTATACATATTACAGTTATAAGACAACAATAAAACCGTATTACCATGACTATAAGTTACACGGATGTGGGATAAGGTCTAGGTTCGAGCATCCTTAGCGTAAACAGCATCGGACAATGGACGATAAATAAGGCTCTTGGACTACAGTAGACACTAGAATTAGTGGAACCTTGATATCGTGTCTAGTACAGTCAAAGTTAATAAGTATACAAGCATCAGTCTCGAGTATAAGTACTAAAGATCAATGTTGAATTTAATTAAACTGAGTTCGTACATTGGGTGCCGCAATTAGCGGCTATTGGCTTGACTTTATGTTTACTGGCTCGTAATTAGTGTTAACTTACAGTAATTATAATGAATAATAGTAGCTTCTCAATATACCCACAATCATAATTAAATACGATAATATTTTATTAAAAAAGCCCATAAAAATATAGGTGGCCTGGTTGTTTTTATCACGGTTTCACCAGTATACTCATCTCCTTCTTCCATTGTACGATGATTTAACTAGTATTATAACCAACATATTTTGAGCACAAATTTCCGAAATATTGGGTTCCACCACTAACAAGACATCTAACTGTAGTTCATGAGGGTTATATTTATACTATTTAGTGTACAAATTAATGTACAGTGTATACATATAAATCGGGTAATACCGTAGACAATACATTTACTTAGGTGATAATAAAATTGAGTGCATGCTTAACATTCAATGTGGTTAAATGGGGACATTAAAATGATCTGGGTATACCGTTTTTTTCTGGGCTTCATCGTCCTGTTTGCATGTAAATTTCATAAAATACTCGTGAGTTGTGGATACCACCGTTTATTAATAGGTAATTCTTTTAAATACATTAAGTATACAAGCCACGTTAATTTGTTTGTTATAACTTTTATTCGGTTTGATTGTGTGGAGTTCAGATGATTGTATACTTTTTTTAAGAAACACTGGCATCGTCGTAAACATATAATTAAATTTCAATTGGGATTGTAGTTTTTTTTAAGGTAAGTACTATATTTCAATGTTTTAGATTCTTCGTGACTAAGTATTGAAAAAGGTTCCGTTTCCGATGTGCTGGAATTGCTAATATTTTCCGCTAGAAATGTTTTATTTATTACACACAAAATATGGCATGTAAACTTGATTAAAATACGTAAATTTGCAACACTAACAATCAGGTTACAGAAATAAATTTGCTTTAATGGAATATTCACATATGCGACCTCTACCAACTTCTTATCTAACTACCAAACCCCTACAAAATTTCCTTTTCTTCCTGTTGTCATGAAGAAAAATATTTTAAACATTATGTCTGCTGCACACTCTTCTAAACGTATCGTTAAATTGTGATTAACATGTATCTAATACTACTTACGCCTCCAGACTTGGATTGTCTTCTCATAGAGCTGCGGTTTGTGCTAGGGATGTCTACTTCGGAGTGTTCGACCGACCAGCCGATGGCCAGGAGTGCCTTCAGCGATTCCCTTACGGGTTCCTTGTAGCGCTCCTTTTCCTAAAAATCATTGCAATAGGCCACGTGACTTTTCTCATAACTAGTGTGACCCGTATTTAAATAATGTAATGTAGTATTGTCTTAGGTTTTCGCGATTGTTACACATTGAATTAAACAATTTTTTTTTACGGAAGTTTTTGTGTGATTCGGAATATAATTATATAATTAATCCCTCCAATAGTAATAGTAATAATTGAATAACCAATGTAAGACAAATGTCATCTTAGTCTTCCTGCGACCACGGACGCTGTAAAGCATTCGAAACGTCATGTTCACCAAAATAAATAGAATACTTCATATAAAAAAAATTAGTTTAATTCAAAATGTAATGTACATAGCAAACAATTAAGTAATAGTATAACATACAAAATCTGTATGTAGAAATATACAGATTTTCAAATAATATAGGCTTAGCCACATAATTGCGTAATGTGTCGATGGCATCACTCTAGTCGAATACGTAGGTTGAGTAATGGCGACCGCAGTCTGTTTATGGATGGGTTTGTCTATCTCGGCCTCCTGCGCTCCAGAGGGTACATGAAGCCGTCGGCTCTGGTTGATTTCTATTGATGACAGTCGTTAAGCTTAGACTGTCGCATTCGGGCGGCTTCAAAACACATGCCTCCGCCAATCCACAGTTGAGCACCGTGGCAAAGTGCGTTTTGTCAATGAAATATTTTTATAAATATATTTTTGTGATTGTTAAAAATACTTACATAGTCATTGAGCATATTGTAAGGTTTAAGTCTTGGATGAGACTTCTGACTATCGGACCAAGAGTCGCCGTATACCCAGCTATTTTCAATTTTCCTGTAAGATTAAAAAAAAACTAATATTTGCTAAAAATATTGATAGGTACAATAAATGCATTTTGATCTGAAACACTAAAGTTTCTTGTGCCTATTGGGGATCCCATAAATAGTTAGAAGCAGATCCGTCCATGATCCGTCAGATTAGTCTAAGCATCCATCTTCAGTCTTCGAAGAAGTTGGATCTATTTAGTTCATCATAAAAGTTTAACCCAAACATATGTGGTACTATCACAAGATACTCATAAAAGAATAAGTAATCAAAATTTCCATACAATACGATCAAATTGGCCGAGATCGTTCACCAGAGCTGACACGCGTATGTGACCGGGGTTCCGTTTCCACTGGGGCGATCACGACCAATGAAACCTTTTAAATCTTGCTTTATCAGTAAAAGTTTGACATTACCTTATATTAGTAAGGGTAATCATGTGAGTTCAGCACCGTCCCCCCATTTAGTTCCGGAGGGTACCTCCTGAGAAGAATGACTAACGTACGCATTATAGTAACTTAGTCCTTCTTATTTTGATCGTTTTTTTTATACAACGTCGGGAGGCATTCAAGCATACGGCCCACCTGATGTAAAGCAGTTACCGTAGCCTATTAACACTTGTAATACATTAGATATCACTCGCGCGATGCCTCCTCTGCTGTTTACACAGCAACTCCTTAGGAGCTTACTGGTGCCCTCACTCACACACAGGAACATAACAACCATCTAGGGAGTTGTTATTTGGCTGCGGTTTTCTGTGAGGTGGAGGTACTTATCCAGACGGGTTGCTTTGATGCAACCTACCTCACTTTACACATTCAGACCAAGATAAACAGACATGTTCATGCACACAAATGTTTGTCTTGTGTGAGAATCCAACCCACGAGCGTTGGTGTCAAAGTTGCGTCATTCACGACTTAGCCACCGAGCTCGTCAGTTTATATTTTGGTTGAAAAAAAAAGAAAACATAGCGTCGGTGTATACCTAGATAAAAATGAGAAATTGAGTGTTAAACATGCCGTACCTAGATGCCCACGCATCGTGGTAGTGCTCGGAGAACTTCTGCACAATGGTATTGAGATCGTTGTTAAGGGCTACTGCAGACGTGTTGATTGGCTGAGGATCATACTGAGGGTTATCAGGACCACCTGAACAATAAGAAATTGGATTATAGCACAAATTTAGATTACGAAAGAATATAAATGCCCAGAGTTCTAAACATTTAAAATTTTTGTCGCATTTAAGAACACACACTGGAGAAACAAAACTTTTATGTTTTATTATACCTTAATCAGGTGGTAATCAAGCATTCGGCTTGCCTGACGGTAAATATAGCTTATATTTGACTCACCAAATCATTGCAGGATGATACCCACGTTGTACCTTTCTAACCATTTGGGCGGCTTCTTTAGAACTGTGTTCGTACACTTTATCATTTTGCTTGTTGTAGTGCTCTTCAAATTTTGAAGGGATTGATTTAGGACATGTCCTGTATATCGATGATAACAGCCGAGTTTCAGGTCTTGTTTTATTATACGCGACAGAGTCCTAGCGGGAATCTTCATTTCCCGCCATAAGATTTTTTGTTTCCTAATGGGGTTTCGGCGAATTCTGGCTTTAACAGCATTAACAGCGTTTGTAGTTCTAACAGCACGCGGTCGCCTGATATTTTATGGTCTTCAACAGAGGAAGTGTTGGTATATATGTCGATAGTATGATATACAACCATCGGGCTGATACTAAGCTTTTTGTAATTTGATAATAAACACGAAAAAAATATGTTAAAGGCAAGAAATCGAAGGAAATTTTTAACATAATAAACGCGTTCTAAATTCAAAATAATTAAAGAGTTGAAAAAAAGAAACGTTTCTACATAACAGCATTTATGGCCAGACTAGTTATATGTTATCTTAATATATATTAAGATGATATATCTCTGCGTATATATGTATATATTTGTTTAACGTGCCCTCTCAGAGCGCAGGAGGTCGAGATACATAAACTCATCCATAAACAGGCTGCGATCGACATTAATAAACCTGCGTATTCGATGCGTAGTGATGCGATCGACGCATTTCGCCATTTTGTGGCTATTAAGATAACATATCCTTGCCTACCTCGCATGAAACTGGATAAAATCTTTTAAAAAATAAAATAATCTAAACTAGATCTTCATTTACAATTCTTACTATCAAATACATTCGACATCGAAAGGGAATTGTCACAAAAGAAAACTGGTCTCGTACTGTGTGGATTTTACCTTAAAAACTATTTGTTTATAAGGTTAAATGGATGTCATTTGCCAGAAACATGCCGGCCGCGATAAAAAATTCAAGTTTAAAACCGCATCGACGAGCAGATTACGGCGTACCTCGTAGGTCACCCCCGTCGATTCCGAACCAATGTTATACAATTTTCAGTAGACCTTGAGTAATATTTACAAATGTAGTATTTTGAATACGTGAAATGCGGTGAATTGTCTACTTTCAACCGACGACGCCGTATTACTAGCAGAATCATTATCTGTACTGCTAACCCTGGTTATCTTGATAAAAGACGATTGTTTGGAGAAATGCTTGCCTAGCAAGGAACTTGGAGTTAGGATAATTAGAAGACAGTAGATGTAAAACTGTTATATTTCAAAGAATTGGCGTAAGATTTTCAGGCTCTACCGACTACCGACCACAAACCAAATACTAATGTTCTATTCGTCCATTGAATTCTCTCAATAATCCACGATATAAATTATTAAATTAATAAGGTTATTGACTTGCTTATTACTACTATATAATTTAGTACTTACCAGTGGCGTGGGTTTCTTTTCCATAGAACTCGTCGTCGTAGTTCTTTGATAAAGAATAGTCAGGCGGCAACGCACAACCTATGGATAGACAAGATTATTATCATAAGGATGCATTATGCATGTGAGAGGAAGTGTATTTATAATATTTTAGATCGATCGGGATTTTAAGTAGTTTTTGAAGTGAAAACTTCTTTAGCAGCGTTGTGCACTTTTTGGGATGAGTAAAAAAATCCTAAACTCGCGTCAGGACACGTGACCCTGACCGTAAAATTTTGGTGAGAATTAGAACTTAAGTTCGCTGCAGCGCTAAAACATTAGTTACCTCTAATTATCAAAACATGAAGCGCTAGATCGTTCATAGGGCATTATTTTCTCGCGACCAAAACGTTGTAAGCGCCATGAAATTGTTATGTTTACGCTTTTCGTTCAACGTAGTTTATCAACATCGCTGTTTGGTTCACGCGGCGGAGGGCGCTTGCGCGAGTGTTCGTGTGTGTTTGAGTTTTAGAGATTGGCGATGATGATGATAGTGAAAGGGTCATTGAAATTATGGATGAAAGTTGATTTTTCTGAGAGATAAACTTTTTAATGTAAAATAATTGTAATTGTTCTAATTTGTTAAATTTTTAATGTAATATAAATTGTCATGTTTGTATACGATAGCGTTATAAATAAATATTGTATTTTACCACATACATGATAATACTTTCATACTGATAAAAAAAGCAATTCGTGCGAAATTATTCCCTAACTATTCCAAAATATTCAAAAATGCACAACGTTAATGTTCAAGTTTTCACTTCTGCCGGCACTCCCGAAGTGCAACCCTTTTTTTTTATACAGTGTCGCGAGTCATACAAGCATATGTCTCGCCAGTTGTTAAGTGGTTACCGCAGCCAAAGAATCCATACTAAACGTTGCTAAACGTGCTGTTAACACAGCAGCTACAGTAGTTGAGAAACCCCGCACAGTAGCGTTTTTCGAGCGTCGCTCGGCTTCTTGTCAGTATTTGCCCTAATATTCCGTCGACGCTGCGACGTCTTTCGACATTTCAAGTGGAGTCATGGAAACAAACCCGTATGGGCGCCAATATTGAAAATATTTATTTACCCACGTTTCTCGCCTGCCTCAATGTTATTGAAAGCTCTTTTTTTAGTTTTTGCGTTTTTGAACACGTATTCACAATGTAGCTGTTCTACTGTGTCTACCCTGGTTCGAAACAATATATCTACGCTTCGTTTACTATTACAATGTTGTAAACAGTGGATAAAAAAATATTTCGATGTTTCACACAACCGCACTTGAAAATCGAAGAACTGTTAATATTGATACTCCATCAGTTGTTTACACGACGTGTTCAAAAAGAAACTGCATCCTTTTGCATCAGTAATAGCCTGATTTTTTGTTAGCCTGGGTAGATTATTTTTCTTCACTACGTCAGTAAGGTGATTACTATACACCCGTATTGCGATGAAATATGTACATTTGATGTGCAATATAATAATTCACCCTACACTAAAATTGGGCTAGCTTAATACATCATGATACGATATTTCACGTCGTTTTTGTGCTAGTGTAGCATACTTTTTACCTGCAGCGTAACTTTTCCTTCGGCGGAACTAACCGTAGCAATAAAACATTTTTAACAACTGTTACCAACTCATTGTCAAATTTCTGATGATCCATTTTTCGTAAGCATAAGAATCGCATTTTAATAAATGTATTAATAACTAAATTTTTCAATAAACATTTATTGTATGTTACGTGATCGAAACGCACCAATAGCAATTAAGCAAGGTAATGCTTTTCCAAACAGTTCAGGCTCGTAGTCCATCTTGCTGAGCGAGTCAAAGATATTCGAGAACAGCATCATCGTCAAACGTTTCTCTTCATCAGACGAGGCTCCGTAAACTCCTTGTCCGCCAGTACTACCGTAGTATTTAGCACAGCGTTCGTAATGCAATGTCAGGAGCTGAAAGAGTAAGAGATGGCCAGATAAAATTCTTAGAAGCTAAGAGATTTGATTAATTCTATCAATTCTCGGGACCTATATGAATTAGAGTATGAAATGATAAGACTCAGTATTAGGAACAGAAATAATTAGATTAAAACATAATAACTACGTAATATCGGCCGTCAAGAGCAAGGCGAATTAATACATGATAATATAAAATTTGTCAGCCAATAGTCAAAAGAATTCCAGTAAGGCAAGATAAAATATAGCAGTTAGGAGCTTTAAGAATGGAAGTAAAATAATAGAATATTTATACATGTGCTATCAAAGGGTAAATAATTGAATTGAGACAAATAAAATTTTGGCTGTTAGGAGAAAGATTAATTAAGGTAAGACAAGATCTGACAGAAGCTATAACAATTGACGAAGAACAAGAATGATACATTATTGGCAATTAACATATTTGATGCGAAGGGGTGCGAAGCGAAATGGAAGAAATAAAGTCACGATATATTTAAATTTGTATGTATTTCAAAGATTTTTACCCGCAAAGCAACTGTGGTGTACTCGGACAGTCTTGATACGTCAACGGTGAGTTTTCTCAGCAATTTGAGCAACATGGAAGGTTGCATGGCTGATGTTAATGCTACTAAGAAGTCCGAAACTGCTTCACGCTGACCCTTTGTTAGCATACGGTTCTTTGACAACCTGAAATAATTTATAGTTTTTTTTATATTACGTCGGGAGGCATACAAGCATACGGTCCACCTGATGTATAGCGGGTATCGTAGCCTATTAATGTTTGCGATATATTAAGTATCACTCGCGCGATGCCTCCTCTGCTGCTTACACAGCAACTCCTCGGGAGCTTACTGGTGATCTCACTCACACGCAGGAACACGACAACCCTCTAGGGAGTTGTTATTTGATGCGGTTTTCTGTGATGTAGAGGTACTTCCCCAGATGGGCTACTGTGATGCGCTTCTGTCTGTCTGTCTCTTAAAACATCCAGACCAATACAAACAGACATGTTCATGCACACAAATGTTTGCCTAGTGTGGGAATCGAACCCACGAGCGTTGGTGTCAAAGTCGAGTCATTCACGACTGAGCCACCGAGCTCGTCGAGTTTGGTACATAACAAAACATACTCTACACAGAGAATACAACTCCAATAAATATCAAAAAGGTTTACAGTTATAAGCTTCCAGTTGTAAAAAAGAAACAAATAAATAAAACATACGGGTTATACATAGCAAATTCTTAATAGTTTCAGTCTAAATGTCAGACTGCAGTGTGGTTGCATCCATCGTTTGACAAACCGGCTTTACTATTAATGAATGCAAGTATAAAAGTTTCTTATTCTATAACTGACAAACTTATAATCCAATCGGAAATGCAGCGAGGTGTAGTAAAAACTAAAGTATTCGGAATGGCGCCGATGAAAATATTTACACTCTTTAGTTCATGCAAGATAATACCTAACTTAACAATAGATTTTTGGCTATATATTGAAAATATATATTTTTTTCGAAAATCGGTATTGAATATAGAATAGTAGATATTATTCCGGATTATATATTCCATATTTATGTATGGAATCCGGTATGAAGTTAAAATTGCTATTTAAAGTGTGCCTTGACGCCTTGAGGCCCGTTATATTTGGCGCCGTAACGCGCACGGCGGAATTCAGCCTCGCGGGCCTCAACGGCTCTAGAGCAGTGGAGCTACAGGCCAAAGAGAGACAAATATATTGTCACTTTACAGTCTTCTAATTTTTACGAGTCATCCATTTAAAAATTGTAAAAAATATACATGTATATTTTTCGCTACGAAAGCCCATAAATCTTTACTTATAATTATATCAATAAATTAAGTATTTGGTGTAATATTGTAAACCTAGCATAAATTGTCCAATAACATCAAACTGCTCTATCGCGTTATTATAAAACATAACCTATATAATATAGAAACGGGAATGTATTAAATGATAAAAACCCATTTATTGTTATTTAAAATAAACGTGTTATTATTAACGTATTACGTAGATATAACGCGCTAAAGTAACGTTACCTATAAACGGTGTGTAGCGTAGCGTCGAGCAGACTAGCGTAGTTCTCCGCCTCGTTGTAGAAGTTGGCGTGTTTGATGAGTAGTGGGAGGATCGAGTTGCCGATGTACCGGTTCATAGAGAGAGCCATGTCCGACTCACATCCGTCGTTCTGTTCAAAATATTAATTGAATGTGAAAGAATGAAATACTTATTTAAATGTATTACCGCAGAAAACTACCTACTACCTATGTTGCATCAGCTAATAGGAAATTTTCAACTGTGTATCTTTACACATCTCCTTTCTACCAATCTATGTATACAAGTACGAAAGTACTTTTACAGTTCTCATCTGTAAACATTGCTATTGTTTACGGTCCTTAATATTTATTGTATTTTGACAAATCTTCTCGTTCAAAATACCTCAACGCCTGAAGAGCACAGTCTTTGAAGAGTTGCCAGTGCCATACGCAACTGAGACGTGGCCCTTCACTGCGGAATGTATGGGGAAGCTCAAGGTCGCTCAGACTTCTATGGAAAGAGATATGCTCGGGGCTTCTCTGCGTATACAATCAGAAATCAGGATATCCACAGTAGAACTAAGGTAACCGACATACCCACCACAGGATAAGCAAGCTGAAGCGGCAGTGGGCAAGCTACATAGTTCGTAGAACTTGCAATCGCTGAGGAAGCAACATTCTCGAATGGCGTCCCCGTACTGGTACATACAGCGTGGGACGACCCCCCACTAGATGGAGCGACGATCTCAAGAGGTTTGTAGAGAGTCGATAAATGGGGATGGCACAGGATCGAGATAAATGGCACTTTAGAGGGGAGGCCTATGATCAACAGTGGATGAATACGGGCTGAGATGATGATGACTATCTATATGATGTGAATATATGCATTTTATAATTATTACACAAGTAGGTAATAGTTGTTTGTGTATAGAATTATACACACCCTTTTATGTAGCCACTGGGCTACATAAATAATTCATTTTACTACAACAGCGATGTACTTGGTGTAGAATCAATATCTGCCATTAAGGAATCCTTAATGATCAATATCGCCTATATATAGAAGATATTGATTCTTGACCGGCCATATTATGAGTGAATAATAATTTGGTGCCGTAGTTTTCAGATTTAACCTGCTTTAAGTTTTTTTTTCTACCTAATATAGTCACTGAGTAAATAATTTTCTTTCTTTCCGATCCCCTTTTTATTCTACCTTTTGTCCTAAATACAATAGACAAAAAGAAATAAGGGAATCTATGGAAATAGTAACGTTAAATATATATCTTTCTCATATCCACATTACTAGAAAGGCATCGTTGATAGATAAGGACTGTAAAAAAGAGAGAGGGATCTGAAGGAGTAGGAAGTATGAGGATAAGCCTTTGCATAAATGAGAACGTGTAGTAATTTATTAATAATAAAACATAAAAAAAAAAAAATTAGATTGTGTTAAGGTCGGTTGTGCAGGAAAATTGGATCATAGAGATTATCTCACCCTGTCCAACATGGTAGCTGCCCTCAGATCAGGCAGGAAAGCTTCTTCTAACAACCTGTAGAACAGCTCCTGTGTTTCAATACCATAGACACGTTCCAAAAATAATCCCACGCTTTGCTTGTGACCAGGGATAAGACCGGACGGCATATCTGAAATATTTTTGTGTTCTTCATTATCTATATTTTTAATCTAAGATCTACTTAAGATACTACTACGAATTTGAAAGGCAAAAGGATAAGTATATAGCCTTCTGATAAAACATGACCATTTTGGTCGTGATATAACGAAAATGGCTTTTGCGCTGTGCGGCTTGTGTGCTGTATCAATGCAACTGTTAAAGAGGTGATTATGAAATTGATAACTCACCAGACTTTGGTCTCTCTTCACCAGCCGCTGGGTTGTTGAGGGTAAACCTGAGACTAAGCACACCCTGCAGGTCCTCTAGCGGCACTAGAGAACGCAGGATAGCCCTAGCTCTTAACGATTCGTTCTTGCCCTGAAAAATAGAGAAAATAATCATTGTGGTTATTTTTTACTGTATTTAACTAAACTAGTTGTCGTCCGAATTATTTCCGTGCGATCCGAAATATTTGAATTATTTGCTATTTTAAAAGTTGTTTTGTTAGAAATAGTATTTTAGCTTCACTTTTTCAATAATGACAATTTATAATCTGGCATGCCAGCTCGACAGGCAAAATTTAGTAGTGGTAATCTGATTATGTTTCTAACATCTCCTGTGCCTACATTTGCATGTCATAAAGTTTGAGTTTGATCTAGTGAATACACAAAATTCGACCATAGGTTCATTATTGAACGTTTGAACCAAACATATGAATTTGTATATTTCGGTAACGTACGAATGACGTTTCTGGTGTTGAAAATAAACATAGGCTACGGTAATTGTTTACCATCGGCAGGCCGTACGCTTATTTTCCATCTAAGTAGACTGTTATTGATAACACTAAAGCTCATCAATACAAGAAACCAAAAATAAACTGGCGGGCAAAAAAATTTGTGGAGGAAATTCCTTAGCTTCTACGTAAACGCTGGTATCTATGTAAATGATTTGAGTTTGGACTCGTTTGCATTAGTTTAAAGAACTGAATATCAGTTCATTTAACACATTGTACTATGAGATCTCACCCAAGATCAGGTGAGAAAAGTGCCCTTTTTAGTTTTTAAATCTACGTATTATTGATACTTCTGGTATCTATATATGCAGCGTCTATTTTGGCAGCGTGTAATCAATCAAAGGCAAAGACTGAAAAAACAGCGGGTTCGCTGAGGCTCTTACCATTTTATCTGAACAATATCTGTATGTGAGTGTAAATGCTACTTTATATTCGTGCACCGTGTAATGTCTTTAGTCGTGGACAATGTGTTTGTATAGATGAATAAACTTTATTTTATTTATATTACCACTATATTTACTTACCAAAGCGATGACTGAAGCATCAGGAGCGCATCGCCCCAGCAGATCGACGAGAGTACAGTAGAAGTTAAGGATCGCTGCTCCGGTGTCAATGTAATCTTCATCTTCATCAGATTCAGGTAAGGGATGACTGAACTGTATAAAATTGTGTATTGAAAATTAACGACAAGTTATAGAATGGAGTTATATGGCGACCTTACGAATACATACGTGACGCGCCTATAGGAAGAGTATTAACATTGCTAATTTTGCAATATTCAATCACGCACGTATACCAGAACACGTATTCCTAACTCAGCGACCTTACCCCACTATTGCACATATATATAATTATTTTTAGTTAGTGTAATCTAAAATAAAAACATTCCATATATTATACCGGTAACTGTGGTTTAAATAAATCGTCATAATACCCCGACGTGATCACCACACAACATATATGAAGATCGTCATAAGTTACACAGTCTACCAATACCTTCTCGCCAATACTCTTGCGAAGTTGGTAGAAGGAACCTAGTGCTACGTGATTCGGTCTTTACACACCTCCCTCATTTCTTTAACATTCACGGATCTTTCATATACCCACCGGTTCATAGGGTTCCTGATATCACCTTCTGATAAAACATGACCAAATTGATCGCGAGAGTGAGAGATGTAGCCTTCCTCGGCTTCTACATCCTTCCCCATTCGCGTCGTATATTTGATTCGTCATACCTTCTGAATTCTTACTATGTATCCTCACCAAGAGAGCATGCCTTGTTTATCTTAACCACTACATCTTCCGAAACAACTTTAATTCTTATATCATCATTGAGAATGCGATTTACAAACTCTCCGTTACGTTTGCGTAACCCTCGCATTTCGACGCGTTTATTCTGCTTCTGTACTTTCTCGGCTATACTCAATTTTCGTTTCCAAAGGTGAGCCTTGAGATCAGTACCGTGTTGTGTACAGCGAGTAGTGTTTTCTGGCTCAGGTTTTAAAATAGGGTTAAATTAAAGAAATTTACCGTTTTACAGTCTGAACCGTAAAGAGCTGATAGTTTTACTGCTTCTAGTTTAAAAAGTTCAACTAAAACAAAATTCAGCAAATCATGACATTCCTAATAAAGTGCATCGTACACATTTTGTGAGTCTTGTTTGTGTTAGTTTGTCTAACCTACAAGATACTTTGAGTGAAGATATAGAATAGAATAGACATGTCAAAACTATATACTCACATTGACATCTCCCTCCTGTTCCATCTCTCTAAGCTTCCGTCTGTCAGCGATCCTCTCGCTCATCTTGTTAGCATCTACAATGGCCTTCAACAGACCTTCCCCTTCACCTCTCAGGGCCGGCCCGAGGCATTCTGGACGACGGATTAGTAGACGAATTACCAAGTTAGCGTTTTCTTCAACACTTTCACCGTTCACCTGTAATAAGAAATTTAGAGTTATTCTTTGCACGACTATTTTTTCCGGTATATGATCAGGGAAGAGTAGGTGGGGCACATTCCCTATCCTGTAGAGTAATGTTGACAAGGGAATTTAAAACCCTGGTGCTTTATTACACAGATTTACAAATTTATTTTTTTAATTTATGGGTAAAATATATAAACTTTAGAGAATTATACAAACATGAAAATACGGAATAAAAGATGAGAATATCCTACTAATATTATAAATGCGAAAGTTTGTATTTATGGATGGATGTTTGTTGCTCTTTCACGCTTAAACGGCTGAACGGATTTGAATGAAATTTGGCACGTAGATAGATTATGATCTGGATTAACATATAGGCGTTATTTGACTCCACGCGGGCGGAGCCGCGGGCAGCAGCTATATATATAGTCTTATCTTTTATTCCGTATTTTGCTATAGCATGGAGTTCGTGACGCCTTGAGGCCCGGTATATACCTACTTGTTGCCGTAACGCGCATGGCGGAATTCAGCCACCTGGGCCTCAACGGGAAGCCGCGAAGATTTTTTTTAAAGAGTTGAGCGATTCCTATGTATCTGTATTTTACAATTTGCATATATAATTGACGGTATACCCAGACGCAGAAACGTAGGAAGTCCAAATAGCGTTCGCCTTCCACTGGATCCCAGCCAAGATCTGGGTAGCCTTTCTCCACCAGCTCCGAATTGCTTTGGAGTCCGCACCGAGACAGGTAAACTGCAATCTTCTCTAAATAATGCTCTCTGGAACAAATTATATTAGTTAATATCATTTTAAATTCTCATTTGCCACCTCGGCAGTGTAAAAATAAATAAAATAACTAACAGATATATGTTCATGTACACAAATGTGACACAGAACAAGTGTGGGAATCGAACCCATGAGCGTTGGTTGGTGACTGACTTTATATATAAATAGATCAACTAGATTTCAATATTATTTTTTTCTTTTGTTCGTTGTAATACAGGAGTGGTTTAAAAAGAAAAATATCAGGGAAAATCATAAAGAAAATCTTTCTTAAGAATAGTAAATTTGTATGAAAAATGACGGTACACTTCGCAATTGTTTATTTTGATCTGTGAGCTATTACTACTCGTATATATTATAGTTTTACTTTTATTCTTTGAAACAAGTACACGCTTTACTATTATTGTTTCCAATGGCGAGGAGAACGAGCATAGGTCATAGGTTGTCGAAGTCAATCAAATGTGCGACGAGCTTCCTCAGGTGGTAACGGCGCTGATGACCAGCGCGCGACAGATAATGAGAAGAGTATTGGTATGTCAGGATTGCGTTCGAGAGTTACTGACACTGAAGCGCATAGGCTTAGAATGCAACGAGTTCACATGCACATCAAGCACAACAACAGCGAACACGACAAAATGAAAATGACCGATTCCGCTGACGCAGTGCTCTTGTGAACCTGGAACGAGCAGCATTTCAGTACCATCCGGAAATCGATTATGGTGCCGACAAATCAGTGGCAATTGGAGAAATGTCAATCGTTTGTCCATATTGTAATGCACTGAAATACAGCGGTGAATCTAATGGATTGTGTTGTGCAGGTGGAAAAGTAAAATTTCCACAGTTGGTCCCACCATCAGATCCATTGGGATGGGAAGTGATTCTGACCAATCATCAATAAAAAAGTAAGTGCTATAAATTTTTATTCACACAGCTTCATGATCTGTGAAGGTGAAATAAAACACATTTTGATGTGTCGACGGCACATGTATGTCAAAATGGAGACTGAACGATTGACATACATCCGTCTGTACCAACAGCAGCTCAGATCTGAAGAATACTTTTCATCTCCGCAATGCTATGCAAATTAACGAAACACTGGCTTGTAACATCGCCAAAAATAGCGCAATAGGGAATGTTATCCAGGTATGCAAATTGATCGTTTGGGACGAATGCACGATGGCCACAAGAGGTCACTGGAGGTACTAGACCGAACGCTGAAAGATCTTCATGACAATCAAAACATTTTTGGTGAAGCCATGATTCTGTTTTTCTCTCCGGTGATTTTCGACAGACTCTTCCAGTTATTCCCTGATCAACCGTAGCTGACGAATTAAACACGTGCTTTTGTCATCATCTTTGTATACTGACACACCGCAAAACAAAACAAAAATCGGCCAAGTGCGAGTGGGACTCGCGCACGAAGGGTTCCGTACAATTATCTATAAAAACGGCAAAATAATCACGTTTGTTGTATGGGAGCCCCCTTAAATATTTACTTTATTCTACTTTTTAGTATGTGTTGTTATAGCGGCAACAGAAATACATCATCTGTAAAAATTTAAACTGTCGAACTATCACGGTTCATGAGATACAGCCTGGTGACAGACGGACGGACGGACGGACGGACGGACGGACGGACGGACGGACGGACGGACGAACGGACGAAAGGACGGACGGACAGCGGAGCCTCAGTAATAGGGTTCCGTTTTACCCTTTGGGTACGGAACCCTAAAAACATACTCGTAGTTTATCCGAAAGCATTACATTGAAAATATATTAAATTCATTGGAATTGTAAACACGTTTCATTTAAAAACCAAACGAATTCAAACCGTGTAAGATATGGCCGTTAATATTGATCTCAATGAATTGAAGTTGGAAGGTTGTTTGTATATATATATTATACCTAGTCCGGCCATAAATTCCGTTACAAATGAATATGTTTAAATTTTTTTATAAAGTAATGTAATCTTAATAAAAATTACATGTACATGTTTTTTGAAGTGTTTTGAATATGACCGACGGCTCCATACCCACTTTGTGCAAGGCAATCACTGGAGTCCTATTTTCTTTAACACCCCATTCCATATTGAACTTGATAATACAACACGAAAAAAATATGTAAAATATAATAAACGCGTTCCAAATTCAAAATAATTAGAGTTAAAAAAAAAGAAAAGTTTCTATGTAACAGTAATATATTTATGGCCAGACAAGTTATATATCTATATAGACGTCGTCAAATCTCTGAGGTCGGTGGCTCAGTGGTGGAACGCGTTGTTACGCTACTTTGACACCAACGCTCGTGGGTTCGATTCACACACAGTACAAACATTTGTGAGCATGAACATGTCTGTTTGTATTGGTCTGGGTATTTTCTATGTATAATAAGTATGTATTTACAAAAAAATAAATGTATTTACGTATGTTTATCAGTTGTCTAGTACCCATAACACAAGCTTCGCTTACTTTGGGGCTAGGTGGCGCTGTGTAATTTGTCCGACAATATTTATTATTTATTTATTTATAGATATAAAATTGGAGTGTCTGTTTATAATATTAAAATAACCGCTTTCTATTAAATGCATATGGATGTATACACGGTACATATACCAAAATATATTTTTTGCAACTTTTGTCTGTCTGTCTGTTTGTTTCGGCTAATCTCTGCTGACGGCTGGACCGATTTTGACGGGACTTTCACTGGCAGATAGCTGATGTAATAAGGAATAACTTAAGCTACTTTTATTTTAGAAAATTTTATTTATTTTAATTAATATAAATAAATAATAAAAAAATATCTATTCCGCGCGGATGAAGTCGCGGGCACAGCTAGTAATACATATATGTATATGTAATTAAAATGTGGCGTGATGAGATGTTTACATGGTCGGCAATGCACTAGTCATGCGTCTGATATTGGAACTACCCATAAGCTATAGTAACCACTATACACCAATCATGACGTATGCTCGCTTGCATAAAAATGGCGTTTGATAAAAATGACTTACCTTAATGCTAAAGCCAGTTCAGTATTCTCCATGAGACTGGAGTAAGCCACGTCGAGAGGCGTAGATCCTCGCAACGAAGGCCTGGACAGCAGGATGTTGGAGTTCTCCAACAGGAAGTCGAAGTGATCGAACATCGCCTTCTGGTTCTGGCGGCCGGTTCTGCAGAAGTAGCAGAGGAAACGGCAGCATGCTACTACCATCTCGTGAGATGTGTCCTGGAAATATATATAAAAAATATTAACAATTGTAATTTGAAGTATATATTAAAAACTGGCTTCTGGGAACGACTTCACCAGCGTAGCAAATTGGTGGTTTTTAAATTTTATGCAGCAACCCTAAATATTTTCAAAACAAGACCTTTTTGTGCATGGTGGCAAGCAAGCATGCGATCCACATAATGTAAAGGGGTTACTGTGGCATATGAACCCTCGCAATACAAGAAGTTTATTTACCACAATAACTTCGCAGAAGGTTACTAGTAATATACTAATTATAGTATTAAGAGAGGTAGGGCGCATCAAAGCAGCCCGCCTGGGGAAGTACCTCCACCCCACAGAAAACCGCAGCCAAATAACAACTCCCTAGAGGGTTGATGTGTATCTGCGTGTGAGTGAGGTCACCAGTAAGCTCCTAAAGAGTTGCTGTGTAAGCAGCAGAGGAGGCATCGCGCCAGTGATAATTAATATATCGCAAGCGTTAATAGGCTACGGTACCCACTTTACATCAGGCGGGCCGTATGCTTGTATGCCTTCCAACGTAGTAAATAAAACCTCACTCACTTACTGGAACGCAACCCTACTACACTACGAGTTGTTATTTGCCTGCGGTGCGCCTTTCTAATTAACAAATGAGGCTCTACCGAACGAAAATCAGCGCTACATAAAAGCGGCCTCGCTGGGGAAGTACCTAACCTCACAGACTACCACAGCCAAATGACAACACCCTGGTAGATTGTGTTCCAGGTGAGGTCAGTTTTTTCTTTAGAGATGATAGTGAGCCACTTAAACCCGTTATGATGGGATAAGTGTTGATTTGGGATATAAGCTATCAATAACAGATAGATAGATGGATAATTTATTGCGTAAAACATGGTTACATAAGGTCTTATTAGGTATGACATTCTCATATTTTTCTATAGCGTATTTGCGTGCAAATTTAAATTTCCGAAAAGTGTCACAATAATAATATTAATGTCCGTCCCTCTTCTGCAATAACCAAGTATCAATAATCCCTCCCAGATCTCATTGCAATAGACTAATAATTTCCAACACATTAGCAATAGTCCCAATACCTGCCGTGACCTGCTCATAGATATATGGTTCTATCGATATTTTTAGGACCGGGTCTCGGTGGGTATACAACTTAACATGAATCTTCACTAAAGGGCATCTACGCGTTGGATCCATATCCCCGCACACGCCTATTAAATGACCGGAATACCCGTGAATAAAAATAAAATGTTAATGGTAAATATGTCAATTATGTAAATGACATATTTAATATTTAATGTAATTGTCACTTGCTCGGCGGTGAAGGAAAACATCGTGAGGAAAGCCGCACGTCCAAGAAATTATATTTCAAAAGTCGTGCGACCGAACCTAAGAAAGGTTTGGTTTTTCCTCTGGGTTATGGAGGTTGGTATTCCCTCTGGGTTGTGGAGGTTGGGCGGCAGTCGCTCCATGTCAAAATGAGAATCTTCGCCAAATCTTTAGGCTTAGGTAGCGGATCCCGTCGATCCTAATGGATTAGGTAACGGGATAATGCTAGGAATAAGAAGATGTCAATTATGTAAATGACAATTTTATATAGTGTTATGCTTAGTAGTTTTCGCGTCATGCAAGCATAATAGACAGACAAAAACGTCTAACTATTACGGTTCATGAAATACAGCCTGGTGACAGACGGACGGACGGACAGCGGAGTCTCATTAATAGGGTTTCGTTTTACCCTTTGGGTACGGAACCCTAAAAATGAATGATATAATGAATCTAGAATATCTGAAAACAATGTAATAAGTTGTCCATACACAAATTCGACGCTTCTACCCCTTTTATATTTCAAATACTTAGTAAGTAAGTACATAACGTAAGCAGTAAACTTTGGTTTTAAATGCTAAAATACTCCTGAAAACGAATAGGTAAATTTGAGAGTCAAAAATTCATTCATATCATTATTAGTAGATAAAAGAACTTTCGACACTGTGCTGTCGATGGAACAATGTTGTTAATAATAATAATAATAATCCCCGCAGGGCAGCTTGTGGCGAGCTGTTGGTGCGTAACGACACCACGGGTGCCCGAGTGCTCCAGAGAGTCGATCAGGGCCTTCGTCTCCGACGTGTCTTCGTCGGTCGGAGTGAAAAGTCAAGAAGGCCCGCAGGACTCTCAGCTCTGGCTTGCCTTCATTGGCCGTCCAGAGAGGAGTCGATAGAGTATATTGCTCCAGCAGGTTATATGCTCCAGGGGTGGAAGTGTTAAAGGGCATAACGCCGCGAGTAACTTCGGAGAAAGCGCAGCACACCTCACGACACCCCTGAGTCACTCACACCGGTGTTGCCCCCGGCCGAGTTTCTCTGGCATTTCGGGGGCCCATCTAGTGAGTGGCGAGCCACCACCTGCCAAAAGTAACATCTGAATATGATAGTTATGGCAGGTGTCCGTCCCTCTTCTGCAATAACCCAGTACCAATAATCCCTCCAGACATCATTACAATAGACTAATAATTTCCTACACATTCGCAATAGTCCCAATACCTGCCGTGACCTGCTCATAGATATATGGATCTAACGATATTTTTAGGAGCGGGTTTCGGTGGGTGTACAACATAACATGAATCTTCTCAAAAGGGCCTCTACGCGTTGGATCCATATCCCCGCGCACGCCTATCAAATGACCGGGATAATACCCGTGAAAAAAAATATATATAATAATAATAATAATTCATTTATTCATTGCAGAAACATGGTGTCAGATAGTTGTTACAATGTTGTATGAAATTGCTATTGTAATGGTTTATAGTTCAATGGTGTTTACCTTGCCAAGACATACTTGCTTGCTAAGTCTGGCAGATCTTTTGTTGTAAAAAGCATTCATTTCTTTAATTCATTGTATGAAATGGTTTGCTCTATCCGGACAATATTTTTATAAAGCACATCAAATATGCTCTTCAATAAAGGCTTGTTATACACTAAATGAATATCTGACTGACATTGATGTCCGGAAAAAATTCAGCACGTGCATTAAAATTTCTTCAACTTTACCACTTGACATCATTATTATTGCAATACTGACATACATTTATTGTAATTTCCAATGACGATTAGCAGTCAGAACCCGTTATATACGTTTTCCCATACATTTCGCGGTCGTATACGACCACCCGGGTTTCGAAGGGTTAAAAAAACCTGTATTGAGTAGTATCATTTGATATTTCTTTTTCGACAATGGTGCTGATATATTAAAAAAACTGTGAAAAATAAATAAAATGCAATAAGATTTTATTTGAAAAATGCGAAATGACGGAGTTTGTACGAAAATCAATTGGCTAACGGGACAGGCCCACCACTCATACCCACCACTGTGTCTCCTGTGTAGCCAGAGTTAACAGCGGCGGCCACCAAAAAGGCAATGAACAGTGTAGTTCATTGCTGTCCCGGGGGTTAAACTACAGCTGCCTTGGAACTCACTACGAATTTAATCAAAAGAAATTTGTAGGAGGAGGAAGTTTTGGAATTGACTTCCCCAAAGTGAGAGACAGCAATATGACAAATGAGGCATTTAAAAACCTCAAAGAGATGGCTAGTCAAGTGAAGCTCAACTGCCGTGCACCAGGTTTATCAAATATCTAACACTATTTGCTAATAAAGAGTTTTTAACTTTATCTTACCTTCTCCTTATCCTCAGGCGTAGGTGGGTTAGTCGGCGTAGCATCAGACTGAGCCTGGGCCCGTCTGCCCAAAGTGTTCATCATGACAGCCATGACGTTCTCGTGAACGCGAAGCACCCTGGACATTCCAATTATTGTATTCGAAGGTTGAGACAGGAAATTCATACATTGCCTCGATCACATTCAATTACTGAATTTTATCCTTGGTTTTGCAAACATCCATATGCTGTAGTAACTTCCTACCATCAGGCGTACCGTATGTTTATTTGCAACATTTCAACAAAATTTCCGAATGATCGAGGTACAAAAGAGCAGTGATAGTTTAGTGGATTAAAAACTGTCCTATTGACCAAATGGTCACCGGATCGCATCTTTGCATATACCATTAAATTTGTGTTTTCGGATTTACGCACATATTTGTAATTGTCACTGGCTCGACGGTAAAGGAAAACATCGTGAGGAAACCAGCACAACTAAGAAATTATATTTTGAAACACCTAACCCAAGAAAGGTCTTGTTTTCCCTATGGGTTGAGGGGGTCTGGCGGCAGTCCCTCCATGTAAAAAATAGCATCTTCACTAAATCCTTAGACTTACAGACTTAGGTAGCGGACCCCGTAATCCTATTGGATTAAGAAACAGGATAACGCTAAAGAGAAGAAGATTAACATACAAAAAGAAAGAGAAGAAGAAAGAGTTTTAAAACAAGTAAGATACATCGTCCACATTAAATCTTTCAGGTGATTTTGTTTTCTGGTATCTGGGGTCGCGATGCCAGAAAAGATCTAAACATCGACATCAGTAAAATGATAGGAAATGGGACACTTGAGCTATACTGGTTTCATTTGTTGTTGTTGTATTTTTTTTTTATAATTGTTAATGCTGAAAGGTAAAATGTAGAAGGTGCTCATAAGAAATATAATGTTAACAACTGTTATTACCTACATTTGACAATAAATGAATTGAATTCAATAATGTCTGGACTGTAAAATCTCATCGAATTCTTCTATTTTTTAGGCCTATTGAGAAATCATTTTTCAAGTAGAAAAGCCATGATACTCGAAGCTTTTTTATCTCACCTTATTAAATCTGGATGTTGGAAGAAGGTGTGGTTGTTGACAAGTTTCCTGAAAATTAAATAATATATTTGATTAATATTAAAAAGACTATCCTATAAGCATGGACAAGACTATAAGTATGGGCCCTCAGGGACAAAATTAAATTCTCGCCTATCGTAAAAATATTTTGAATTGATTTATTTTTCTTCCATTCATCTTATGCTTTTTAAAGTTAATAAGGACTTATTAAGGCGATTTAGTAGATTTTTGGTAGGGTAAAATATTATGGGCTCACTTGCTATTATATTTGTAATTATGGATATGAGTTTCAAATCTTTTCTTTAACAGTATATTTCTTGTTAGGTATTCTCACCATAGTCTCTTCCTCATCAGTTCCTCTTCCTCCTGACTCATCTGTACGGGCAGCAGCGCTCTAATCTGACTGAGGCCCACCCACATCTCTGCTACATCCTGCTTAGTCTTAGCATTGATCACGTACGTCTTCTCTAGAGCTCGGATTAACTCGCCGACTGCGTCGTACTGGCGGACAAGTAGGCTGAAATAAAAAGGAAATCAAATCCTAGGATTAATACAAAGAAAATGCTGGTAAAGTTCGACCTGCAGGACAATAGACCCACTGAACAGCAAAGTGAATATGGAATTAGTTATGAGATGGTAGATGGTAGAAAATTAACAAAAGGATTCGTAGAATAAAATTTAGAAAAGGACGTCGTTGCGCGTGCTATTCTAACAGAACAGTTAAGCTACGTCGACCATAGCCTGTCTGTGGATGGATTTATGTATCGTGAGCTTCGGAGGGCACGTTCAGCTATCAGTCCCGGCGGTTGTCGATATATGACAGCCGTTAAGCTAACTCAGTGGCCTTCGGGCGGCTTGAAAACACTAACCTCCGCTAATCCGCAGTTCAGCAGCGTGGTAAAGTATGCTATAAATCCCTTCGATTTTATGGAATCAGATATTCTTGCAGTGGCGTGAGTTAGGGTTGATGTGGTAGTGTAGTATGAAGTTTATTTGTGTACACAATAAAATCAACAAGGACAGAACTAGTATTGCAGGTATGTATGTACGTATATCTTGACGCCAGGTCCCTTGTGGGATAGGTAGAGAGTACCGAGTGCAATAAGACGCGGTCCCTAAACACCTCACTCGCTTCTTTAACATTCACATAACATGAAATCACCTTCTGATAAAACACGACCAATTTGGTCATGATAGGTGAGTCTTTGTTTTCCACTTTCGCATTGTATATCCGTTTCGTCCTTCTTTCATCCTGCGTTCATTCTACATGTCCGAACCAATGGAGCATGTCTTTTCTTATCTTGACACCGACATTTTATTTCAGGCCAATTCTCTTTCTAACAACATCGTTGCGAACACGGTCAGCAAGCGTTATTTCGCATTTTGACCGCATTTGTTTTTATCTTGCCTTAGCACAGCGGCTCCGCTTCGCCTGTTGGTAAGCGAAAAGAGGAGCCCAAATTGCAGCGGCACCTGACAAAGGACTGCAGTGTCCTGTCAGTTGACGCTACCATGCTGGCCCGCAAGGTGCTTCTTCATGCTTTGTTTAAAGGAACCCATGTTGTAGAAAGGAGGAAACACATGTGCAGGCCAGGCGTTCCACTTTTTAATAGTTCGACTGAGATAGGAGTTGCCGAACTTTTTAGTACGAGAACAAATGTCCTCAACAGTGGAATGATGACATCACAAGCCTGTACGTGTGGTTTTATGACAGAAGGGAGAGGGTGGGATAAGGGAAAATAGTTCTTCAGAGCACTCATCATGGTACAGGCGGTAAAATATATATTTATTTAAAATGCTAAAATACTCACATGCTCTCTCTACCATACCCAACTTTCACTTTCAAAAGATGAAGAATGAAAAAGAAAAAAAAGATGAAGAAAATAACGCTGTGAATTAGTGATAAGTCAGTAAAGTTACCTGAACATCTCTCGCACTAGTTTTGGCGTTTCGATTTGCGACTCTTCAGCCCATTTGACAATGGTTTGAATCAAAACCTTCCTGAATTTCTCCTCGGGAGTTTTCCTCGGTGGTTCTTCTAAGGCCTGTGGAGACAAACAACATGTTTATAACATCTACTATCGAGACACGAGTGATCCCTTTGTGTAGTGCATTGAACAGATGTAAAGTAAGATATCGCAGTGAAATATTTATACTTAATAAGATTATTGACGTGCTCGGTTGCACAGTGGTTAGTAACGCTACTTTGATATCAATGCTCGTGGGTTGGTTTCGATTCCCACACATTACAAACATTTGTGTGCATGTACATGTCTGTTTGTCTAGGTCTGGGTATTTTTAAGAGGTCACACAGCCCAATAACTTTTCCCCTGGAGGGCCGCTGATTTCTGTGTGCGAATGAGGTCACCAGTAAGTTCTGGAGTTTCTATAATAACAGCAAAAGGTGGTATTGCGCGAGTGATACTTAATGTATATTACAAGTGTTCAGAGGCTACGGTAACCGCTTTACATCCGGTGGGCCGTATGCTTGTACAGCGTCCGACGTTGTATAAAAAAAAGATTTGCACAGTAGAGCATATCGAAGATATAAATATCTACTTATCGCCACTATACCCATAGGGTTGTCATATTCAACAAGTAAATTACCTTTTTGGATTCAAAATAAATAGACAAAAATGATGATTAACGCTTATTCAAAGCCAGAATAAAGGGTCTGGTACAATTAAAAACATCTGATCACGAAATGTCTCTGAAACAAAAGCTATTCGATTACTAGCACACAATTTGGTATATACAAACTTTCGTGTATATAGCGAAATCAGACAGTAAATTCTGCTAGTAAACTCTATGGTGATGATGCTCTATGGCGAGATAATCTGGGCCACAAAACTTTCGAACTTTAGGCCAATCGCTGCTAACCTTAAGCAGTTTAGGGAATACTGTACGTTATGGTTCATTTATTTTAACCAGCTCGGTGGCTTAGTCGTGAATGACGCGACTTTGACACCAACGCTCGTGGGTTGGATTCCCACACAAGGCAAATATTTGTGTGCATGAACATGTCTGTTTGTCTTGGTCTGGATGTATTAAGAGAGGTAGGGCGCATCAAAGCAGCCCGTCTCGCCAAATAACAACTCCCTAAAGGGTGTTGTATTCCTGCGCGTAAGTGAGGTCACCAGTAAGCTCCCAAGGAGTTGCTGTGTAAGCAGCAGAGGAGGCATCGCGCGAGTGACACTTAGTATATCACAAGCGTCAATAGGCTACGGTACCCGCTTTACATCAGGTGGGTCGAATGCTTGTATGCCTCCCGACGTAGTATTTAAAAAAAAATACCCAAGGGGCAAGGGCGTAACTTACCTTTTGTTCATCTTCCAATTCTTTGACGGTATTAATAATGTTGTAGAGTTTGCCGATAGCTCCCGGCTTTGTTTCTGGTTCTGCTGAATCCTAAAAACCAATTGCAATTTTCAAATACACTGTGTTTTTATTAACTACCGTGACAAAATGAGGTGAAGTACGCATTCATGAAATTTCAAATTTACGAAGGAATTAACCTATGGAGAACCGATGAGACTGATTTTGCGTGGTAATTCGATTCAAGATCGGGGGGTTAAGTAGAAACTCTTGTTGACTAGTTCGCGGATGAACATCGCCGTCACATATCGGCTTATAAGTTAATATATCCCATGTACAATGGGATACGAGTATATTAACCTAGTACGCTCAGATCGCTGAGATAATTAGGCGCTAAAATTCAACATTTTTGTGAGCGCGGGATGTCTTCATGCGCAGTCAAGTGGTTTATTGATTGTGCTGTTATTAGTGATAATAATAATCATCATCATTTGAACCGAAGGTCGTTTTTCGATTCGTGGTTGCCACTCAAGAACATTTCTACCCTAAAGGCTTATCGGTTCTTCGAGCTATGTGGCTTATCATGATGTTCCTGAACATACGTATCTGATTACATTGACACGCGCAGCAATGCCATCAATATTCTGATTTATATTACAATATTGAAATTTATGTTGACCTATATAAAACATATAAGTATGAATATTTATGTACATATATGATGTAAGCAATAATTCGCATTTTAATAGGACTTTTGTAAAAGTAGTAAATGGTGTTTCAGATTCAACTTGAAAGTATATAACATTTGTTTATTTGTTAAGGGCGGCGGAATATAATTCCAACATCGCGATGCAGAATAACTGTCATGAAAAGCTACCGTATTATAACGTAAGTACTCGTAAGTAGCTAGAATCCCCTGTTTTTAAAATTATAGTAGAATTTTTTTAAAGGAGCTTCTTGTGTAAAATAGCAGTTGGTATTTATGAAAAAGCTTTCTTTTAGTTCATACAAAGTAATTTATAAAAATAAGGGGTTTCTGCTTATATAACAGTTACTTTAAGTAAGTAACTTTTATATAAGCAGAAACCCCCTATTTTTTAATGCATAAAACTTATAAAGCAACTCCTTACTTATTAATATAATGAGAATAATAATTATAAAACGTGTTTCTTATTTATATAATAATAATTTATGAATGGGCTCTCTATTTGGGTAATAATAGTAAAATTTTAGCGGAGAGAGTATCCAGGGTAGTTACTTGCGGGTCTGGTTCTTGCAAAGCATTGAGAGACACGTGTGCCATCAGACTTTCGTGGAAGTAGTTCATCCTCGCTATCAGGTCCTCACCGCAAGGACAGTTCTCTTTATCCTCCTCTTCCATATGCTTGAAACCTGAAACATTGATGAACGATAAAAATGTGACGATGATGGTGATTAACAGAAAAGCACAGCCAAATAAGAGAGGTAGGGTGCATCAAAGCAGTCGGTCTGGGGAAGTGCCTCCACCCCACAGAGAACCGCAGCCAAATAACAACTCCCTAGAGGGTTGTTGTGTTCCTGCGTGTGAGTGAGGTCACCAATAAACTCCCAAAGGATTTGCTGTGTAAGCAGCAGAGAAGGCTTCGCGCGAGTAATACTTAATATATCGCAAGTGTTAATAGGCTACGGTACCCGCTTTACATCAGGTGGGCCGTAAGCTTGTATGCCTTCCGACGTAGTATAAAAAAAAATACTCCCTGGAGGGTTGTAGTGTTACTGCGAGTGAGTGAGGTCACCAGTAAGCTAAGGAGTAGCTGTGATAGCAGCAGAGGTGTCATCATGCGAGTCATACTGTGTTACAAGTGTTTATAGGTACGGTAACCGCATTACATGAGGTGGGCTTTATACCTGTGTACTTTCCGACAATGTGTAAAAAATAAAAAGAAGCGCTAAAGCAGTTCATACACTTATTTTTTTTACTTCATGTGGAGCAGTTACTGTAGCCTATAATCATGGGCAATGAAATTCTAGGGAAGACTTCTAGGGACTGGTCACAACGATGAAAGACGAATGTATGGGGAAAGGCTTACTACTGAATGCGAAGAAAACAAAGATAATGGTATTTGAAAGAGAAGAATCCAGAACTAATGTAAGGATTACGATTGATGATGAAGTGTTGGAACAAGTGGATGAGTTTGTATATCTTGGATGCGCTTTCAGCAGGGATGGAAGGTACACCGCAGATGTGGAAAGACGAGTGAGTGCTGGGAATAGTGTGAATGGAGCGTTGGGAAAATTTCTTGGCAGTAAAGTCCTAAGCCAGAAGGCACAACTCGCTATACACAATGCAGTGTTGGTCCCACCGTTAACTTATGGAAGCGTGAGCTGGGTATGGCAGAAAGACCATGAAAGTAGAATAAATGCGGTCGAAATGCGGGTGCTGCGCAAAATTTGTGGCGTAAGGCTTGTAGACCGTATTCGCAATGATGGTGTTAGAAACAGAGTTGGTCTGAAAGAGAGCGTCGGTGTCAAAATAAGAAGAGGCATGCTCCGATGGTTCGGACATGTAGAAAGAATGCAAGATGAAAGATTGACGAAGTAGATATACAATCCAAAAGTGGAAGGATGTAGGAGCCGTGGAAGGCCAAGATTTACCTACCGTGACCAAATTGGTCGTGTTCTATCAGACGGTGATATCAGGAGCCATAGAAACCGGCGAGCGTGCATGAGAAGAGCAATGAATGTTAAAGAAGCGAGTGAGATAAGTAAGGATCGAGTCACGTGGCGCTCGGTTCTCTCTGCCTACCCCGCAAGGGATTTGGCGTGAAGTTATAGATAGATAGACTTCTAGGGAGTATTTATATGGCTTTGGGGTCTTGGAAACCGTATTTATTAAATTTTGTGTGCCGGGAAAGTCATCTTTCCCGGCACACAAAATTTAATAAATACGGTTGTGCATATTGCCAGATTCTCCTTTGCTATTTGACAGGGTGCAGTCGAGGTTGACCGTGACTCTAAAATGATAGTGTTCTCTCAGCTTACAATCCTCAAGGCTGTTTAGTGGAGCACCTCAACAAAACGGTAGCTGTTTAAAAAAATCTAACGCAAGCGTTGCCTCGGCGCATATCGAGAGTATTTTACGTTTACATGCGAAATTTTCGGTTGCGTAATTTCTGCAGGTATGGCACTCCACTTACTTAATATGGCATTCATCTGCTCCCGTGGCGGACAACGGAATTCCCTCGTCTTCTTGGCAGCAACAGCACTCGGCAGATCTGACTGCTTGATTTCAATGTAACGTCTGTAAACGAATAGGCAATTAACATCAAACCGCCTTATCTTATTGCTGGGAGACAACCCTATTAATCGAGAAGGTGGAGCAACCATACCACCACGATATGGTTCATTGTAGATTGGTGGGGGACAGCGTTGTTTCATCATCCAAAGGTCACTTAGCTTAATAATTATTGACGATATCAGCGGGGAAATTATCAGGCGGCACATTGGTGGCACCTTTGCAATTCAAGTATATAAAGTATCCGATACTTTACGTACTTACACGTAGCAAATACAGCCATAGCTTAGACGTATAGGAACTTATATTTTAGCTATCCTTGCAAAAGCGACAATATTATTGACCTCTCACTCATCTTGGCTAAATATATAATTCTATGTATCTATCTATAACTTCACGTCAAATCCCTAGCGGGAACCGAGTGCCACATGGCTCGAGCCATACACACCCCCCTCGCTTCTTTAACATTCCTTGCTCTTTTCATGCACGCTCATTCATGTAATAGATAGTTATTTTAAGTAACGTCTCTACGTTAGACCCAATTTATCTTTTCATTATTTTTGAATTTACAACATGGGGTTTCATAAAAGATTCGGCATAAGGATGTTCACCTTCTAAGCATTATTCCGTTGCCTAATCCATTAGGATTGGCGGTGCCCGTTATTAAGCGTAAGGATCTGGCGCAGATACTGATTTTGATCGACTTCTCTCAGACCTCCACAACCTAGAGGGAAAACTAAACCATTCTTTTTTTTATACTACGTCGGGAGGCATACAAGCATACGGCCCACCTGATGCCTCCTCTGCTGCTTACACAGCAACTCCTCTCACACGCAGGAACACAACAACCATCTAGGGAGTTGTTATTTGGCTTTCGGTTTTCTGTGAGGTGGAGGTACTTCCCCAGACGGGCTGATTTGATGCGCCCTACCTCTCTTAAAACATCCAGCCTAAGACAAACGGACATGTTCATGCACACAAATGTTTGTCTTGTGTGGGAATTGTACTCACGAGTGTTGGTGTCAAAGTCGCGTCATTCACGACCGAGCCACCGAGCTGAGGAAGTACCTGCACCTCACAGAAAACCGCAGCCAAATAACAATTCCCTGGAGGGTTGTTGTGTTCCTGTGTGTGAGTGAGGTCACCGGTAAGCTCCTAAGGAGTTGCTGTGTAAGCAGGTGCAGCATCAGTTGGACCGTATACTTGCATGACTCCTGCCGTTGTATAAAAAAAACTCTTGAGATACTAACCTGAGTTGATCAGTTTGTAGATCACCTACAAAATCATGAGCGAAGGCTATTATGGCCTCCACTCTATGCCGGAGCTGAGTATCGTTTAAGTGTTGGAGAAGGTAGCACATTTGGAGTTTGGCTCCTTCCGCCATTTTCATATGTAGCAGACCTTTTCTGTGCTCGTCTTTGCCCTCTGAAACAAGCAGTTATTTCAACAACTTAAATACCCGGATACTATAATACATCATCTATATATATAAAACAAAGTCGTGTTAGTTACACCATTTATAACCCAAGAACGGCTGGACCGATTTTTATGATTTTTGTGTTTTTGGATTTGTCTTCGTCCGGAATAGGATAATAAGTATTAAAACATGGAAAAAAATAACAAAAAATAAAAATAAAGCAAATTACATTTCTCATACATTTTATTTGAAATTCTTTTTTTAATATATATAAAACAAAGTCGTGTTAGTTACACCATTTATAACCCAAGAACGGCTGGACCGATTTTTATGATTTTTGTGTTTTTGGATTTGTCTTCGTCCGGAATAGGATAATAAGTATTAAAACATGGAAAAAAATAACAAACAATAAAAATAAAGCAAATTACATTTCTCATACATTTTATTTGAAATTCTTTTTTATGATATCTTAAGTACGAATTGGCATATCTATATATATATATATAAAACAAAGTCGTGTTAGTTACACCATTTATAACTCAAGAACATCTGGACCGATTTTTATGATTTTTGTGTTTGTCTTTGTCCGGAGTAGGATAATAAGTATTAAAAGAATTTACACCATCTGATAAGTTAACACACCATTTAGTGATCCTGATGTGGTACGAAGTTCGCCGGGTCAGCTAGTTTGATTATAAAGGTAGAATCTAACCTGTATATTAGGTTAGTAACAAATAGAATAGAATACTTTATTTGTATAATATTTACAGATTGTAGGGAATCTATATATATAAAAATGAATGTTTGTCTGTATGTCCTCTATGGACTCAACAACGGCTGGGCAGATTTTGATGAAATTTTCAGGGAATCTTCAGATCAGTCCAGCGGGTGATCCTGTGCAGTTTGGTAGCAATCAGATCACTCATGCGAAGCCGGGGCGAGTAGCTAGTGTTTTATAAAAGATTCTTATCTCTTAGGTAGTAGTAAGAATCCTACTAATATTATAAATGCGAAAGTTTGTATGTATGGATGTTTGTTACTCTTTCACGCTTAAACGGCTGAACGGATTTGAATGAAATTTGGCACGTAGATAGATTATGATCTGGATTAACACATAGGCTACGTTATTTGACTCCACGCGGGCGGAGCCGCGGGCAGCAGCTAGTCTTTTATAGTTTTATTTATTTCTTACAATTTTATATTATGCAAATAAATATATCTCTTTAGTTATTATCTACGTATATATTATTCTTGGCATATTATAAGCGCAATTAATTCTGCATAAAGTAACTAATGTGTAATGTATAGAGTAGTGATAGCCCAGTGGAACCGGCCTATTGAGCAAATGGTACCCGGTTCGAATCCAGGGATGTACCACCTAATTCGTTACGGATTTATGTACATATTTATCACTTGCTCGGCGGTGAAGGAAAACATCTCGAGGAAACCCGCACGTCCAAGAGAATATATTTCGAAACGTGAGACCTAAGCTAAGAAAGATCTGGTTTTCCCTCTAAGATTGTGGATGTCTGACGGCAGTCGTTGCTTGTAAAAATCAGTGTCGTCTCCAAATCCTTAGGCTTAAAGGGATACAAAGTTTTCAGCGTATTAATATATAGATTGGTTCAAATCAGGTTCCCTAGGTTTAAGCAATACCAGCCATGTTCCTGTTTCATATACTACGTAAGTTAATAAATCGCTTTTATAGCAACAAAGGCCGATAAATCTTCAACGCCGCCGGGGGATCCATGCGTTAAGTAGCAGAACCCGGCAATCCTAATGGATTGGGAAACGGGATAACGCGAAGATGAACAAAGTAACTAATGTGTAGAGTTTGAAATATTAATTGTACAGGCTTGGGTATCTTTTAATTCGTCAGCGTCAACGGTTGAGTTACTCTGCGCACCTTTATATTTTTTTTAATCCTCACTTTACGACTTTACTTTATACAACGTCGGAAGGCATGCAAGCATTCGGCCCATCTGATGTAAAGCGGTTACCGTAGCCTATAAACGCTTGCAATGCATAGACTATCACTCGCGCGATGCCACCTCAGATGCTAACACAGCAACTCCATAGGAGTTTACTAGTGACCTCTCTCACATGTAAGAACATAAAACCCTCTAGGGAGTTGTTATTTGGTTGCGGTTTCTATGAGGTGGAGGTACTTCCCCAGACGGGCTGCTTCGATGCGCCCTACCTCTCTTAAATAATGAAGAATATTTCAAATGTATATGTATAATATCAGCAACTCGCCGACTTTTATGGTCATCGACTTAGATCAAACAACTCTCATTTCCTCTACCACTTCCGGGCTTCGTGTCCAATCCTTTCCAAATCATCGCTTCATCTTCTTCTGACATTATTTTACCAACGTTCCCATCCGCGCTTCTATCCCAGACCCTTCATCAATAAATTATAAAATTTTTACCTTTGTCGAAAGTGGGATCCCAGGTTTCAGGATTGGTCATGATGAGTAGTTTCTCCACATCCTCGTCTCTCATCATGCCCACCAGTAAGAGACGGTCCACCAGCTTTATTAGTGGTCTGAAAACAATAAAATAACGTCGATTTAAAATATGAATAAAAATACAGTTTTGAGCTACGAATGCTAAAGAAGCGAGCAGGTATGCAAAGGCCGCGTCTCGTGGCGCTTGGTCTCTGTGCCTGCCCTGTAAGATCTAGCATTATATAGATAGATAGATGTTTTACAAACTTACACATACTATGTACAGCGAGCATTCGTGAACAAGAGCCGCATGTATGTGAGGTAGAGCGCATCAAAGCAGCCCGTCTGGGGAAGTACCTCCACCTCACAGAAAACCGCAGCCAAATAATAACTCCCAAGAGGGTTGTTGTGTTCCTGTGTGTGAGTGAGGTCACCAGTAAACTCCTAAGGAGTTGCTGTGTAAGCAGCAGAGGAGGCATCGTGCGAGTGATACTTAATCTATTACAAGCATGAATAGGCTACGGTAACTGCTTTGTATCAGGTAGGCCGTATGTTTGTATACCTCCCGACGTTGTATAATATATATATATATATATCGATAATAGCGAGGGCTTCAACTGTACGAGTTCATAAAATACGTATGTACAACTACGAAACGTCAAGCTTGATACTTTGATGTTTATACCATTCGTAATAAAAGTTACGGCTATTCGTTGTACATAACTTTTTTTTGATAAAACCCCGACAAAAAAACCCATAATAAGTAAAAAGATTCCATAATATTGCATAGTTATGTAGCATACAGGGGTGTTTCAAATTTTAGATCACACATATGTTTAAAAGTAAAGTAAATACCCATTATACGTCTAAAATCCCTACCGCAGCTAGCAAGAGAGCTGATGATCTAGAAACAGCTGAACTGATATTGATAAACTATGTCTAATAACCACCGTTAGAACCTTTCAAATAATAACAACGCATGCAAATCGGTTTACCCGTTTAAGAGCTGCGGTGACACAGACAGACACACACAAACATAGCGGTCAAACTTATAACAGTTAATAGATTCAGGCGTTATTTTGCGAAAGTCAAATTTACATGCAATTTGATGAGTTGGCGGCAGAAGTACACAAAGCAGGTTAGATCAAATTGCATGTAAATTTATAACACCGTTCTTTTAGCGTCGGGGGTTAAAAACTGCTACTACAATAGTTGAAGTTGTACTCACAGGAAGAGGTTCTCATTGCTGCCACCAACTGGGTCCCGGTTGTGAACCTGGTTGGTCTCCACGGCTTCTGCCAAAGCCTGCATCACAAATTCCCGAACAACTTCCAGTGGGAAATACGGCGAGTATAAATTGCTGATTTCTGTTATACTTTCCCTGAAATAGCCCAAATTAATACTTTAATTGGGGGTTATCATAAAAAATAATAGAAACTTTTTTAGCATTTGATTAGACATAATTGACGAGCTCGGTGGTTTCGCAGCTAATAACTAATAATTATAACTTTGACAATAACGCTCGTGGGTTCGATTCCCACACAGGACAAACATTTGTGTGCATAAACATGCCCGTTTGTCCTATTCTCGGTGTTTTAAGAGCGATAGGGCGCATCAAAGCAGCCCGTCTGGGATAGTACCTCCACTTCACAGAAAACTGCAGTATAACAACCATCTGGAGGGTTGTTGTGTTCCTGCGTGTGAGTGAGGTCACCAGTAAACTCCTAAGGAGTTGCTGTATTAGCAGCAGAGGTGGTATCGCGCTAGTAATACTTAATTTATTACCAGCCTTCATAGATCACAGTCATGTTCATGCACACAAATGTTTGTCTTGTGTGGGAATCGAAACCACGAGCGTTGGTGTCAAAGAAACGTAACAACGCGTTTCACCACTGTACCACCGAGCTCGTCAAACTAATTTCTATAAATTCACTATATTGGCACTAAAATATTATATTTACCTTCTCGAAAGGATTAAAATAATCAGAATACAAAATTTCATCCAAATGATTAGAGTCGTTTCTGAGATTTATGAAATGTATGTATGTATGTATGTATATCTTCACGCCAGATCCCTTGCGGGCTAGGTAGAGAGAACCGAGCGCCATAATATGCGGTCCTTACACATTTCACTCGCTTCTCTGATATTCATAGCTCTTTTCAAGCACGCTCGCCTAAGGTTCCTAAGGCCCTTGACATCACCTTCTGATAAAACACGACCATTTTGGTCATGGTAGGCTATGAATATATATTGGTACTACTCTGTCTTGTTTTTTTTTTGTGCAATATCAGGGTTGTATGTTAGAGTTCTATGTTTCTATGTTTTAATTTTCTGATAGTGAGAAGATCAGATATTTGGTAGAGTAATTGGGTAGGAAATCGATTTTAGCTGCTTCCTTGACGGTACTCCATGTGTTTACACCAAAGACTATAGTCGTACCATCAGCGTATGTAAAAATGTTTGCGTGTCTAATGTCCAAATTACAGAGATCGTTTACATAAATTAGAAACAAAGTCGGCCCTAACATACTTCCTTGCGGCACGCCATAAGAAATATAGGCTTCACTACTAACTGTTTGATCTATCTTGACCCTCTGGGACCTTCCTTGGTGATAGCTACTGAATAGATTCAGAGGAGTTCCCCTAATTCCAATAGTTTCCAATTTTCGTAAAAGAGTAGAGACTGAGACGGTGTCAAATGCTTTTTTTTTATGTCTAGGAACACTGTTAAACATTTACCTCCTTACTTTCATGCCCTCTCTACCATACCCAGCTTTCACTTCCATATGTTAACGTTGGGATTAGCACCACGTTGTGTACACCGAGCTGTGCCTTCTGGCTTAGATTTCGGCTGCCTAGAAGTGTACCCAATGCTCCATTCACGCTATTCCCTGCACTCACTCATCTCTCCACATCAGCGGTGTACCTTCCATCTCTCTGCTAAAAACGCTTCCAAGATACACAATCTCATCCACTTGCGCTTCCAAGATACACTATAGCAACAACCGTAATCCTAGCGTTCGTTCTGGTTGTCTCTTTTTCAAATACCATTATCGTGGTTTTCTTGGTGTTCAATTGTAAGTCTTTCTTCATACAATCACCTTTTATGCCATGCCAATTTATTCATGAAATATAGATAAATTATATAGATAATAAATATTGTTGGACAAATTACACATCTCTATCTAGCGCCAAAGTAAGCGAAGCTTATTTTATGGGTACCTACTAGAAAACTGATAAACATACATACATATAAAAACCATCCCGACTATGACAAACAGACACGTTCATGCGCACAAATGTTTGTCCTGGGTGGGAATCGAACCCACGAGTGATGGTGTCAAAGTAGCGTTACTAACCACTGCACCACCGAGCTCATTTATGTATATCTATATATTTATATATGCACACGAATTGCTCGTTAAAAGTAATGAGATAATAGTATCTTTGAACAATAGAATGTAACAGATTGCATTGCAGTTCATTGTGTCTGTTTGTTTACTCAAATCATAATGACATTGTCTATAATTATATTTCTATAATTATGTTTTCTTGTCTTGTCTGCTGTTGGCGTTCTCTGTTTAACACTGAACTAATCATTCATTCGCCTCAATATGTAAGATAGTGAAGCTATTCACCATCAGGTGGGTTTGTTACCTAATCGAGTTCTACAAAAAAAAAACAGTGGGTACTTACGCAATGTCAGTCATCTTCATCTGCGGTCGAACACTCTCTGTCTGCAATGACCTCAGGCTGTGCCCCATATCTGGGTCTTCGTACAACGACTTCAATTCAGGACCCAGCGGGATCACAAACTCATTCTTACACGTCTCCCTGCAAAATATATACAAATGAAGCAAAATAGGTGGCTAAAGAAAAGGTAAGCCTTTTACCGGCCTGGTCTTAGATGTCAGACACATGAAATCTCACGACATCGCTGTCTTATAAATAAGACTAATTTCTGACAGGTTTTTCTGTAACTGGCAGTCAGAGGAACGGGGCATTGTCCCACCACCTTCCCTTGGCTCCACTATCCTCTAGGTCATATGAGTGGAATTGCGGAAATTGCGCACGTACTTGCTGCTCGTCGACTCATTTGGTGTCGTGGGCAACGTGGGCGCTTGGCACCCTACAAGTTATTTAATTCTTTTCCACAATGTTTCTCTATAGCCAATCTCTCCCTTCTGGGGCGGCAATGCAAAGACATCTATTGATAACAGTTCCCATCAGTTGTATAAAAAAATACAAGTCATTCGACTAGCGGGCTCGCCAGCGAAGACCGAGTTTCATTAAGGCCATTGAGTTACGTACAGTTTTCAGGAACACCGTTACTATATGAAATCTATATGTTTGTCTGTGCGTTTGTCTGACGCTTTTTTTCGAATATTCGAATTTTGACTTCAGATTCGGATTCAGCATAATAAAGTAGAATAGGAATGTTCAGGAACACCGTTCCTATCTCTTAAGGAACATGATCAAAATGGCCGACAAATTAAAAAAAAAATTGAATTGTTATATAATTGGCGAGCCAGGTGTTCATCTGGCAAGGCAAGCTTGCGCATTCTCAACTGGTTTATTCTTAGTTCACGGTACTAAAATTTCTAGGCACGTGTCTGTATACTTACATAGTAGTCGCGTGTGACTCCAAGTGCAAAGCTATGAGTAAATCATAGAATCCTTGTCGAAGTGGACCCGACATGTACTGAGACTGGATGGCGTACAGGAGTTGTTTTTGGTCCACGTGTTGGCATAATGCGTGAGCAGCCCTGAAATAAAATTGCATTCTAAGTTAAGTTTTCTTTGCTTTGTGAGCCCACATGTACATAGCCACAGATATAGCATTATAAAGGAAAAACCGAATGGCGGGCAAACAAATATGATACTAATTGAAAATTATGATTGTAATTTGAATTTGGAATTACTATATCTATCTCTATCTATAACTTCACGCCAAATCCCTTGCGGGGTAGGCAGAGAGAACCGAGCGCCACGTGACTCGATCCTTACATATCTCACTCACTTCTTTAACATTCATTGCTCTTTTCATGCACGCTCGCCGGTTTCTAGGGCTCGTGACATCACCTTCTGATAGAACACGACCAATTTGGTCACGGTAGGTAAGTCTTGGCCTTCCTCGGCTCCTACATCCTTCCACTTTTGCATTGTATATCTGCTTCGTCATTCTTTCACCTTGCATTCTTCCTACATGCCCGAACCAACGGAGCACGCCTCTTCTTATTTTAACAATTGGGAATTACAAATAGTATGAATGATATTTTTACACCAGCCAATGTTAAAACCGGTAATTTTACAGTTTCTGTAATATAAGTGTAGAACTTAGGTTTTAAAATCATAAACTCACCTGTAGTTACTTTGATAGCACAACGCGGCATACAACGTCAGAGTGTGAGAGTGGAAACTCAGCAACTTGTCCATTTCAATCAATTCCAGAATGTCTATACAGCGGTCCTCCTCTGGAATTGACATGACAATTTTAGTTCTGCGTTAAAGACCGGGCCCTCTCGCCTGAAGGTGATATAGCAGACAATAGTTAACTGCTATGCCAGGTATAAACAAATAATACGTCTGAATACTCCGAATTAATACGCTAAAATAATACACCTACCTATAGCTGGTAGGTCAATTAATAAATACGGTAAAATTGGAAATATCTTCATCAACATCAACTCTATCACCTCCACGCAAAGAATATGTATGATATTTTTTTTTTCAAAATTCCATAGTTGGGCACGCGTACCTATGTATATGTATTTTTTTATACAATATACTAGCATACGGTACACCTGATGTAAAGCGGTTAACGTAGCCTATGAACGATTGCGTTGTATTAAGTATCACTCGCGCGATGCTTTCTCTGCTGCTACTCGTAATATAGCAACTCCTTAGGAGCTTACTGGTGACCTAACTCACTCGTAGGAACACAACAAAACTCTCCAGGGATTGTTATTTGGTTGCGGTTTTTTTATACATCTAGTTTGGCAAACAAGCATGCGGCCCGCATCAGATGGTAAGCGGTCACCGCAGCCTATTGACGCTCGCAGCACCACGTATATGAAGAGCAATATTACTCGTACTTGAGCGCTGCCAATCTTGTGACCTAAGGATGTTTCGTCACAGTACCCAGTAATTTCTCTGCCATATCTCACCGTTTAAACCGGAACACAGCTATATAAATATAGCTGCTTGGCAGTAGAAATAGGGGAGACAGAGGTACCCACGCAGACGACTTTTGTACAAAGGCTCTGGTAAATCTCCCACGAGTGTTGATAACAAAGTAGCGCTAGAGCTCGTCGAATTATACATATTCTACTTAACTTTTGTTTTTGTTTTACTAAGGTTTTACATACAAATTAACTTTGTAGTAACATAAAATATGAAGCTGACTAATAAATCAGCACACTCCAAACCGCTGAGTTTAGGAACTTGAATTTTTTTATGGGCTTCCACTAAGAAAGGTATTACAGACTTCCACATGTTACGCGCTGCCCAAGTTGCACTTACTCATTAATTTTATATATACTCATCTTATATCTTATTGCAAACTCACCAGGTATATGAAGAGCCAACATAGAGACTGCATCTTCACACAACATGGACCAGCCTCGGATGTCAGACAGTTTGAGTGCATGCACTTGTAATGATTGATTTGGCACCTGAAAATTAATTAATTAATTATGTCGCTCATTTGCGAGAGCTTTAGCACAAGTTAAAAGTTATCCGAGAAATATAACATGGAATAGAAGCGGAACAAAGTTAAAATTTCAAGCTTGGCGTGTTTTTGGTTGTACTAAGAGCTAAGTCAAACTGTACCTGAACTGAGCTAAGATGTTTTTATAGTTATAGATACGTCGTACACGTTATGAATGGCAATACGAAAGTAAGGTAATTGCCTAAATCGCATTCAGTTGGGCACACTCTCTCGTCGCGGCTATACGTACTTCGCCACAAAGCATAAATCTCTTAAGATCTCGACAGGTATATATCCAATATAACTATCATTTGTCTCTTTGTTAGAGCAAAGTATCATAATAAATAACTGTACGTATATATAGTACTTGCGCCATTTTAAAATACAATAATGTTCGTGTATAACGTGTCTACCTTTTAATAGGTACGTTGCTGGAACTGAGGAATATCTTATGGAATAAAAGTGGAACGGAGATAAATTAAAATTTGGGAGTTTTTTTGATTGTACTGACAACCAAAACCAAACCATACCGCTGTCTAAACTAAGAAATATCGTATGGAATAAAAGTGAAATAAAGTTAAAATTTCAAGTTTATTGTTTTTTATTGTACTAACAACTAAAACCAAACAGTATCATTGTTTGAACTAAGAAATATCGTATGGAATAAAATAAAAGCTGAACGATGTTAAAATTCCAAGTTTGGTGTGTATTTGATTGTACTAAGAACTGAAATCAAACTGAGAAATGTCATATAGAATAAAAGTGGAACAAAATAAAAAAATCCAGCTTGGCGTATTTTTTATTTTACTATGAACAGAAATCAAACCGTGCTTTTTCACGGTGGCCAGATATTTAAATATGTAGATGGTCCAAATTGAGTATAGTTAGACTCTAAATAATACTGAGTGACAATATTTCTTCACCGACGGCCTAGCTTGAAAATTTGGTTTCCAATTCTCAGCAGATGATGATACTTACTCTAGCCCACTGGTGAGGCTTTAGACACTGCACTTTCAGTCTCGGTGGGAATTGTGGAATGACGTGCTTGTCACTGGTGGGCAGCACCGCTGCACTGAGGGGAAGGCTCGTGGCCGACCTGCCCAGCTCAATCTGGAGGATTTCCTTAGATGTCGCTTCGACAAAGATCGCTGGGAACAGCTTCGATTCTGGCTCCATCTGGAATCAGGTGATTTGACGTTTTAAACTTTAAACTTCAGACTCTTCTTCCTAGCGTTCCTAATATCTTAGGATGGGTGTAGTCCACTTCAAAGGATTTAGCGAAGATACTGCCGTCAGACCTCTACAACCCAGGAGGAAAATCAGACCTTTCTTAGGTTAGGCAACACGTTTTTCGAAATATAATCTAATATAATATCTTGGACGTGCCAGTTTTCCCCTGATGTTTTCCTTATCGCCAACGATTATTGCGAATATATACATATACATAATATTAATACGTATACATATATATAGAACATCCGAAAACACGAATTTACTACATGTCCGCAATAGACGGGCCCGGTGGCGCAGTGGTCAAATGCGCTGTTATGTTACTTTGACACCAACACTCGTGGGTTTTCGATTCCCACACAGGACAAACATTTGTGTGCATGAACATGTCTGTTTGTTTTGGTCTGGACGTTTTTAATAAAAGTAGGGCACGTCAAAGCAGCCCATCTGGGCAAGTACCTCCACCTCATAGTAAACTGCAGCCAAATAACGACTCCCTAGAGGGTTGTTGTGTTCCTGCATGTGAGTGAGGTCACCAGTAAGCTCTTTAGGAGTTGCTGTGTTAGCAGCAGAGGCGGCATCACGCAAGTGATTCCTAAAGTATTGCAAGCGTTCATTGGCTACGATAACCGCTTTACATCAGGTGGGTCGTATGCTTGTATGCCTCCCGACGTTGTATATAAAAAAACAAAATTTGAACCAGGCCGTAGTGGGTTGACAGACTGATTCTTTATACACTGAGCCATCACTACTCTTTGTCATTCGGTTCATAATGACTGAAGTAATAAAATGAGCATGTTATAAAAGTGTCTATTTATTGAAAACTAGCTGTGCCCGCGATTTCGTCCGCGCGGAATAGTTATTTTTTTATTATTAGCCTAGTACTCCTTATTATATCAGCTATCTGCCAGTGAAAGTCCCGTCAAAATCGGTCCAGCCGTTTCAGAGATTAGCCGAAACAAACAGACAGATAGGAAGACAGACAAAAATTGTAAAAAAAATATATTTTGGTATATGTACCGTGTATACATCCATATGCATTTAATAAAAAGCGGTTATTTTAATATTACAAACAGATACCCCAATTTTATTTATCTGTGTAGATGACTAGTTCGAAACGTCAAAATTACTTACCATAGTTTTCAATTAATACTTTGGATCTAATCAATTAATATACATTTTGATAATATGATCATTTTAATACTTCAGAACTTATGAATCGAAAGCGGGCATTACCTATTTACGTATGTACATGTCAATCTTGTTAATTTAACAATTCACTATTAATACTAAACCATCTTACAAAAAAAGACTAGGTAATAAAAACTTTACAACCCACGTCTCTACCTTAAGTATGTTATTATGTACAGAAAATCTGTCAGTCTGCAAAACAGTATCATTGGTATTTAGCAAGATTCGATTTCGCCCGTCGGGCTGCTTTGATGCCCAACCACTCTTAAAAACACCCAGACCAAGACAAACAGATACGAACATGCATGAATCGAACCCAGGAACCTTGGCGTTACGATGTCTTTATACCATCGACATAGGTCATCAATCCCAAAGGAACCTAACCTATGCATGCCCTTTCACGATCTCCCCTTGTCTTAAGTAAAAAAAGTGCGTCTAGGTAGAATAAAGGATATATTGTGTTTGGTTATGTTTTACCTTAAATTTGAAGCTGGTGTCTTTCCCCTCGCAAGTGAAGGAAACCGTGCCAGTGGACGTATCGACGGAGCATCCGATGAACATACCCTGCGAAGCGCCTTTGCCAGTTGCTTCCGCCATTACTTCGTTGTAAAGCTCGTCTGCTCGCACCATGTAGCAGGATTGACGGTTGACACTGAAAAGAGAATAATGAATACTTGTACATAAAAATGCATGAAGGTATGACGAAACAGATGCCACGTGGAACATGTAGCAGCCAAGGAAAGCGACGACTCATCTACCGTGACCAAATTGGTCGTGTTTTATGAGCGTTTATGAGCGTGCACGAAAAGAACTATGAATGGTGCTTTTATGCTTGTACAAAATTGTACTAGTAAATATTTTAGAATTTATTTCTGCTGAAATGCTGTATGAGCGTAAGTTAATTCATGCAAATTAAAATCTTTTTTAATGTAAATGAAAACTTTTTATACATAAAAAAAATAATAAAACCAATGCAGACAGATTCATATACACAAATATTTGTCTTCTTGAAACTTGGGATTGAACTCGTCATCCTTGGTGTTGTAAAAGTCACCGTTTTGCTAGTTACTCGACCACTGGATCAAATGCCTAAGATTAATTTTGCTGCAATCCCACTACATTGCTTTAGGATTTTTTAACGTCGGGAGTATACAATACATACAAGCATACCCACCTGATGTAAAGTGGAAGGCTTGCAATACAGGAAGTATAGGCCGCGGGTTGCCACCACCGCTGCTAATACAACACCTTATGAGATTACTAGTAACTCCACTTGTTCACAGGAATACAACAGCCCTTAAGGGAGTTGTTAATTGGCTGCAGTTTTTAGTGAAGTGAAAGTCCTTTCCCGGCCGGGACGCTTTGATGCTTCCTAACTTTCTTAAAAATAACATCATAAGTCTCACCTTTCAATGACTCTGTCGTAATCATCAGTGATAATGACGGAGGACTTCACCACTTTCCCCTGGTTGAAGTCCTTCGAGTGGAGGTGGTACTGTGTCGTCACCCACCCGATGTACACGTGGGTGGGGTCCTGACCGGGGAATATTCTGAAAAAAAAATTTATACCTACATGTTAATTGAAGTAAACATTTGCACAAGTTTATCAAAGAAGAATTACTTGGAAATATTTGATTTTTTTTTTTGCACGCCAAAGGAAACAATTATATTACGAAACAAGTTAATTGAAGTAAACATTTGTGCAAGTATATCAAAGAAGAACTACTAGGAAACATTTAATAATATCTTTTTAACGTGCCAAAGTAAACAAATATGAAATTAAAATGTTATTAAAACTATACAATACTAAGAAATATTATTAAACCTGTTAGTTGAAGTAAACAACAAGTAACAAGTTTATCAAGGAAGAATTATGGGGATACATTTGATATTCAATACCAACGTAGGCTATGACCTAGTAAGTAGTAGTAAGTTAGTCAATGGAGGAAATATCGTTCACTACCGCTACCAGTGCTTCTCAGTTACGAGGCGTAAAAGAAATCTATTTATACAAGGATCCAGTTAGGTTCAAAATTTAATCAGGGCCAAATCTGTATACTTATATATACACACACGACATAAATATAACTAGCAGAAATCTCACACGAAAGATTATCACGGCCTTATATTAAAGCATAGGGCATATTCTGAATAAAGCTCGACATTAACCTGACGCCGTAGAAGTACTCGTTGATCAGCTTCAGACACTCAGCGTCGAAGATCTCGTTGCCAACTGTCTCTGTGGTAGCTGCAGACAACACGCTTGTAGTCATCTGCTTACGATCTTGTGTAGGTGTTGCCATTGTTAAGTTCGTCTGCATAAAAAAGACGAGTTATGTGTTTAAAATTAGTATTTTTCTTAAATCTTTTATTTTTATCTTCACGCCAATTGCCTTGCGAGGTAGGTAGATAGAATATTTTAGGGTCGACAACGCATGAGTGACACCCTTGATGTTGCAAATGTCCATAGGCTACGGTGACTGTTTACCATCTGGCAGGCCGTATGCTTGATCGTTACCTTAGTGGTATAAAAAAATCGGCCAAGTGCGAGTCGGACTCGCGCACGAAGGGTTCCGTACCATTATCTATAAAAACGGCAAAAAAAATCACGTTTATTGTATGGGAGCCCCCCTTAAATATTTGTTTTATTTTGATTTAATTATTTATTCTTAAAGTGAATATATAACTAAATATTCTTTGAATATTTCAAGCGTCTACCTGTTGCCGTTATCAATATCGAGCAAAAATGAGCAAAAAAATCGGCCAAGTGCGAGTCGGACTCGCGCACGAAGGGTTCCGTACCATTATCTATAAAAACGGCAAAAAAAAACACGTTTGTTGTATGGGAGCCCCCTTAAATATTTATTTTATTCTATTTTTTAGTATTTGTTGTTATAGCGGCAACAGAAATACATCATCTGTGAAAATTTCAACTGTCTAACTATCACCGTTCATGAGATACAGCCTGGTGACAGACGGACGGACGGACGGACGGACGGACAGCGGAGCCTCAGTAATAGGGTTCCGTTTTACCCTTTGGGTACGGAACCCTAAAAAGACCCAATCGTAACAAGAAGCGGTTCTTATATACCTCGCTCGCTCTTTTTATGCACGCTCGTCCCTTTCTAGGTCTCCTGCCATCAACTTCTGATAAACCATGGCCAATTTGGTCGTAGTAGGTGAGACTTCATTGACTCCTACATCCTTTCCACTTTGGCGTCGTATATCTGTTTCGTTATTCTTTTTTTTTTTTTATACCACTAAGGTGGCAAACAAGCCTACGGGTGCCTGCCTGCCTGATGGTAAGCAGTTGCCGCAGTTACATTTGCAACATCAGGGGTGTCACTCTTGCGTTGCCGACCCATTTGATTTACTGTTGAACATACACACAAACCCTAACTCATCCCAATGCAGGGGTACTGGTCTCCCTTCAACCGAAGGGGTTTAGAGTATACTCCACCACGCTACTCAACTACGGATTGGCGGAGGCCAGTGTTTCCAAGCCGCCCTAAGACCACTTAGCTTAACGACTGTAATCTATCGACAATAGCCGGGACCGACGGCTTAACTTGCTCCCCGAAGCACAGAGAAGCTTGAGATAGAAAGACCCATCCATAGACAGGTTGCGGTCGACGTTGCTTAACCTGCGTGTCTGGTTAGAAAGACACGCGCAATGACGACAACATTGCGCTCTCACGACGTTGAACATAGGTATAATTCCATCTTTAAAATGTGTAAAGTAAAGTTTACTTCATTTCAATTGTTACTATTCTAAACAATTCCTGTAAGCAAAAGTGAATATATAAAAACAGTTATAATGAAACTTACATTAAGGCCGCCTTGACTCCCATACAAGTTAGCCTTGCTAGTCCTGGGTAGCATGTCGTGATACCTTTGATTTGCCTTCGGGAAATATAACAAACAAAACAGGGGTACAAACAAAACAATGAAAACATAACATGGAACGGTATGGGTGGTTTCGGAAAGTTTTAAAGTGAAAACGTTTTTCATTTATTTTCAAAATGTATGTGTATGTACATAAACGCATCTATTATGTAGCAGGGATGTGAATGAAATAGGGTTTTCATCAAATGTCTAAACGATTCGAAATTTAGTGAAATCATTATTCGGGATTGTTAAAACGGAAATACGATCGGTGAAGATGGGAGGGCATAAGTTTTCTCCGGCCGCCTCCCCCTCCTTCTCCACCAAATGACAAAAAAAAATTGAGTACGCATATGACGCTAAATTTGGTGGCAACCTTAACCCTTGGTATGAAAGTTTAAAAAAAATCGTTTTCACTTCAGAATTTCTATCAAATTGTATTACTCTGACCTCAAACGGGTACACATTTAAATATTTTAAGAGGATATGCGAAGTAATTGTTATCGACGAATGAATACAGCAGCAGGACAGAAATAGCGAGATTACCCTTTTTTTATACAACCTTGTGAGGTACATAAGCTACGTTAATTATAACTCCATTAAAATATATTTCATACCTCTAAATAATATTTCATAATGATTATAATTAGTTTAGTTCACACAAGATTTGCATAGATGTTTTATACCTATCAAGGATTTCTTGATAAAGTTAAACAAGGGCTTGTTATATAGAAATAAACTATTATTATTATGATTTATTTAAATAGGGTGAAACAATTTTATTAAACTTCATCTTGTAGTCAAGTTGTACTTCAGTGCAGGCAATACTGACAATAGTGGCCAATATGAGATTTTTCTATAAATATTATAGAAATATTGGTACTCGTAGATGAAATGTGATTTTTTTGTTTCACTAATCGCCTCTTCTTTACTGTTGTTTCACTGGAGACAAAACGTACGTACTGTCCAGCCGCACATATGGCACTGGGCGAAGGGACAAAGAGACTAACTTGGACTGTATTTCTAGAACCGTTTTCACATGTTCGGCTCTCAACCTAAACAGATAATTTAAAGAATTTTGCGTTCAATCAAAACAGCGGCGATGATGATGGCGGCATACATGGCTTAATGATACATGAATCTATTCGCTATGGAATTGAATAGTCGAAATATTTTCTCAAATAGTTACGGTTAGCAAAAGAAAAAAAAAATTGCATATTTTATAGGCGCTTTTTTCGTGTATCCTCTTAATAATTTTGAATGTTTTTATACTACTTTCTTGAGACGAAATAGTCTAAAACATTTCATTTTTATCTTAGAGTAATAAAATTGTAACAAACACAAAATCATATTAAAATCGAGGAAAAATGAATATTTAATAAATTTCAAACCAAAATAATGCTCAAACAAATAATTTCGATCGCCAAAAAGTGTCCAAAATTCTTTCAGTGCGTGCGAGGATTTACATAAATACGAGTATATTCTCTTGAATGATTATAATAAGTCCAAAACCACATTCAGGTCATAAGAAGTAAGTATTCAGTTACCTGGGATACCCTAATTTGCGGGTTAGGTCTTCTCATCCCGCTACGTTCTGGTGATACCTCTGTATCGCTGAACGGATCTGGTGTTTTTGATTTACGAGATTTGCCCCGTTCACCGCTCTCCCCCCTTTTGCTTTTGAAAAATCTGAAAGTCAATGAAATCATTATAATTACTGTCAACGTAGGTCTTCATAGTTGGAGGAGTTGGATGACAGTAGAACTTGTTCGGTATGAAGATCTTGATATCATGAAGCGATCTAAAGATAATTGTGAACCATTTATATCCCAAATGGTTATTGTAAGAATATAATAATCAAATTCTCTTACTTGAAAGGCGACCGTCCTCTCTTATCCTTCTTATCGTCAGGACTTAAAGTCTGAGCTCCAAGTTCATATTTCGCCATTTCAGCCTCGCTGGTTGAACGGTGCATTCCATTTACCTGACCTAAACATAAAAGTAGCCGTAAATTTGCTGAAAATATATATTATGCATTGTGTTAAGGTACATTTCCGTGTCTGCGCCAGTTGTGATAAGTCATATTAAAATGAATCACGTTAGTGATGATGCGGATGATGAGAAAGTAAACCACATCCTTGATGATTAAAATCACGAAAACGCGTAACGTCAATAAATTGCGGCGGATATTAAAATATGTATTTTATTTCCAAAGTGTATTAAAGAGTTGTGTCTTGTACCATTATTTTTAAAGTTATACAAATTTATTGAAGTAAAAAGTAATTTAAGGAAAGACCAAAAAACGATTTTGTGGAATGAGAATGGAAATAAAAGAACTATGAATGTTAAAGAAGCGAGTGGGGTAAGGACCGAGTTATGAGACGCCGGTTCTTGTTGTGAAGATTATAGACGGATAGAATGAAAATTATTGGAAATGACTTTTAGTGATCTTATTATTTGACTCAATCGATTACTGTAATCAAATTACAGGACTATTTTTATTAGGAAATCCCGTTATCAGTTGAGGCAAAGAAGTTTCCAAAAATCAATTAATGCAGTTTTTTTTATTTATCGTTTTCTTTGAGTAAAATTTGCCATCTTCAATGTTTATACTGTGTTAGTTCGTCCCACCTTATATAGGTTGCTAATAACAAAATTAACAAATTTTACTTTTGAAATGAATAGTAATAAATATTTACTTTGTATAGGTATTATATTACTTATAATTATAAATCAAGTTCTAGTTCTAGTTTTAGGTATACTACTCTGTGTAAAAAGTATCGGGAATATGTCAATAAAAAGACCCGCGTAAAAGAGGTCGTTCTAATTTTTTTACTGCATGTTGGTAGCACTGTACTGATTTAGCGCGCAAAATTTGAGCGGGATCTGTCATTTAATTTGTTTTAAACTACACTTTTTGTTGGTCATAGTTTTGAGTCCTCGGCGATTTTTACAATGGAAAATATTGTTGAACAAAGAGTGTGCCTTAAATTTTGTGTTTCAAATGATATTTCATGTGGTGAATCACTAAAAATGTTGCGAAATACCTACGGCGAATCGTGTATATCGAAAACAAGGGCTTATGAATGGTATAAGGCTTTTAAAGAAGGCCGAGAAGTAGTAGTAGACTTGCCTCGTTCTGGTAGACCTTCAACCGCTACGACCAGAGAAAACATCGACAGAATCAAGAAGCTAGTGCTCGAAAATCGACGTATGAGTCTGAGAGAGTTGGCTAGTGAGGTGAACATATCTTTTAAGTCCGTCCACAACATTCTCATTGACATTTTAGGCATGAAACGCGTCGCCGCTCGACTAGTTCCAAAAGAGCTCAATTTTGTTCAAAAAGCGCAGCGAAAGCATGTCGCTGAAGACATGGTTTCCCGAGCTTCTACGGATCCGACCTTTATGAAACGTATAATAACTGGCGACGAGACATGGGTTTATGAGTACGACATGCAAACAAGCCAACAGTCTTCAGAATGGCGTCTCGAAAACGAGCCGAAACCCAAAAAACCGCGGCAAAGTCGCTCCAAAATCAAGGTGATGCTGACAGTTTTTTTTGACTACCGTGGTGTGGTTCACTCCGAATTCCTTCCAGAGGGAGAAACAGTGAATAAAGAATATTATTTAGGCGTCATGAAGCGTTTGCGTGAGAGTATCCGCCGAAAACGTCCAGATTTGTGGCAACACAACTCATGGATGCTGCACCATGATAATGCACCATCACACACAGCCATTATAGTGAAAGAGTTTTTAGCGAAAAATTCAACAAAAGTTCTCGACCAAGCACCGTATTCACCTGATATGGCTCCGTCTGACTTTTTTTTATTTCCCAAGTTAAAATTACCACTTCGAGGAAAACGTTTTGAGTCGATAGAAGCCATAAAAGAAAATTCGCTGAATGAGCTAAAGGCCATACCGCAAATAGCCTATGAAAAATGTATGGAAGACTGGGTGAAGCGGTGGAGATGTTGTATTGCAAGCGATGGGGCCTACTTTGAAGGCGATAAAATAAATTTAGATGAATAATTTGTATTTTTTGTTTTATTGACAAATTCCCGATACTTAGTACACAGAATGTATATAGTACTGGGCTATTAACTACACCATCTGCAACATCACTAATGGGAGCATTTGTCGTTCGTAAAAAACGCATTCACGAAATTCAACCTTTATGTACAGTGAGAGATGAGTTAGAAAGATTTTAGAAGGTCGAAAATTATATATCCACTCGACACTAATTTTGAAATATTATTATAGCTAGTTCAGCTACAAACGTTTTGATAGTACTGCGTTTGAATTTGAGCCGAAACGAAAATGTGTGAGTACTTACACAATGACGAAAATTTAATAAATTGTGATAAATATTTTTTCATGAGATTACATGAATACATAGAATTATGTGAAGGCAAGTTTCATACTATGGACATTCTTCAATTCAAACTAAAGTAGGTTTAATAGAAAAAGAAACAGCTTTTGCTTGTCAGTTGTTATCATGTTGTCAAATGTAGTCGTTTTTTAAATATATTTGGCCAATTTATGTTATGGAATATATAGAACCGAATGTGAAACACTAATAATTTTTATATCGTCATGAATCTTGGCAGTAGATAAAGGTTTAAGTATCATAATAAATCTGATCTGATGATGGAGGTTAGTGGCCATGATATACATATAGTTTGGCCCATTTGATTTGTCTTCGTGTGTCCTTTCCTAACGCGCCGCTTAGTATTTAAATACTTAGACATTAAAAGAATAAATAGTGAAGTTAGAAAATAAGTTTTTCATATGACATGATCTGTAAATATATTGCCTTTAAAATTTTTATAGTCACACCACAAGAAAGATAGATTTGTAATTTGAATTTTTGAGACATGCATCGAAGTGACACCAAGAAGAAATGAAATGTCTTAAAGCCCAAACATTGTCGAAACCTGGTTGTAAATTGTAATTCTGTATAGTGACTCCTCTGGTCATGGATCCTTTCCGCGGAGGTCGAGACGGTTGTCGTTTCATCTTCGAAGTGGGGACTTCTTCTTGGTTCTCGTCGTAATGGAGACCTTCGATTTTTCAGGGAATAAAGAAATATAATAAGCTTGGGTTCGTGCATACGTTAGAATACAGCAAAATAATAATAAAAAATATGGGGAGCAACATCAAGCATAAGGGTAAATTAACCCAAACAAATTAGGAGAATGGGCAAAATAAAAGTTAAACATAATAGTTCCAGAAAAAATATCTTAAACAAAAAAAATAATGCAGCGAAAAGTTCAAGGTTTTCACATGTCACTACTTTAAATAAACAGTTAACTATGTGAACGCTGTACAATCATGATAAATATAAAAAAATCAAGGTATGAACTGACTATAGGTTACCTTTTACTCTTAAATTAGTTACAGTGATATTTATACGGGCAAATAAGTGATTGGTAATACATTGAATTACAGTCTTCCTGCGACCACGGACGCTGCAAAGCGTTCGAAACTTCAGGGTCAACAAAATAAATAAAACATGCGATACATCCGTTAAAAATTGTTTAATTCAATGTGTAACAATCTCGAAAACCTAAGACAATAAATACTATGTGATTGGTAATATATATATATATATATATATATAGCATGAAGCGCTAGGATAGGGGCTGATATTGGCATTTCATGTTTATTTACAATAGATATATTAGGAAAATATAGCAGACTATGAAATATACAAAATGCGATTGCCAAGTTATAAAAATGTAACTTATACATTATTGAACCATTGAATCTAAAACGAGACTGCTGTACCTTCAATCATCTTTTATCAATTATATAATGGGTTGTGTTCAAAGGAGTTCACGGATATAATAAGCACGATCTCGTAAATGACGATTTTAGTTCGAAAGTGGGAGGAACAATTCTCCACGCTTGACAACCGAAATGCTCACGCTGTGTGGTCCCGGATAATTATTCCTTGCAATTTATTAACTCGCTGAATGAAATTGATTTGAAATCCAATACACAGCATTCAGTTTTAAAAAATTTCGTAATGGTTTTAAATGTTCAGTGTGACTGATGCCCTTGATAGAAACGTCTATGGTGTGCACTAAATGTTTAGGAATACCATTGAGGTTAGGAATTATGTTTGTATGCCGCATTGGCTGCTTAAAATTATAATTTAATAACATTCAAAATCATATAAGCTATATTTGTAATGACCATTAGCAACACAAGCTTTTTTTATATTGGAACTAGGTCTCTGTATGTGATATGTGAAACTCTGTAAATATGTTTATGTCATATTATTGTAATACTAATAATTATTGTATATATGTATATATTTTTTATATATTATAATACAGACGGTTCGAACCGACCTGTAATGGCAAATCTCATTTGGTTTTTTTCTTCGCGAATGGTTATTTTCGAAATATTTGTAAACAGCAAATAAATGACTACAATTTTTTAACGTTTCTTAACTTACCTTTGATATCGTTCATAGTGAAGCCACTCCTCATGATCTGGTCAATGTGAGCAGGCATCTGTGCCTCTGTTGCTTCCTTCATTAGAATCTGTTGGCGGTCCTTGATTTCTATCCACCGGCGAGCTTTTTCTGCTTCACTATTTATAAAAAAAGTGTCATAAGTTTTTTAAAAATAAAATAAAATAAATAAATAAATATTGTCGGACAAATTACATACTATTATATATTTTATACTACATCGGTTAAAAAAGAGATGTAGTATAAACAGACATACAATGCGAATGTGGAAGGCTGTAGGAGCCGACGACTATCAGAAGCTGACGTCAGGAGGTCTAGGAACCGGTGAGCGTGCATGAAAAAGTTGGGGCTCCTGATAGAACTTTTCGATAAAACACGACCATTTTGATTGTGGTAGGTGAGTCTTGGCTTTCGTCGGATTTTAGATCCTTCCGCTTTCACATTGTATATTTGTTTCGTTATTCTTTTGTATTGCATTATTTCTACATGCCTGACCCAACGGAGCATGCGTCAAAACAATCGTCACTGTCATTTTGATCAGTGTTCCCTCAAATGCTTGAAATTCAGCCATAAACATTACAGAAAATTTGCAACATATCTTCTGACTAAATTTATCTACTACAGTTTCTAATTTTTTGTTTATTGATAACACGTCAAAAGCTACAAAACAAACAAGAAAAAATAGTTAACAACCAGAGAACGACTATGTATTCAACTATTTTGTCTTCGGCTTGTTTACTTAATGGGAGAAATAAGATGAAAAGAAAGCAAATCTCGCAATTATCCCATCTGCGTTGCGTCAGATCATTCGTTAAGTTACCCCACCCCCGCTTTGGTCTTCCACACCCACAAACATATTTATCTTTAGCTTGTTATATGTACATTACTTACTCTAGGAGAGAATTAGGAAGAAATGAAAGCTAATCTCTCAACTATCTCATCTGCCTTGCGTCAGATTATTCGTTAAGTTACCCCACCCCCCGCTTTGGTCTTCCACACCCACAAACATATTTATCTTTAGCTTGTTATATGTACATTACTTACCTACTCTAGGAGAGAATTTGGAAGAAATGAAAGCGAATCTCTCAACTATCTCATCAGCGTTGCGTCAGATTATTTTTTGAGTTACTCCACCCCCCGCTTCGTTTTTCCCCACCCGCAAACTAATAAACCTCTTGGCGGCGCATAAAGGCATCCCTCACTCACCAAAACGTAGTGTTTTAGGGCCTAAATATCATAGCGATGCGAGCCTACAATTCTAGCCAACGTGAACTAGCCAATAAGAGCTGCGTGTTGTACTTTATCCCCCCCGACCCGTAGCGGTGAGTTGAGTTACTACGCAAAATCATAGGCTCTCCATTGGTTATTTCTTTCTTATCCTCACCCACCACACTCCTATACTATAGACATAATTCTAACTTAGCATTGCTTACGTAGTTTTAAAAATATGTTTGGTCACCGTTAATGTTCAGTGTTGTTCATTTTCATCATTCAGTGTTCTAACATCTGGAATGATATGACATGACAATGGATATATATATAAATATAGACGAACTCGGTGGCGCAGTGGTGAATAGCGCTGTTACGCTACTTTGACACCGATGCTCGTGGTTCGATTCCCACACAATACAAACATTTGTGTTCATGAACATGTCTGTTTGTCTTGGTCTGGGTATTTTCTATGTATAATAAGTATGTATTTAAAAAAAAATGTATTTATGTATGTTTATCAGTTGTCTAGTACTCATAACACAAGCTTCGCTTACTTTGGGGCTGGATGGCGCTGTGTAATTTGTCCGACAATATTTATTTATTTATACTCACTCAATAAATTCGGTGTAGCATATAACTGGCAGAGACAATCTCAGGAACTCCCAGTTGGCCTTCTCCATCGTCTCAAACGTGTTGTGGGATATTTTCATACACGGAGGCGTGTCTGAAACAATGAATAATGTTAGCGGCTATAAGAATTTTGCCGCCAAAAAACCTGCTAGCTGTCATAATGACATCTTTCTGTCAGAATAAACACTTATCTAGAGTGGACACAATTGCTTTGCGTCATTTTTAGGGTTCCGTACCGAAAGGGTAAAAAGGATCCTATTACTGAGACTCCGCTGGCTGTCCGTCCGTCAGTCTGTCACCAGGCTGTATCTCATGAACTGTGATAGTTAAACAGTTGAAATTTTCACAGATGTTGTATTTCTATTGCCGCTATAATAACAAATACTAAAAAACAGAATAAAATATACAACAAACGTGATTTTTTTTTGCCGTTTTTATACATAGCGGTACGGAACCCTTAGTGCGCGAGTCCGACTCGCACTTGGCCGGTTTTTTTAAGCAACGTATGGAGACATGCAAGCATACGGCACATTAATGGAAAGTGGTTAACGCCTATGAACCCTTGCAATACAGGACATATCACTCTCATCTTGCCACTCTGCTGCTTATAGGAGCTTACTGGGACCTCACTCACTAGCAGGAACACTACTACCCTCTCGGGAGTTTTTATTCGGTTACGCTTTCTGTGAGGTGGAGTTGCTTCCCCTGTCGGATCGCTTGGATGCGCCCTACCTCTTTAAAAAATATCACCGCCATCCGGAATTCCCTGGGGCGATCACTACGTTAAAGTACTTATTCAAACCCGTGCCGGCTTAAGGCGTCGCCAGATGACGTTTAGTCAGTAAGAGAGCAAGTAGTCACTATATGTGTTCCTTGTACTATATTAACTGTATTCTAATAAGGTGTTATTATTAGAATACAGTTTAAAATAGAATGCAACGATTAAGCCATTTCCCAAGTATCGGGAACGTACATAAAATAAAACATAGGTATACGTCAGCTACTGATGTTCCTTTTTGAACTTGGTTAAAAAATACTTGCGAAATTTGATACCAAAAACTAGAATCAACGAGCATTACTAACAATATTTGATTACATTTTAATGTCTCATTTATTTTATTATCTAGTCATCATTGATATAATTGTGTGCCGGAGACTACCAGGGTCCTGCCCTATACAAATAATACCTGAACCAGCTGGTATCCTGGTGACGTCGATTCTAGTGTCAGCCATTTCATCAGTATTCTCGAAGATGGGCTGGTCCTTGGTGTACCAATGGGTGACATCACGTTTCATATTTCTAAAATAAAATAAAAAATAGTTTTGTTTACGTATGTAGGTAAAGGAAACAAGTGGGAATGAACGGGCGTGCAACAAAAAAGTACAGTAGAAAAAAATGTACGGAACCCAGCTCCTGGTCAGGCAGTTCTGAGTGGAAACTTTCCCAGTATGCATTGTTTTAATCTCTAACGATCACTATCTAAAATTTGATACGAAATGATAATTAATTGATTTACATGCCAGTAGTAATGTCAGTAGTAGAAAAAAAAACTCAGAGGTAGACACCTCGTCCATTTCAGTCGTCCCACGACAGTGGCGCGGACCCTCACAAAGTACACGGCTATACCCGTAAACCAGTTACCACATACCACCGCACCAACCCTTACTCATCCCACTGCAGGGATACGTATTGACGGCTTGTTGTTTGACGACATATAAAGGCAGCCCTCATTTACAAAGTTAATATCTCAGCGGTTTAAGCATACTGATCAATGGGAGGATATTTTGTACTTGCCAATTAGAGCTGCGTGTTCTATGTTACCCCCGACTCGTAGGGTGAATGGAATTACTATGTAAAATCGTCTTACTGGTTCTGCATAGGTTATTTCGTTCACAGATACGGGTCTTCCTTCAACCGAAGAAGTTTAGAACGCGCTACATAAATGTTCTCAAATCAAATGAGTAACTAAGTGAAACAAAATATATGTTTTTAAATACGCTTTCATTACTTAAGAGTTCGAATTCGAAAACTGCGTATTTCACCAGTGAGTTCATTGGTACTATAATTGCATTAACAGCGAAGTTATAAATGTACCAAAAATTCAATCTCATCCAAGTTAGGAATGCAGTAAAATTTCAACTTTATTGACGTTAGGAATGTACCAAAATATCTAGCTAGCTCTATTCGACAACTATGAGAACGCCAAAATTAATTTAATTTGCTAGATTTGAAGTATGTATACTTGTAAAAACTATACATAAACCTCCGAAGTGACTTCACCGATGAAAGTAGCATAAATTAAATATCTATCTATCTATAACTTCACGCCTTCTCTTGTGCAGTATGTAGAAATAATCGAGCTCCACGCGCCACATCGACCCTTACACAGCTCAATCGCTGCTTTAACATTCAATGCTCTTATTTAAATATGAAGACTAATTTTGCAAAACATAAAGTCCTAACCTAGGTTGGGTTTGTTTCTACCGTTTTAAAATATGTAATAATAATGATATGTAATTTAAAACGGCAGAATCAAATGTGCATAACAATAAAATAATAGGAATAAAGTTAAATGTCTATTGTCCGCTCAGATGCAATTACGCATCAAAATCAATTATCTGCGTAATGTTAAAATGACGATTCATAACCCAGTGGTCGACTGGCTATTTTTATACACGAATTTAAATGTTCGTCGTGGTCTAGTATTTTTTATGTATTATAAGTATTTATATAATTACAGTTGAAAATAGATAAGACACCGTTTTGCTAGAGGGCTCACTGAGACAAATCAAACGAGCGGAATCTAGATTAATTTGCTGGCAAACATTCTGTATGACGACCTACATTAGCTAATCTGAGGATCTAGGTACCGCCTAAGTGTGAATACCATTCAGATAAGTATAATAATAATAAGAAATATAAGTTCAGTTTTTCGGAAATTAAAGGTTTTGTAACATTACTACAATTAGAAGTAGCCGACACTCGGTTTCGGATATGGAAACGAAATACACTTGATTACAAAATGGATTCGATTGAATCTAGACTAAATAAAATTGATCGAAAGAAGTTGAAACAGTCAAAATAGACCATGAAATACGTTTCATTAGTGAAAGACGAAGCACGCTTTCTGATTGAATGAATAACAGATTAGAAAATGGATTCGATTGAATCAAGACTAAATGAAATACGTTTCATTAGTGAAAGACGAAGCATGCGTTCTGATTGAATGAACATAAAAAACAATTGATCGATTGACTAGGAAATACGCTAGAATTGTTGAAATATACTTACACGCAGAATGGCTCGTATCCTTCTTGTAGGCCACAGGTGGTGAAGTATTTTAAGGTGTTGACGTCTTGACCGTAAGTAAGTCTAAAAAAAGATATTAATGTATTATTATGAAAATCAATTATTTTGCAAGTGTTTACATTCCACATAGAGCAAAAGCATTTATCACCACTAACTTCATCCCATCTATTCTCACTTCGGAAAGCTGCTTCATATTTTGAGATCTCCTGTCTTATTTTTTAATTCAACTTTCGGAGCCATATATGTATACGGCCCACCTGTAATCGCTGCGATACATTTAGTTTTGACGAGCTTTAATGCGAATTTGTTACCGACACTCGTGAGTTCGATTCCCACACAGGACAAACATTTGTGTGCATGAACATGTCTGTTTGTCTTGATCGGGGTACTTTTAAAAGATGTAGAGCGCATCAAAGCAGCCCGTATGGGGAAATACCTCCACCTCACAGAAAACCGCAGCCAAATAACAACACTTCTGGAGGGTTGTTGTGCTCTTGCGTGTGAGTGAAGTCACCAGTAAACTCCTAAGGAGTTGCTGTGTTAGCTATGTCGCACGCGTGTGATACTCAATGTATTACAAGTGGTTTACATCAAGTAGGCCGTATGCTTGTATGACTACCGACGTTATATACAAAAAAGTGCCGCTCGCGCGATGCCGCCTCCGCTACTAACACAGCAACTCCTTAGGAGTTTACTGGTAACCTCACCCACTTGCAGGAAAACTATAACCTCCTCCAGAGAGTTGTTATGTGGCTGCGGTATTCTGTGATGTGGTGGTATTTCCCCAGATGGGCTGTTTTGGTGCGCCCTACTTCCTATCTCTGTCTATTTATAATTCAGGCCACTCCTCTTGAAGGGTAGGCAATGACAAGTGACTGACTACACGCGGCTCTTATATAGGTACCTATAGGTACCTAGAACATTCATATGCATCTCATTTCATAAACCATATTTTATATTAAGTTAAGTACCTTCTAACTTCTGTCACCCTTCTGTCACACCCTTTTACATGTATAAAACAATTGTTTATCCTCGAAATTTCTTTCATTTATTCTCTCATTCGTCAGAGCCTCATCTGCTATTAAACATACTGCACCACGTGTAGTGACAGTAATAGGGAGCCAATTTAACATTTAATATTAATTGTGTCACTATGTCTATTCTTGTACGAGTACAATAATATTAAGTATTTTTGCGGTAAGATAACAGATATGGCGAGTCATATACTCGTCTCCCATCCACATTATTGATGTATTTTGCAATTTCATACGTGTTTTTATCTTTTTTGTATACTACGACGGATAGCAAACAAACATACAGTCCGCCTCATATAAAGCGGTTACAAAAATAATGTCACTAGCGCGTTGCCACCCCCGCTGTCAACACAGTAACTCCTCATCTGTGAACGCACTCACTCGCAGGAACACAACTACCCTCCATCCTGTTCTGTTCCGTGTAGGCTGTAATACTTACCTAGCTTTCTGTCCAACGCCTAGTGTGCAAGCGGGTACAAAGTTATCCCCTTGAACATCAGCAAATGTTGTTTCACCGCCCAGTGCATCCATCAGCAGCTCACCATTTAATGAAAAACCTAAACATTTTAGAAAATAACTGTAATTTTTCGTAATTTATTACACTGATAGGAAAAATAAAAGTGTCGAAAGTGTCGCATTTGTACCCTTTCTGTTTCGTTGCATTTCTCGTGTACTAAATGTGGCAGCGACAGTGAGCGTGTATATTACTGAACTAGCTGTGCCCGCGACATCGTCCGCGCGGAATTTAACAAAAAAGTTATTGTCTATACAGATAAATAAAATTGGAGTGTCTGTTTGTAATATTAAAATAACCGCTTTTTACTAAATGCATATGGATGTATACACGGTACATATACCAAAATGATTTTTTTTACAGACAGACAAAAATTGTAAAAATACTCATTTTGGTACTAAGATGTTTTTATAGTCATAGATACGTTGTACACGCTCTAGAATGGCAATACGAAAGTAAGGTAATTGCCCACCTCGCATTCAGTTGGGCACGCTCTCGCGTCACGTCTATACGTACTTCGCCACAAAGCGTAAATAAGTTATTTCTGGCAAAAATGCCTTCCTGTGTTTTTAGATGGTCCACAAATTACACGGCAACTGTTAAAGACAAGGAAAACGTGTCATTTCATTTGTAAGTACAGTTTTTTTTATTAAAAACATAGTAAATGTATTTAGTTTTAGCAATATTAAAGCGGGCCTAGTGGCAGCCGTTGCTAGGGGAAGTTGAGGAAAATTTAACTATCACGTTATGAACACAGAATTGTGAATTAAATTTATTCCTAACTTTGTTTTATATTAAGTAATACGCCTACCTACCTTATTTTCTATTATTAGATACTAGTAATACTCAACGTTCTAGAAAAGAATGAAGCGAATAGAATATTACTTATCATTTATTTCTTTCCATTTTAGATTATCTAGATGGTTTGATGAAAAAAAATGTTTTTTTTTTATTCTACGTCGGGAGGCATATAAGCATACGGCCCACCTGCTGTGGAGCGGGTACCGTAGCCTATTAACGCTTGCGATATATTAATTATCACTCGCGCGATGCCTCCTCTGCTGCTTACACAGCAACTCCTTGGGAGCTTACTGGTGACCAAACTCACACGTAGGAACACAACAACCCTCTAGGGAGTTGTTATTTGGCTGCGGTTTTCTGTGAGGTGGAGGTACTTCCCCAGATGGGCGGCTTTGATGCGCCCTACCTTTCTTAAAACATCCAGAAAGTATCAAAGTCGCGTCATTCACGACTGAGCCACCGAGCTCGTCAAATTTCGAGTCGTCATTTAAAGTGTTTCCTATATCGCAATGATGTAATTTCCTCTTTAAATTGTCATTTCCTAGAGCAATATCCGACTTATAATCACAGGCTTCACCTAATACGCGCTATTATAGTGAAGTTAAAATATATTTCGCGCATTAAAATAGTCTAGATTAGAAAACTGATTAAAAAAGACAAAAAAGGAATAAGTTAAGTTTATTTGAGGGAATAATATTTTATCAAATACGTATTTTTTTTATTCACTCACAAACTGACTCGATATTATTTTATAATTTCATTGTTCACAATTCATATTACGAAAATAGATGTTTTGTACATAATTGGTTTTATTATTTTAAACACTAATTAAATCCAGAGCTTTTTCCCCAGTCTCCTCCATGTCGGTAAATCAGTGCTCGCGCCAATGAGCGCTCAGCAGCAATCAATACGTAACTAAAGATGTATATTCATCTCTTTCTAACGACAGGTATTCCCTATCATTTGTTTCTTTTTAGAGCAAAGTGGGATATGAAATAACTGTACGTAGATATAGTAGTACTTGCGCCATTTTAAAATACAAAAATGTTCGTGTATAACGTGTCTACCTTTGATACGTCGCTGTTTTGGTATATGTACCGTGTATACATCCATATGCAGTTAGTAAAAAGCGGTTATTTTAATATTACAAACAGACACTCCAATTTTATTTATGTGTATATATATGAAATTTTCTGCGTGTTCGTGTATATAAGCTACTTGCTTCAAATCGTGCGCGACGTTTGTTTGAAGCTTCCGCACTCTGACATTGTCAGAAAGTGTTATATGTAAGTTATATTCACTAACTAGCTACTCGAACCAGCTTCGCACGGGTGATCCAATCGTTACCAAACTTCACAGGATCACCTGCTGGGCTAACCTGAAGATTCACCGAAAAGTTCATCAAAATCTGCCCAGCCGTTTTTGACTCCATAGAGGACATACAGACAAACATTTATTTTTATATATTAGAAGATAAAGAAGTAAAATTTGGCAAAAAGTTTCTTTGTCCAATTGTTTAAGCGTAGTTAGTTAACTCTGGAACCGATTCTGAAAAAATCACTGATAGAAATCTACATTGTCTTTGGCTGCTCGAGGCTATTTTTTAGGGTTCCTATACCACATCTAAAAAGCCAAACTGGTAGCCTCTAGTATCTTATAATTTCATATGTAGTATAGGGTAACATATAACTGGGTATTCTAGTTCATTTACAATTAATATGAGAATTCAAAATTTATTTTATACAATATCTGTCTGTTTTGTCGTGGTCCGGGTGGTTTTTTTTATACAACGTCGAAAGGCATACAAACATACGGCCCACCTGATGTAATGCGGTTACCGTAGTCTATGAACGCTTTTATTACATTAAGTAAATTTCTCTGCTGCTAACACGGCAACTCTTTAGGAGCCTACTGGTGACCTCACCGACACGCAGGAACGCAACAACCCTCCAAAGGGTTGTCATTCGGCCGTGGTTTTCTGTGAGGTAGAGGTACTTCCCCAGACGGGCTGCATTGATGCCCCGTACCTCTGTTAAAACATCCAGGCCCAGACAAACAGACATGTTCATGGACACAAATGTTTGTCTTGTGTGTGGAATCGAATCCACGACCGTTGGCGTCAAAGTCGCTTCATTCACGACTGAGGCACCGAGCTGATCGTATTATAAGAATGCGTTATAAAATCAATTATTTTAAGCTAATTTATCGGTTATGTATACTACAATGTATGCTTAGTTTGGCACTACATAGCACTGTAAAATTAAATAGCTTTTTTTTTATATAATTTACCTTTAGCACGATGTCGTTTCTTACATTACATTCGAAGTGTGATTAAATTTTGTGAACAGTCATCTATCAACTGTACGCGTATGTACATGTACATATGTAGCTAGAATTGCCGTCACAAAAAAACATTTAAAGATATATAAACACTAATAAATCCAAATAATTTCAAAAACAATTCTATATTAGTCATTAGTATGTTAATGACAAATACAAATCGAAAAAAAAAACGGAAGCGATGAACTGTCTGCCATTCATGTAGAAAACTCAGTTAATAAATTATGTTATTACGCATAACTAAATCATATTAGTATCACGTTGAGTTAATTATCTGTACATAGTTTATTCGTTGTGATTAGACACTTTTAATGAGAACAAAGACAGTTTACAAGATAATATATCGTAATTTTAAGTAATATTGTAAGCATATAATAAAGCTAGCTAATCGCAATAAGGTTTACTACCGTTCTATTAATGTTGCAATGATAAATCTAATGAAGATTCAAACCTAATTTTACAGTCAAGTAAAGAAATGTCTTTTTTTAATTCTATTTAAGCATTGGATTTTTTATACATTATATTGGTTAAAAATTAAGATATCTTTTTTTACAACAACAAATTATTCAAAAATATGAAAATTTTATGGCGAACAAATAAATGAAAGAATATTCACATATATTCAATACATTTCTATGAAATGAAAATGTGTGAATATCTTTGACTAATTTATGACGTATTGATGTCCAACAAATGGACTTTTAGAAATGATTAATTTCATTGATTGTCAGTCATTGCAAAATGTATTTTTATAGAACTGAGTTGGCAAACAAATATACGTCATAAATTTATAATTATCTCAAAACCTCGACGTAAGAATGCAAGAAAGATAAAAAAGAGCTCTTTGTAGCTTGTATATTAGCAAGTGGCATTGAAATTGATATATTTAATTAATTATGAACCTTTTTAAATTGAAAGCATCAGTGCAATGTTGCAATTGATTTTAAAGCTGTATAATTAAAACGTTTCTTCATTTATTTAAACTTCATTACACACAATTCTTAATTACAAAGCAAACTTAATGTTGTCGCCTAGTAGTCATATGACCTATCACGTAAGTATATCATATTTGTAATATTACCTACGTAGCTAGGTACAACTGTTTATACGATCCGATAAGATCAAGATACATAAGTAGGTAAGATTCTTTTTATGTGAATATATGCACATAATTAATTTATTTTACAAATTTTTGTAGGTAATTTAAAGACATGTTACGCATGTATGTCATAAATAACGTTAATTCAAAAATATGCAGTTAAGTTTTAAAAATAAAAAGTCCAAAATAAATTGTGAAAAAAAGTGGAATGATTTGTTTTGACTTCGATGAAAAGGATTTGTATTTCTATCGCAAAATGAAAAACATTATAACGAGACAATCATTTTGCAATTACTTTTTGACATCGGTGCATACCAAGCAAAGCAATGCGGTGGCTATATTAATTTGAAAGCGAATGTTCGTTATAAATGGTTCTAATTTTGGGCATTTGAAAGCTTACCCTAGTGGCAGGAACATTTTTTAACTATTGATTATGGATTAATGCAAATTATTGAATAATAAGCGAAATATATTTAGAAAATTTTGATGTATTCCAAAAATTATATACTTTTATCGGAGTTAAAATAAATAAAAAAAAAATAACATTTGGATTGATGTATAATTAAAAGCATTTCAGCTGATTATTTCTTTTTGTTTTTATAGAAGGTAGTTCCCTAAATTAGAATTTGTGAACAAATCTCTAAAAAGAAGTAAAAAAACCAATGCATAAAAATGTTTCTGCCACATGTACTACGCACAAGCTTCATAAGGCCAAATAATTTTGCTCGATATTTACTTATCGTTTTATCAATGAGATCAAGGAACACTCCCACTACGTCACCGATAGCCCATTGCTTGCCGAACGATTCGGTGTTACCGCTGTATACTTTTTCCTCCTTGAAAATTCAACAAAAATCGAATTGTAAACTTTATTTTGACGCTTTAAAATTTTAGGTTTTGTAGATAAAATAACTATTTGTATTTCTAATTGACATCTAAACAAATTCAGTGGTGAAAAGATACATTAAAATGTAACACATACTTTGGGACTAGTTACAATAGGAAAGGAGACATCAAAATCTAGTTTGTTACCACGCGTTAACCACAAATACATTTAATAGTTTCATTGAAATACTGTTTTGATGTATTTGATAATACTTATTATTAACTTGGATATCCCATGTTCATCCATAGAATATTTACTTTTAAAGCCAATGGCATATACAGTGAATAATATGAAAAACTACACACGAATTATTACTATATTATTGTCAATATTGTTTTATTCTTATGGTGTAGTTTAACACGTACTTTTTAACTTATGTTTCAACTTTTTTGTATAGTCCTAAACATCAACTATATATAACTACGATGGCATTTTAATGTTGTGAGCACGTTACAAGCGACAAAGAATTGATATTTGACCGCAATAATAAATATCAAGTGAATCAAGTTATGATTGTTTAATTTAAGTGGGAAGTGGGACAATAAACAGCTATCGATTGTTATAACAATATACATCAGAACAGTATGCCAACTAGCCCTATCCGTGGCAACTCACTAATGGTCATGTCGCAAACATCTAAGAAACAGCCCACAATGTCGCCAACTTTGAACTGCTGGCCGAACATGTCGTTTGCACCGCCGTGAACTTTTAGACACTGCATATGTCACAAGTTATCTTTAATTCATAATAAAACACTCAAGTATGATGAAAAATACTGAAAAATCTGTGGCTATTCGTATTCTAAATTATTATTTGATGCTATTAAAAATTATTCATATGTCACTAACTTATTTCACGTTTCCTAGTTGCTCGAAAATACTTCTTCTTAAAATATATTTTTTATAAATATGACACTATAAAATTTTGTGAGGGAAATATCACTGTCTACGACACATTTAAAAGTACTTACATTATAACCGTCAAATGCCCAAGAGTTTTCATCTTGACCAAGCATCATACCGGGTGCCATGTCGGCGTGTGCCCAGCCCACCTGTTAAAATAAAATATATCAAAATAACATAAAGTGCCAACTCCACTTTTTATAACATCACGGATTTTCACTCTCTACCTATGATTTGAATATCTGATTATTTTACATTGTTACTAAGTATTATATTAAGCTAGCTGCAGACCGCGACTGCGCGCGTATACCGGTATCCCGTGGGAACTTATATTATTATATACTTATATTATTTTTAAGAGAGGTAGGGCGCATCAAAGCTGTCCGTCTGGGGAAGTACCTCCACCTCACAGAAAACCGCAGCCAAATAAAAACCCCCTAGAGGTTTGTTGTGTTCCTGCGTGTGAGTGAGCTCCCAAGGAGCTGCTGTGTAAGCAGCAAGGGAGGCATCGCGCGAGTGATACTTAATATATCGCAAGCGTTAATAGGCTACGGTATTCGCTTTACATCAGGTGGGCCGTATGCTTGTATACCTCCTGACGTAGTACAAAAAAAAAAAGAAAAAACTGCTTTTTCATGCTTTCTTTCTTTATTCTTGGCTTCCAAGTCGTATCGTAATGTAAAATACTACGAGTATATCCTTCCTCAAAATTTGAAAAATGAAAAATTTTTTTTCTCATTTGATAACCCGGACAGGGTTATCAAATGCGAAAACAATTTTGCATATCCGACGTATAGTTTCAGAGAATAGCGCTTTCAAGCAAACAAACTCTTTCGTTTTTTATATTAGTATTGTTTTATCAAAACGTCAAATTACTTACTCTCATGGGTCCTGCGGTAAGGATTTCGAACTCAAAATACCATTTGCCTGAGCTGACTGCGTAGTTCTTTTCAGCTCGATACGTCCTAAAGTCAGCTTGTTTCAGTTTAGAAGCTTCAGCCAGTAGTGCTGAAAACAAGTAATTAACGTACACAAAATGTATTTATATCTATCAACTCAATATCTTCTTCCATACTAATCTGATCTTAGTCTTTTCAAATAGCATTATTATTAAAATTTTTGACGAGTTCGGTTAGTAAAGCGACTTTGTCACCGACGAGCGTCGGTTTCCACACAGGACAAACATTTGTGTGCATGTACATCTCTGTTTGTCTTGGTCTAGGTGTTTTTAAGAGACATAGGGTGCATCATAGCACCTCCACCTCATAGAAAATCGCAGCCAGCCAACAGGGTTGTGGTGGTTCTGCGTATGAGTGAGGTCACCAGTGAGCTCCTAACGATTTGCTGTGTTAGCAGCAGAGGTGGCATATAATGTATTACAAGTGTTCATAGGCATACGGTAACCGCTTTACATCAGGTGGGCTGCATGCTTGTATACCCCCTAACGTTGTGGGGGTATTCACATTGCCCCGTAAAGTCATACGAAACGGGTTGGAATTCATACATTTCAGACAGATAACTTTTCGATATCGATTCGAATGTATTATTTCTAAAATTGGAAAAAAGTGAATAGCAAAAAAGAGACATTCCCATAAGGGTTGGCATAGGCTTGTTGTTTTCCGACGTCGTATAAAAAAAAAAACAAATATACCTTCGTGCTGTTCACCAGTCGGTGGGTCCAAATTGTAGCCATAAACGAGGAGGGTTCGTACAGTTTCCGATGCAGTATCTCTATTAGCTTTCTTTATAGCATCGTCGACTTTTGGGTACGGCACCAAGTGTGGCGACCGATGCATATCGGGGTCCTAAAAATTGACCGTAATATTCATATGTTATTAAAGCAAAAATGGAACTAAAAGATTGCGCGATTATTTTAGTATTATATTTCTAATATGTATTATTAATGTTTAACATGGATAATTATACAAATTCAACATTAATATTTACTTAAAAAGAGTAATGTCTAAATGTAACGTTCATCATATAATTAGAAAAGTGTCCAACACAATAGTTACTCGTATCTAACTTGACAATAACGAAGTTAATTATACATAGCTGCAAAAACTTTGTTAGAGGGTAAGAAAATATCCTAAATATTGACGCTAGTAAACTTTAATTAAAAGAAATATTCTATTTTCTAATAAAAGCAATATGAATTTAATTTAAATAATATTTTTTAAAGTTGTATTTAATTGGCAGCAAGCGTCTTCGTAATACAAAGTATTCAACAATTTATCCTAAACATTCTTAAAATAATGAAAGATGTTTTATATTGTTTTTGCATCCGAAGTTCCTTCTATCCATAATGTTGCGATTAAATTAAATATGATATGAATGAAAAAAAATGCTTTCTTTAATTTAAAATTGCAAAAGTCAATACTTAAGACGCTTACCACCACAATTGGTGTTTTTCTTCATTTTTAATACAATAGTATTTTTAGAGTACTAATATACTTGAATACTATTTTACTTAAAAATATTATATACAGCGTACAGTAGCGAAAATGCATATCGCAAGAGGCTTATTGCAAATATTTTTATTTAACAGGATATGATTTTATTTTGGAAATGAATTAAAAATTATTGGCACATAAAACTTCAATTACTATTTGAATCTACTACTAAAAATAAATAGTGCTTATTTAATATTATAATAAAGCTATCACGGTAGAGGCAGTGAGTTAGCTTGCTCAAAATAGTAGTTGTAACCGTCGACTCTTGGGTCTTCGGTGATAGGAAAATGTCCTTACCAACCAAATATAACCAAGGAAATTGAACGCATTAGGGCCTCAAAGGGGTTCAAATTAATACATTAAATACACACACTATATATATATATACTAAGCTTTCAACATATATATATATATATATATATATATATATATATATATATATATATTTGAAAGCTGAGTTTACTTTTATATGAGGTTCTTCAAAAGAGGCATGAATATTTTTTTTAAAGAGTCGTGAATGCACTTTTCCATAAGATAACCTACTACCTACCTACCATTAGCTTATTTGCACCTTAATGGTATAAAAAAATATCCACATTTAAGTTAACTTACAATACAGAACTTATTTGATTTATATTTAAATATTAAATGAAGCAAATAATGCCAATTGAAGTGCAATATATTTGATGTGCAATGAGCCATTTAAGTCCGTCATAGATGTAGTCGTAATATATCTTAAGATAACGTGGTATCTCTATAAATAAATAGAACATGGTGAATCTGCAATTCTGTTGATTGAGAGAAGATAAGATTATTTTACAATACTATATATATTTAATTATATCTACACCTGTGATGGAATTTGCGTTTACAAAAAAAAAAATAAATTGAAATGTTAAGGGGGGAAAAAAGTTCATGAATTAGTCTACTAATATATATATATATAGAATGTGTACAATGGAAATTTCTATTTTATTTAGATAAGGTAAACGACGTTTATATCATGAAACTTTTTTCATTCCCTTCCCCCACAAATAAATAAGAGCCAACATATACTACTCGTAAGGGGTAGATTATGAAAACTAGTCCTTAATAGCAAATAGTATTCATAAAAAAATATATATATCGTCGAATAAAATTACTAAAAATTCTGATTGCAGAACGTTTAATTGCGAATCCTGGTTTGGCGATTTTGTCTAGATTTCCAATTGTTTACTTAACCAAATAAGAACTGTAACAACAGATAACCGGAATAGCAAATGATCTAAATAGTAAATAGTATAAGATTGATGCGTAGATTAAAAACCACCGATAGTTGCAAGCTAATGTTTAAGTCCCAAGTTTTTTTTTATACCACTAAGGTGGCAATAAATACGGTATATAAGTACAATACTGCCTGATGGTAAACAGTCACCGTAGCCTATGGACATTTGCAACGCCAGGGGTGTCACTCATGCGTTGCCGACCCTCATATATATAGAATATTAACCTTTCCATCACTGTATATACATGAAATGTGCACTTCTACGAGTATTAAGATCACAAACCAGTAAACTACTGCACATAAACGCACCCCGCACTCACAAAAACGCTGCGTTTAGCAACTAAATATCTCAGCGATATGATACTACTGGCCAATGGGAGAATATTTTAATTAATAAGCCGACAAATGCCGCGATGTTGATCCGTGAACTAGCCAATAAGAGCTGCGCGTTCTACTTTACCTACCGACCCGTAGCGGTGAATTGAGTTACTACGCAATATCGGTCACATCGGCTCTCCATAGGTGATATTTTCCTTTTTTTTATACTACGTCGGGAGCTATACAAGCATACTGCCCACCTGATGTAAAGCGGGTACCGTAGCCTATTAACGCTTGCGATATATTAAGTATCACTCGCGCGATGCCTCCTCTGCTGCTTACACAGCGACTCCTCGGGAGCTTACTGGAGACCTCACTCACACGCAGGAATACAACAACCCTCTAGGGAGTTGTTATTTGGCTGCGGTTTTCTGTGAGGTGGAGGTACTTTGATGCGCCCTACCTGTCTAAAAATACCAGACCAAGACAAATAGACATGTTCATGAACACAAATGTTTGTTCAGTGTGGGAATCGAACCCACAAGCGTTGGTGTCAAAGTAACATAACTGGGCGCTTCGCCACTGCACCACCGAGCTCACCAAAAATATGTAATATTATGAATATTATGATTATGGACAACTTCATAAATGCGATTATAGATGTTTATGTTCATAGAAAGGCACTTTTCGAGTGGGATTTGAACTCGTTTACTGGGGATAGTTTTTAAATCTTTACTATTTGACGAGCACGGTGGCTCGTTGTAAATGACGCGACTTTGACACCAACGCTCGTGGGTTCGAGTCCTACACAAGACAAACATTTGTGTGCACGAACATGTCTGCTTGTCTTGGTCTGGATGTTTTAAGAGAGGTAGGCACATCAAAGCAGCCCGTCTGGGTAAGTACCTCCATTTCACAGAAAACCGCAGCCAAGTAACAACTCCCAAGAGGGTTGTTGTGTTTCTGCGTGTGAGTGAGGTCACCAGTAAGCTCCCAAGGAGTTGCTGTGAAGAGAGAAGCAGAGGCATCGCGTGAGTGATACTTAATATATCATCGCAAGCGTTAATAGGCTACGGTACCCGTTTTACATCAGTTGGGCCGTATGCTTGTTTGCCTCCCGACGTAGTATAAAAAAATTACAATAGTTAACCACATGTACGCGGCCCAAAATATATATAAATTATCAGCATATGTTGGCTCTAATAAAGCAAATAATAAGTAAATATAAAACATAAAAGTATGATGATCTTCTTTCTCGTGTAGAAATAACCAGACTCGCCTTGCTGTGACCCTCACACCTAATAAATACGCAATACTAAGTGTGAGAGTCACAGCAGACGGGACTGAGATGGGTCTTGGTAATATACATACAGGATCTATACAATAAACAAAAATTAACATACACATAATGCATAAATATACAGAATATAAGCATGAATATTTCAATAACTAAGAGTTTAGTGCAACATAGAACATCCACTCCATCTTAATCCACTAGGCTATCACAACCTAGTGGATTAAGAACCGGATTAGTGACTAAACTGTAAATTCATGTTTTCGGATTTATGTACATATTTGGCAGAGCTGCGATAGCCAGCGGAGCCACATTACCCTCAAAATTGTCATTTGGGGTAGACTGATGTCATCCAGCTAGCGTTTAGACGGTAATAGTGAGAAACTCCAAAATCGACACACTAATAGCTAACATATTGTAGTTTTGTATCCTTTAATTTGAAATTTAAATGTTCGTTGGTGAGGAAGAAAGATCCCAAATCGTTCCAATTAGAAAAAAAAACATATGGGAAAACGTATGGCCGGCCACTCTGCAGTGCAGAGTCTGCACTGCACTCCCATCAACAGAAAAAGTAACAGCACTCGTCGCTAGATGTCGTACAGGGTTCCATATATTTTTAAAAAATTAAAAAATTAAAAGTAAAATATTTAAATATTTTTTAAATTTAAAAAATATCAGCTCTGCCTACACAGCTTGCTGTTATTTACTAGTTGTAATTATCACTCGCTCGCCGGTGAAGAAAAACAACGTGAGCAAAGCCACACTTCCAAGAAATTATATTTCGAAAGATGTGTGACCAAACCAAAGAAAGGTCTGGTTTAATCTGGGTTGTGGAGATCGGCAGTCGCTCCATGTAGAAATCAGTATCTTCCCCAAATTCTAATGCTTAGGTAGCGGACCCCGTCGGCGCCGGTACTAATGGATTACGAAGCGGGCTATCGCTAAGGAGAAGAAAGAGTTTAGTGTATCATATATTTAAGAAAGAAAAAGTATGAATAATTAAAAAAATGTTGTAATTTCATAGGTGGAATAATACAATGAGTCTAGTGTTTTGTGTTTTGAAGTTATACTTCTAATGCGACTTGCAAAAAGGTTGCGTTAAACGTTTAACGCTACTATGGAGGGGGAATAGAAAGAGACAGAGCGAGAGTGAATGCGTGGCACTCGAACACAAAAGTACAGGTTGAAGCTGCTAAATATTTCACGATATTACCGGTAGATGGCGCTATAGTTAAAAATGTGCAATAGGTTAAAACTGCTAAATGTTTCACGGTATTACCGGTAGATGGCGCAATAGTTAAAATTCAAATATTATTATTTAATATAATAATATATTCAAATTTTCCCTTTACTCGAGCTGTAATCTTATTTCATCCCAAATTTTCAAGCAAGGCAACGGAAGCATCCTAAAGGTTTTATTTACGTATTCATTACTAAAGAATTACGTTTGATTTGCCGTACCATAACTTTTATTAATTATTGAATTAAACAATTTTTAACGGAAGTATCGCGTGTTTTATTTATTTTGTTGACCCTGACGTTTCAAATGATTTGCAGCGTCCATGGTCGCAGGGCGCTAAGGTGACATTTCTCTTACATTGGTTATTCAATTATTACATCTACCGACATGGATGGATTAATTATATACGTTCCGATTCACACAAAAATCGCTCACGGTGTCCGAACGTTTTTGAGTAGATCTCTGGGTTTGTGTTATTAGTGAGTTCGGAGTTTTATTCGGTCACAGACTTAAATTTGATTTAAATTCCAAATTGGATACTCGGAAATGGCTAAGATTAGTTGATTCTGATGAAAAAGGGCTATAATAGACAGATACACAGACGGACAGCAAAGTAATTATAATGTTCACACTATAAATTAATTTCGAATTTCGAATCAAATGGGATTATATACTTCATGTTACACTTTTTACCTCATTGAGGCCGTAAGTCCAACCCTGCTGGATTCGCTCCCGGGCCCATAGGTTATGTGTATTTTCGGCGAGTTGGTCCACAAGCTCATCCATCTTGGGTGTTAGGGTGACAGCACTCAGGTCTAGCGGTGCTGGCTTGTAGCCATTGGACTGAAAAAATATACACAATCTAAACATATCAGGAGAACTACTAAAAATATGTATATATTTGTAATAATAATTCTTTCTTGGGTATGTATATCTTGAGAGTACAGACAAGAAATACAAAATGTCCGCGCACTGAAAAAGGCTATATCTCGAGCAATCTCTTGAAGACTAACCACCGTATACCATATGATTCAAACTCTACCATAAGCGCGGCATCGCATTTTACTATTGATTGGAGTACGACATGCGGTATCCGATTTTCTTCTATGATCGTAACAGGCTATTATTTTTATTCAGTTCAGTTTTTGAGCAGTGATATATCAGTGGATAAAGAACCAGCCTCTTGACCAACTGGTCCCAGGTTCAAATCTTGGCAAATACCACTAAAGTCGTATTTTCGGATTTATGTACATATTTGTAATTATCATTCGTTCGGCGGTGAAGAAAAACATCGTGAGAAAACCCGCACGTCCCAGAAATTATATTTCCTAAGACGTGTGACCTAATCTAAGCAAGCCATCCGTTCCTTCCCTCTGGGTTGTGGACGTTGCAGTCAGACCGCTACAGCCCAGAGGTATGAGGAGGTCGCTCCATGTAAAAATGCACGTCCTGGAAATTATATTTCTAAAGACGTGTGACCTAATCTAAGAAAGGCTTCCATCCTTTCCTTCCCTCTGGGTTGTGGACGTTGCAGTCAGACCGCTACAGCCCAGAGGTATGAGGAGGTGGCTCCATGTAAAAATGCACGTCCTGGAAATTATATTTCTAAAGACGTGTGACCTAATCTAAGAAAGGCTTCCATCCTTTCCTTCCCTCTGGGTTGTGGACGTTGCAGTCAGACCGCTACAACCCAGAGGTATGAGGAGGTCGCTCCATGTAAAAATGCACGTCCTGGAAATTATATTTCTAAAGACGTGTGACCTAATCTAAGAAAGGCTTCCATCCTTTCCTTCCCTCTGGGTTGTGGACGTTGCAGTCAGACCGCTACAGCCCAGAGGTATGAGGAGGTCGCTCCATGTAAAAATGCACGTCCTGGAAATTATATTTCTAAAGACGTGTGACCTAATCTAAGAAAGGCTTCCATCCTTTCCTTCCCTCTGGGTTGTGGACGTTGCAGTCAGACCGCTACAGCCCAGAGGTATGAGGAGGTCGCTCCATGTAAAAATGCACGTCCTGGAAATTATATTTCTAAAGACGTGTGACCTAATCTAAGAAAGGCTTCTATCCTTTCCTTCCCTCTGGGTTGTGGACGTTGCCGTCAGACCGCTACAGCCCAGAGGTATGAGGAGGTCGCTCCATGTAAAAATGCACGTCCTGGAAATTATATTTCTAAAGACGTGTGACCTAATCTAAGAAAGCCTTCCATCCTTTCCTTCCCTCTGGGTTGTGGACGTTGCAGTCAGACCGCTACAACCCAGAGGTATGAGGAGGTCGCTCCATGTAAAAATGCACGTCCTGGAAATTATATTTCTAAAGACGTGTAACCTAATCTAAGAAAGGCTTCCATCCTTTTCTTCCCTCTGGGTTGTGGACGTTGCAGTCAGACCGCTACAACCCAGAGGTATGAGGAGGTCGCTCCATGTAAAAATCAGTAATTTCACCAAAATTTAGGCTTAGTTAGCGGACCCTGCCTATCCTAATGGATTAGGAAACGGGATAACGCTAAGAATATATAAGAAAGTGTGTATAGCGAAATAAAATTGATATTACACAACACTATCAGATAACAAATACCTATAGTCTCACTCTCATCTCATATATTTGTCTCATACTAGGGACTGCACCTTCCTGGGATGTGGAGCTCAGAAACCAAAAAATACGCTGGTCCACGGAGTTATCGGGTAACTGGTATTACGATCTGTATCGACACACCAGTCACCCAACACCATCATTGATAATACAATATGTCACGCAGCTAATTGGTAAGTAAGTAATACGCACCTGCATGAAAGGCTCATTGGGAAGGCGAACGTTTCGAATGCGCGCTGGTGGTTTGTCCAAACTTATGTAATATCCCAAAGCTAGGATTGTCCTGTAACAAAATAATTTAACTGTAAAAAACCGAGGCCAAATATCAACTCCCGGGGTTGTCGTGTTCCTGCGTGTGAGTGAGGTCACATCATCGCGCGACTGATACTTAAGAGGGCGCACAAAGCTAAGTGGCGCCCTTATTTTGTTTTTATTAATAACGCTGAATTTAAAATCAATTCCAAAAAACGCTCAATAAAGGCACTGTAGAACCATATTTATGATTTTTTGAGACATATTCTGTTTTTATTATTTATCTACAATTTGTCATAATTTTGATTATTGCTGTAAGTGGCCACTATCTATCTATCTGTCTATAACTTCACGCCAAATCCCATACGGGGTAGGCAGAGAGAACCGAGCGCCACGCGACTCAATCCTTACATACCTCACTCGCTTCTTTAACATTAATTGCTCTGTAAGTGGCCACAATAAGCAATAATTAAAATTTTGGTTACTTGTACACAATGATATTGTAGTAAGCTTGTACATAGATAATAAATACAAGATATGTTTCAAAAAAACATAAATATGGTTCTTCAGTGCCTGTATTGAGCGTTTTTTTGAATTGGTCTTAAATTCAGCGTTACGGTAACCGCTTTACATCAGGTGGGTCGTATACTTGTATGCCTCCTAACGTCGTTTAAAAAAAAATGTAAATTTAAATGAAGTTTTAACCTGTAATACGTAAATGTAGATACATACTGGAACTATATTTCTATTTGATCTAACCTCTTTTGTGTGCATCCGTCACCAAATATTGTTACTTAACCAAATTTAAAGTAAATTTGACTTTCGCAAAATAACGCCTGAATCTATTAACTATATTTCTATTGTTAATAAATAAAGCTATTGAAGTGAAAACTTAGCATCGTTGTGATTTGAAACTCGATGAAACGAAAAAGCAACAGTAAAAAGAGACAACCACATATATCTCTAGGATTTAACGTGCGAGAGAATGGGACAGAAGGCCATTATACAGCGTTTATTAAAGGGTTCGACGTTGTACGTGTGTGTACGCGCCTGCGTATTACGAAGCTTGGTATAAGGTGTCATAACAACCGTGGTATACTGTACTACTGTTTCCATAAATATTTCATTACTTTAATAAAAACATGTTTCAAGTATTATCAATATCATCATAAATAAACCCTACAATTGTCTCCTTAGGAGTTAATGTGTTAGCAGCAGAGGTGGCATTGCGCGAGCGAAACCTAATGTTTGCATATAATACGGTTACAAAAAACAATATTATTGACTACGGTAACCACTTTACATCAGGTGTATGTTTGTATGCCTCCCGACTTTGTATGAAAAAAGTGTACCTCCATCAGGTCCCGATAGAAGAGGAGGGCCGAAGAAGTGCAAGCTTGACATCGTAAGGGATGACATGCGTGAGAATGGTTTCACAGTAAAGGATGCTGAAGATGGCGAAGTAAAAGTTGGAAAGCGGACCCCGGGCTCTGAAGCGAGAGCTTGGGACGCCACTGCGCTCGACGATGATGATGACAGCATTGTATCCAAGAGTTCTTACTTGAGAGTTTGCACTGCAAGTTGTATATCGTATCTCTTCTCAGCGGGCGGCAGACGTTCAAAGGGCACCAGACACGGATGTATTTTGTGTAAATCTTCCCGCTGATCTCCATACATCCAGCCCGCTTCAATCTATGGATTGCAATTTACAATATAGTATACTAGCGGATTCTGTTTATTTGTTGGAGAAAAGGAAATTTTGTTTACTTATTAACTTTTTTATCTTAATGTTAGCGGATAAACAATATTTAGAGTTTTTTTTTTATGTAGGTGTGTAAACATAAAGCAAGCCGCCAACTTCACACTAATGTATTTAATTTATTTGCGAGTAACGCCATCCTTTGATGACGTTGAAAAGTCGAAAATCGACTTCATGAATGCACCGAATGTGCCTAATGCATTATTGTAGTGGTCTAGAACCATCTTCGCATTCTGCCTTTCAAATGAAACCGGTTTAGCGCACATCGGTTGAATGGTTTCAAAGTCTGTAACGGACATAGGTACAAACATTTTTTGTATTTTATATATGTATATATAGATAATATGAAAAAACTTATTATCTATCTATCTACCTATAACTTCGCGCCAAATCCCTTGCGGGTTAGGCGGAGAGAACCGAATGCCACATGACTCGACGCTTACAAACCTCACTCGCTTCATTAAGATACATTGCTGTTTTACGCACGTTCGTCGGTTTCTAAGGCCCCTGATATCACCTCCTGATAAAACACGATCAATTTGATCATTGTCTTGGCCTTCCTCGGTTCCTACATCCGTCTGCTTTCGCTATTTCTACTGAGTACTTTAAAAACTTCTTGTGTGGTGAAACTCTTCTTCTTCTTGGGTGCGCATAATTTGTTAATGGCGTCTGGCAAGTCAGGGATTTTGATGCACTAACTGTTTATATCTTAATTAATTGTGTTACAAATGTTGTTCTTTTAATATGTTGCACTTACCTTATTCATGGCCCACATTTCGTGTATATTTTCAGCCAATTTATCTCTGATTTGTTCAACGTACGTCGGCAATGTGATCTGAAAAATGCCATATATTCAATCAGGTTAGTTTGATTTACGTCTACGAAGATGTTATCATCCTTCCAAATATAGTGTTAATTCAAATATATGTTGTAGTATGTAATATTATTACGAACGATGAGAAAACTCGTTGAATATCCTTTGTTTTGTTACCCAATACTATACATAGAACTGTATTTACTTCCTACTTAGATCAATACCTCGACGAAATAAATCCCCAAAAGTATGACTTGTTTTTACAAAACGTCGGCTATCATAAAAACATACAATCCATCTGATGTAAAGCGGTTACTGTAGCCTTTTTTACAAATTTGGTAGTTCCAGAGATTAGCGCCTTCAAACAAACAAACACTTCTGCTTTATATATTAGATTTCTCCATGAACACTTACTGAAACAGTATCGACAGGAGTAGGCACAAATGCTGTATCATCTTGCACTAAAGGCGGGCCTGCTAATGCACGTTTTGATAGGTTCCCGAAATAGAAACATGGCTCCAGATTGAGGACTTGCTGTGGAAGCAAGGATTCCACTAGAGGCGAATAGCCTTCAGGTGCTGCGTACCGAAGACGCCCGTGTTCACCACCGAGTAGAAAACGGCAACTGGAAGAGAATTTGAATAGGTATAAAGATAAATTGAGTATAAACAGAAAAGTTGGACGTGAGTCTCGAGTATTAAGTAAATAAATATATATTCTCGAAGAAATTACACAGCGCTATCTAGTCCTAAACTAGGCAAAGCGTGTACTATACTAGACAATAGATAAATATATGTATTTTTTTGTAAATACGTGCATATAATACATAGAAAACACTTACAATAAGACAAATATACATGTTCGTAAACACAAATGTTTGTTTTGTATGGGAATCAAACCCAAAACTGGTACTAAGATAGCTATTACCAGCCATTCCACCACCGAGCTCGTCATTGATTGCTTCGTACCGCGCTGTACAATAGTCAAAAGTCAAAAAGTCAAAATCTTTTTATTCCGTAAAAATGGCTACATTTGTTTGGAATCGTCACAATTTTTTTCCCTACCGTGCAGTTCATGACTAGGTGAGCACTGATAAAAATACTGCCAAAAAACTCAGGCATCCCTCTTTTGGTATCCAAACAAATTTACATAATTTATTAATTACATTATAATTGGATCGACTCAATCCCAGGCATTTTTATCATTAATATAGTCAGATACTTTATAATATGCCCTGCTACACAATTTGGCTTTAATAGTAGTTTTAAACTTGTTTATTGACAATTCTCTTATATTGCTGGGAAGTTTGTTATAGAACCGTATATATATAATATATATATAATACAATATATTAAATATCGCCGCGCGATGCTTCCTCTACTGCTGACACAGTAACTACTTAGAAGCTTACTGGTGATCTCACGCACTCGTAGGAACACAACAACTCTCCAGGTACTTGTTTTTTGACTGCAGTTTTCCATGAGGTGGAAATACTTCCCTAGACGGGCTGCTTTTGATACATCCTACCTCTCTTATTATTTAACATTTATTGTCATAGCGTTAGTTCATAATAATTGTATAGTATTTGTATTCTTTAGTTTTGGAAGCTACTGGACTAACGAGCAGACTAACCAACAAACGTACGGACGGATGGACGACTGATCACCAAGGTGACACAATACGTATTCGTTTTTGCCAATACTGACGCAAAATACTAAAAACTATAAAAGTCCACATCCCATGCCAACTCTATCTATCTATACAATGCAATAAGGTGTTCCGCAAGGCAGTATATTAGGCCCTTTATTATTTCTACTTTATATAAATGACCTGAATGATTTATCTCTATACCCTGTGAGATTGTTGATATAAATGACATAACTCAACCAAATCATGAGAAATAAGCCTATCAAAAATATATTTGAAAAAAAAAACACAACAACAATATTAATGTTCGTTATATTCCTGCCATGTTAAACTTACGGATTAATAGGAATAGGAAGATTACAAATTTTACTTTCCTCCAAATAATGATACAAAAAACTAAGTAGTTTAAAGAGATGGCTGATATAAAAAAACTAAATAGTCAGTAAGAGTTCAGTATGGCAAAAAAGAAATTGAAAGAGAGGTAGAGCATATTATAGCAGACCGACTGGGCAGGTACCTCATAGAAGACTGCAGCCAAGTAACAACTCTCTATAGGGTTGTTGAATTCCTGCAACTGAATGAATTCACTGTAATAGTACGGTCCTGAGGAGCTGTTGTGCTACCAGCAGGGGTGGAGTTAGCGATACTTCTTCTATTGCAGGCATTTATAGGCAGTAAGTAAGTCAGATTAAGTATGCTTGTTTGTCTTCTGTTATATAAAAAATACTTAATATTACCTGAGTTTGCTAGAACAGCTGATGACAGGAAAAAACATGCCCTCTAAGTTGAAATTGGTGAAAGAGCCGTCGACTCTTACGCCATTGAACATAAAGTTTATTATTGGCACCGTTAAGTCCAGTGCGCAACCGATGACGTCACCTGCAAAACAAATGTTATGTTACAAATATAAAGGCAACTAGTCTTTATAACAGTAATAATAATAATTGATTCAACAGAAATTGTCCCGATAGTCATGTCGGTCAAAGGTCTAATAGCGAAAAGTCTCGACCGACATCTGCAGAGACTTTCGCTATGTCACTGGCTCAAAGGCAATGAGACCGCGGACATGTTTGGAAATATTCTACTCTTAATCGTAAATAAGCAAGATATTTGTAATTAGTATTGGTTATAGTGAAACTCGATGTTAAAAAACGTTCAATTCAGTTTCAGTCATCTAGTACTATATATTTCTAACATAAAAGAATGGCAAGAAATAGGTTCGAAAATGGCCATGTTGAATACTTAGGGCAGAAACATTAAATGCGTCCTCTCCATTTATCAGCATTATCATCCTACTCGTATATGGATGCTAAATTGAACTATTAACCACACGTTGTGAAAAATGTCTATTGGTAAACAATTAGATATATTTTAATATAACTATTAGAATTAATTTAATTGCCAGGATAATAGCAGTAAATACAAGTTTGCTAAGTCCGATATTTTCTAGATTAATTCGGTAACAATAAAAATAATAAGATATACATAACTAATCTCTTAGATCTTGCGAACTTACTTTTTCTAATGTAGGGTTCTTCTGTGTGCAGAGCGCCAGCTGCGTGGACGGCAGTTTTCCTACCGCCAGCCCATAAGTATGCTCCATCGAAACCGAACGAATACAAGTCATCCCCGACGCCGTTACCACCCCATTTCTCACCCCCACCGGGGTATGGAACGTAGCTGAAAACATTTTATAAACATGTTTAGCTTGGAATATTTCAAATTGCAAGTATCAAAGATGAGCATCAAACAAATATTTATTGAAGTTATACTTCTTTAGGCGCGTTATGAAAAAATGATGAAAGTGAAATTTTAAGATGCGCGGGTACTGTAACACAAAAGTTACAGGTTGAAGCTGCCCGCTAAACGGCCGGAGTAGCCATGGTAACGGCGGCGGCATGCATCTATGTTCGTACCGGATTGTACGTAATCGGTACCGGAAGCGCACAAAGTACTTTAAATCAAGTGCTAATAAATTATATTCAGTAGTGATTTAAATTGAATATTTTGATTAATATTATTTACTATTCGTAAAAAATTGTGCTTATATACTTTATCAAGTGCTCCAATATAATTGAGGTTAACTATCCGTATGTATTATTTATTGGTATAAATTAAAATATTATTATTTAATGATGCCAAAGAAGTATAACTTCACACACGCGTACATAAGTACACGCATCCATTTTTTTTATTCATAAACGCGTAACTATTCTTTTCTGTTCGAAATCCAATTAAAAAACATAACTGATTGAATTCTTGCCATTTTTTACCAAATATATATTGTACTTATGTATTTTACACTGGCTATCATTTCCGAGGACCACATTTTAAGTCATATTTCCGTTACTCTTTTAATTGAAGACCTCACCTCAGAAGTGGTTTATACGTATTTTGATTATGATGTATCTTCTTCTTTTTAGCGTACTCCCGTTTCCTAATATATTAAGATTGGCGGGAGCCGCCACCTAAGTCTAAGGTTTTGGCAAAGAAACAGAATTTGACAGGGAGTAACTGCCGTCAGATAACCATAACACTGACGGAAAAGCAGATCTTCCTGAGGTTAGGTCACTCGTCTTTCGAAATATAATTTCTTAGATGTTCGGGTTTCTTCACGATGTTTTCCTTCGCCGCTGAGCAAGTGATATTCAAATCAAATTTAATGATACGTGCCCACATCAGGGTTCGAATTAGGCATCAAAAGGTTAATACCTATTAGGTAGTTCTTTATACACTAGGCTATCACTGCCCCTGCAGTGATTCATCATCATTTTCACCATTTCAGCCCATATTTGTCTACTGCTGAACATAGGCCTCCGCTTTAGAGAGCCATTCAAATCAATCCTGTGCCACCTACATCCATCGACCAACAAAGCTCTTGAGGTCGTCGCTCCATCTAATGGGGTGACGTCCCACACTGCGTGTACCAGTACAAGGACGCCATTCGAGAATCTTTCTCCGCCAGCGGTTGTTGGTCCTACGAACTATATGGCCAGCCCATTGTCACTTTAACATGTTTATGTCTTGGGCTATATCGGATACCTTCTTAGTTTAGCTGCCGATGTCGTCATTTCTGATTGTATCACGCAGAGAAACCCCTCTCTCATTGATTATGATTCATAAAGATCATAACACTTACCCTGTAGTATTTGCCCAACCAATTCGCAAGTGCGGCATCATATGTGTGGTTTTCTCAATGTGATCCATGGTCACCTCGAAGTACCACTTCTGGTATACTGCTGAGCCTTCGACGCGACCCACGAAGATGTTTGGACGGACGCTGAAACGACAAAGGTTTGTCAGTTTACACATGATCAACCATAGAGAGACCGGAAATGGTAATTAAATTTGCAAAGAAATTTATTCTACGTCGAGAGGCATACAAGCATACGAACAACAACCTGTTGGAAGGAGTTGTCTGTAACCTATTTACGCTTGTAATATAAGAAGTATTGTTTGCGCGATGCCACCACCACTGCTATCATAGCAACTTCAGTCAGGAACTGCGTAGGAGCCTCACGGGACCTGCAGGTGAGTAGAAATGCAATAACCTTCCTGGAAGTTCATAGGCTCCGGTACTTTACATCATGTAGGCCGTAAGCTTGTATGCCTCTCGACGATGTTTAAAAGAACAGGATAAATGTGAATCGAACTCGCGTAGTAAGGGTTCCGTTCAAACTTGTATACCTATATGTAAATACTCGTAGTTCACGTATCACGGGAATCGAGTCTTGGAGATTCTTACCGTTTAGTTGCGAAAATGTTTTTTTTATACTACTTCGCGAGGCATACAAGCTTACGGCCCACCTGATGTAAAGCGGGTACCGTAGCCTATTAACGCTTGCGATATAATAATTATCACTTGCGCGATGCCTCCTCTGCTGCTTATACAGCAACTCCTTGGGAGCTTACTGGTGACCTCACTTACTCGCAGGAACACAACACACAGAGAACAACAGAAAGAACAACCTCACAGAATACCGCAGGCAAATAACAACTTCCTAGAGGGTTGTTGTGTTCCTGCGATGTTTGCCTTGTGTGGGAATCGAACCCACGAACGTTGGTGTCAAAGTCGCGTCATTCGCAACTGAGCCATCGAGCTTGTCAAAATACTAAATGTTGTCAGTTTCCCCCCAAAATCAGTCTCCAAAACGTATAATTACACTATTAGTCATTGTGGGTGAAATAAAAAAATGGAAAATAAACTATGAGAGCACCGAACATTATTGTATTCACATAGCTTCAGAAAGCCAAATTAATAACAGATTTGAAAAGTTTTCACGCAACTTTCATACATTTTGACAGATAACTTATCGATTCTGATTTGAATGTAGTTCTTCATACGCCTACAGTTGTGACTGCAAGACCACGTAGCCTTAATCAACTCAGTGGTAATAAAAGAAGCAAATTAAATTTAACCTTACTGCTACTAATATAGAATTTAAACTTACCTGGACACATGATCGACCAGCTGTGTCTGCAGTAACAAGTTCTTCCCCGGTAGCAGATAGTCACAGATGTTGTTCTGCGAAGAACGCACGGCGACGCCATTACCGACGCATAGCGAACACAGCACGTCCAAGACCTTCGGATCTCTGCCGTGCTTCTCCAGTAGAGATATTATAACCTTTATGTGCTCGTCCTGTCAATGATATAACACTCAAACTGTAATTCGAAACAAATCCAAATTAATAACTACGCCTTATACAAAATACAAAAAAAACAGTTGAGAATGCGCAAGCTTGCATTGCCAGAGGAACACCTGGCTTGTCAATTATATAACAATTTTTTTTTTTTTTTTTAATTTGTCGGCCATTTTGACCATGTTCTTTAAGAGATAGGAACGGTGTTCCTGAACATTCCTATTCTACGACGAGCCAGGTGTTCCTCTGGCAATGCAAGCTTGCGCATTCTCAACTGGTTTATGCTGAATCCGAATCTGAAGTCAAAATTCGAATATTCGAAAAAAAAGCGACAGACAAACACACAGACAAACGCACAGACAAACATATAGATTTCATATAGGAACGGTGTTCCTGAAAATACAAAAATCTTTGTTCCTCTTCTCTTCATAGTTCTTACTGTTAAAACTAGTCGCTGGAATATCCCGCTAAATATTTGATTATGCTTGTGCACCTAACTGTTAAAACTAGTCGCTGGAATATCCCGCTAAATATTTGATTATGCTTGTGCACCTAACTGTTAAAACTAGTCGCTGGAATATCCCGCTAAATATTTGATTACGCTTGTGCACCTAACTGTTAAAACTAGTCGCTGGAATATCCCGCTAAATATTTGATTATGCTTGTGCACCTAACTGTTAAAACTAGTCGCTGGAATATCCCGCTAAATATTTGATTATGCTTGTGCACCTAACTGTTAAAACTAGTCGCTGGAATATCCCGCTAAATATTTGATTACGCTTGTGCACCTAACTGTTAAAACTAGTCGCTGGAATATCCCGCTAAATATTTGATTATGCTTGTGTTAGGTGGCTCCGCTCTTTCATTCGTATACATAATTTCTTATAAATACATAATTTTGTAGTGAATTTAAATTCATTAAATATATTTAAAATTTAAATATGAAATATTTGTTTGTATGTTTAAAATGTTAATACGGTTGTGTATGGATGTGTACACTTTAAGCCTTACTCATCCCACTACAGGGATAAGGATCTCCCTTCAACCGAAGGAGTTTTAAAGCATGCTCCACCACGCTGCTCAACTGCGGATTGGCGGAGGCCGTGTTTTCAAGCCGCCTGAAGGTCACTGACTTAGCTTAACGACTGTCATCTATCAACATCAGCCGGGGCCGACGGCTTAACGTGCCCTCCGACGGAGAAGCTCGAAATTGATAAACCCATCCATGGACAGGTTGCGGTCTTCGTCGCTTAACCTGCGTGTTCGGTAAGAATAGACACGCGCAACGACGCCATCGAGATCCGCTAATAATAATCCTGACTAATATTATAGCTTTACAGCTAATAGGCTATACACATTTTGAAAAATCTTACACCGGCATCCAGATTGATTGGAGGAGGGTATAGGCTATATTTTGTCGTAAAAGGAACATATTTTTGAGGGTTGCTGTGTTCCTGTGTGTGAGTGAGGCCACCAGTAAACTAACTAAGGAGTAAGCTACTAAGGAGCTTACTGACAACCTCACTCACTTGCAACACAATAAACCTTCTTGTAGTTATTGTTTAGTTCCGGTCTTGTATAAGGTGAGGCACTTCGTCAGTTGAGCCGCTTTATTTCGCACTACGTCTCTTTCGTACCTCAGCTCGTTAATCAGCAGGGTGCACTACGTAGGCGTTACCAGGTAACGTTGAATTTGATAGTAACAAGAAAACTTTAAACCCGTCCACAGAAAGGCTGCGGTCGACGTTGCTTAACCTGTTCGATTACCAATGTAACCAAAACCTAGTACCTCTTCAACTTCGTAGGGACATTGGCTCTCTAAGCGTATTTTACCGCCTTTACCATGGTGAGTGCTCTCAAGAACTATTTTCCCTTATCCCACCCTCTCCATTCCGTCATAAAACTGCACGTGCAGGCTTGCGTTGTCATTATTCCATTGTTGAGAACATTGCTTCGCGCACTAAAAAGTTCGGCAACTCCTATCTCTGTCGTACCATTAAAAAGTGGAACACATTGCCGGCACATGTGTTCCCTCCTTTTTACAACATGGGATCCTTCAAATGAAGCGGAAAGAAGCACCTTGCGGGCCAGCATGGCGGCGTCAACTGACAGGACACTGTAGTCTTTTGTCAGTTGCCGCTGCGATTTGGGTTCCTCTTTTCGCTTACCATCAGGCGAAGCGGATCCGCTATGCTGAGCTAATAAAAAAAAACTGTGGATACTCACTCTCATCATATTCAAAGCTTCTGGTGAGTCAATCAGTACGCAATGCAGCACATCCAGCATTCCTGTGCCCTCGCCAGACGCTTGGGAGCCAAGTCGGGAAAACAGCCAGTTCAGACGGTTTGAGTTGGCGAACTGAGCGCAGTTTGTGTGGTTTCCCTTAATAATGGCAGCTAGATAAAACAAATAAATATTTTAGTACACAATTTGATTATGTTAAAAACCCTAGGAACCTGTGAGCGTGCATGAAGAGAGATATGAATGTTAAAGAAGTGAGCGATATGTAATAATTCCAATGAAATTAAATTTTGTGATATTGTGTTATTTAAACGTAAAATGCGAACGTTGAGCAAAATTTGTTGCGTAACGCTTATAGATCGTATTCGCAATGATGATGTTAGAAACTGAGTTGGTCTGAAAGAGAGCGTAATTTTAAAATAAGAAGTCATGCTCCGTTGGTTCGGATATGTGGAAATAATGAAGGAAGAAAGAATTTCGAAACAGATATATAAAGCAAAAGTAGAAGGATCTAGGAGCCGAGCAAGGTCAAGACTTACCTACCATGACCAAATTGGTCGTGTTTTATCAGAAGGCGATGTCAGGAGCTTTAGAAACTGGCGAGCATGAGAAGGGCAATGAATATTAAAGAATCGAGTGAGGTGTAAGGATCGAGTATTATGGCGTGCGGTTCTCTCTGTCTACCCCGCAAGGAATTGACGTGAAGTTATAGATATATAGATAGATAAACTAGTGCTATGGTTGAAGGAAAAAAAAATCTGTTCAATAAAAGAGTTCATTAATTATAAATGTAAATGATATTAATTAATTTGAACGATGTAATGTAATGATAAAATTAGAACTATATTTTTTTTTATACCTAGTCGGGAGGCATACAAGCATACAGACCACCTGTTGTAAACAGGTTACCATGGTTTATACTCGTAATATCAATTTTCGTAAATGTAATTTATACAAATAAATTCATTCGTTCATAAGGGCAGTCCTTAGCCAAGTGGAGCACAGTTCTCTCTACCTACCCACAAGGGAGCTAGCGTGAGGATATACATTAATAGATATTTGTGGACTTACAGTCTAAACAGCTTACTGCATAAGTAATGGTGCTTTACTAGTATTTGGTTGTTGTGTTTCTGGGAGTGAGTGGTTAAGTAAGCTCCTGAGTTGATGTGTTAAAAGCAGGGGTGGCATAAGCGATACTTCTTGTATTGCAAACGTTCATATGCTACGGTAATCACTTTACATCAGTTGCGCTGTATTCTTGTATGCCTTCTGGAGTTCTTCTCTTGTAACTCTCCTTCTTACGTCATCATAGCAAACGTGGACAGCAAGGTTCATTTCAGTTTATTATAGTCAATCAACATAACTGTTATTAATTGTTAATAGGTCTTTGTAATTAGAATAGAGCATAAAATCAAGAGATAATATGCGTTTTATAGTTAAAACTATCTACGAGTATAGAATTAAAGTTTGAAATTTAATAGGGTGTAAATGATTCATGCGTTAATATCCCCGCTGCTAACACAGAATCTCCTCCTTAAGGACTTATTAATAACCTCGCTCACATTAAGAATGCAACATACCTCTAGGAAGATATTTGGCTACGTGAGGTGGAGGTACTTCCCCAGTCGGGCTGCTTTGCGCCATACTTTTTTTAAAACCTTATCAAACTTGTTCAAAATATTTTTATTTTCGGTATACAAGCTTTATCCTTACCCAACAGTTGGTACAGGTAACCGGATATCATTTCCCAGCTCTGTCCCGACTCGTCACCAGCCAGGAATCCAGCCAGGAAACCTTGAGACGTGATCACGTTGATTTTGTCGATGGCCTCCAGGATTAGGTTCAATATGCCCTCTTCTTGGAATAGGTCTTGCCGGTTGCGGAGGGCGCGGAATCTGTTTTGCTTTTCTTCGTGTTCTGTAATGGATCAAGAAAGAAGATCGGTCATTGAGTCGGATTAGCAAACGAATTTCGTTTATTTCTTGGACCGCATAACTAAGTTTGTATAAAGATTGATGATAACGACAAAACAGCGTTACCTATATTTAGTTAATAGATTCGGGTGTTCATTTGCGAAAGTCAAATTTACAGGCAATTTAATCTGAATTACTTTGTGTGCTTTCGCTACCGATTACTTCATGAGAACTAACGCTGGCTGGCCCCCACCCACTACCAACAGCACCAAACGCAGAGATTACCGGAGCAGCCATGGCAGCGACATACACATTGATATACAACAATAATACCTATATACATATTATGATACCTATGCTATTAGATCCACACGAGAAATTCAACACTATACGATAACAGTATGTTTTAACAATTAAATATTATTTTTCTACAGTTGAGTGATGTGATTACACAGTGCACACAATAAATAAGTAACTACTATGATTGTGAACTAGGGAGGACTAGAATTGTAGCGGTCGATAGGGAAGGGGCAAAACACGAATTGAACATTCATCATCATCATTGAACAGCCTACTGGCGGCAAATTTGTAAATCCGCCACTGTTGGGAGCCGTAGATTCAAGATAATCAATTGCTGAATCTAATTATAAGAAAAAGGTACGGTATTTTTTTCTTATAATATAACGTCGGGAGGCATGCAAGTATACATCCAACCTGATTTGAAACGGTCACCATGGCCTATAAACGCTTGAAATATTTAGGAGCTTACAGTAAACGTCATTCACTCAGAAACCCTCCAGGGAGGTGTTATTTGACTGCGATTACCTGTGAGCTGAAAGTACTTATTTGGACAGGCACTTGCTTTGGTACGCCGTACCTATCTTGAAAACGTCCAGCCATGCAAGTCTCTAAGAACAAACATACTTACATCCTCGGAAACATCGGCTGTTACAGCCTTGAACACAAAATTGCAATTCTTTGGTGTCGCTTTTCATGGTTGTACGACACTAGCGCCGCAAGGCTGCGTTTGGAATTGGAATTCTATAAGGCAAACAGCCTCGCGTACGCTTACAGCCTTATAGAATACCAAATAATTTAGCCGTGATCGCAGTAGACGATGTCAAAGCTGTGACATCTGTGATCACAGCGACGCACACAGCCATTACTAGTCGCTTAGAGAATTGCATGGCTGATCAAAGACAAACATGTTTGTCCAATGTGGGAATCGAACCCACGAGCGTTGGTGTGTAGCATTGCTAATGACTCCGCCACCGACACAGAATAACTAATTGTACTGGCGTACCACCGGGATCGTCATGATTGATTTGTACTTTACCGTAGTTGCGTTAAGTGTATATTTTACGATTTGCCCTTCCTTCGTCAATATAACTCACCCATATCCTCATCAGGCTGCGCGAAGTAGTTGATCAGATCCTCAAGGCACATCACCATCTCTCCAAGGTTCACAGACGCGAAGAACATCGAGTGGCGACGGTTCTCTTGAAGAGTTTCAAGGCCGCTGTGGGATTTTCAGATTAAGACATTATTATGCAAAAATCCAGAGATAACGGTAACCATTTATGGGGTTACGTGGCTCACTAGTATACTAAGAGCCAAACTAGTCTTTTTTGACGAGCTCAATGGCGCTGATAACGCTTTGCCACCAACGTTCGTGGGTTCGATTCTTACACAGGACAAACATTTATGTGCATAAACATGTTTGTCTTGGTCTGGGTGTTTTTAAGAGAGGCCTACCTTCCTCTACTTCGCTTGGGCGCATCGAAGCAGCCCGTCTGGAGAAGTACCTGCTCCAACAACTCCCTGGAGTGTTATAGGTTTTCCGCATGTGATTGAAGTCCCTAATAAGCTGGCAAGTTACTGTATTAACAGCAGAGGTAGCATCGTGCGAGTAATACTTAATGTATAGCAAGCGTCCGTAGGCTGCGGTAACCGCTTTACATCAGGTGGGCTCTATGCTTCTCGATGTTATATAAAAAAATCTGCTAGTGGCAATAGGTGAGCTACAGGTAATTCTTATATTACAAGTGTTCATAAGCAATGGTAACTACATTACATAAAGTGGGTCGTATGCTTGTATTCACCCGGTATTGCGTACAAAAAAACTACACATCAGGCTAGCTTTATACTTGTTTGCCAATTACCATAGTACTCGTACAATAATCATATCAATAGAGGCATATCTACGTTATCAATTATAAAAAAATAACTATTAAAATATATTGAAATCACTGAAAACTTACTTGATAAACTTCGTGAAAAGCGAGGAACATTTCCTGATGACCCTGGCAGTTCTAGACTCCTCCTCTTGTGACCTCGAGAAGTCTAAACCGTCGTCCATCTTGCCTTCTTCGTGTAATATGGCCTGTTTCTCTTCTACTTTACCCACGCCTTTCTTCTTAGTCTCGTATGACTTGAAAGAAAAAAGAGAGAGAAATATATAGAGAAGTCATTAGAATAGCCATAGGGTATGATAGGTTACTTTTTCATCACATCACATCAACTCTTACTTATCCAACTGCAGGGATACGGGTCTCCCTCCAACCGAAGGGGTTTAGAGCATACTCCACCACGCTGCTCAAATGCGGATTGGCGGAGGCCACTGTTTTTAAGCTGCTCGAGGGCCACTGACTTAGCTAAACGATTGTCATCTATAGGCAACAGCCGGGACCGACGGCTTAAGGTGCCCTCCGAAGCACGGAGAAACTCGAGATAGATTAACCCATCCATAGACAGGCTGTGGTTGACGTTGTTTAACCTGCGTGTTCGGTTAGAATAGCACGCGCAACGACGCCATCGAGCTCTCAGGTTACTTTTTAGTCTTGTAATATTTTAAAGAAGAAAGATATGTAAAGAAGATATTAGAATAGTCTTAGGATATGATAGCTTACCCACGCCGTTCTTTTTAGTCTTGAAATATTGAATAGAAGAAAGAAATATTAGAATAGCGATAGGAGGAATTCTTACTTTTGTCGGGTGCATGATATGAGAAAGCACTAATTAATATCTATTCTCAGAAAAAAGAAAAGCTAATGCATTAGCTCCTAATGCCCTCTTTCATAATCTGTACTACTCGTAACATACAAAGCGAAAGAGTTTTGTCGATTGTTTGTTTATTTGTTGAAACACGTTAAAATTTGGAGCTACCAGTCCAATTTGAAAAATTCTTTTGCATTTGATTGCCCAATTCTTGAGGAAGGTTTTAGGCAATCCAACATCACGAGACGACCTTCAGAAGACGAAAGATACCAGGATACACGCGGACGAAGACGCGGGCTGCAGCTAGTACTTCATAAATAACGTAATCGATACATAAATAATATTGAGAGTAAGGCAAAAAGACATGTTCACATATATATCTATATCTCTACGCTAGGACTCTTGGGAGGTAGGCAGAGATAACCTTATGGCAAGTTCATATTAGATACACAATTCAATTTATAACTATACTAACTGCGCGGACGAAGTCTGCAATTTCCCGTTTCGTCCGCGCATTTTCCGCTTTCTGTGGGAACCGCTTTTTTTCCTCGGCTTGTAAGGTTAGTATATATATTCCTCGAGAATGCAAATATAGGCTATCTAATGCATATTTATGGATACGCAGCGTCAAATCTCCGATATGGAATAATATTTTGGGGAAATAACACTGACAGAGAACTTATTTTGAAGGGACAAAAAGATGCATACGTGCCATTTAAAACAATCCGACAGTTGTAAACCACACTTCAGAGCCTTAAAGTTGCTTACCTTGCCCTCGTTATATATATACGAGTTAGCTATTTTTGTAAAACAAAATATGCAGCTTTTCGCGAAGCCATCTCACGATCGCAGTAGAAGAGATAAACACCGATTAAGCTTTACAGGGTGCAAAACAGCTTTACTATTAAAATGTTCACTTAATATCGGACCTAGAATATATAACAAATTACCAAAGAAATTAAAAAATCTACCCTTAAATATATTTAAACACAAATTATATATAATCTTAGTTGATAAATGTTATTATGACATATGCGAATGCCTCGATGACAAATTCATTCATTATGCGTACATAATGATTTAATCTATAATTGGTAATAACAAAATATTAAATATTGTACGCCTCTCTGGCTAAACATGATGTTCTAAACATAAATGTAACACTTACTGATGTAACCCACACATGTTTACAATAATAAATTTGATTTAATTTGAAAAATATTTTTTTCAAATCCTCCCGGTAGTTTTAGATTAGAGATTGGCGCGTTCAAACAAACAATTACGAGCTTAATGTTCAAATTTTATTTACCTTGTAAGACAACCACAATCCAGTTTCAGAGTGTTGAACAATGACTGTCGAGTCACCGTATTTGATGATAGGAGCACCAATGACCTCAAGATCTTTATCTTCAAGCACCACTTTTTGGTCGTCTTTCTCTTGACGAAGGCAGAAGGCGCAGGACGCTGTCGTGGCTTCGTCTCTGCATTGAATAAGATTGAAAGATTTTAGTTTTTGTATTATACTACGACTTGTTAATCAAAAGCAGAGCAAACGTAAAATATTACAAAGTACATGGGGCACACCAAACTTGATATTTTGCGTTTATTTCCATTTGAAGTCGGAAACAAGTATCAAGTTTTATGTGAATTTTCTGGTGGACTTAAAAAAGTTGCTCAACACTTCGACCAAAATGTAACTACTTATAATTGAACTCGTTCTTCTTCCTAGCGTTTCTCCGTCCATTAGGATTGACGTGGTCCGCTACTTATGTCCAATGATTTGGCGAATACCAGAGGGAGACTTTGTACAAAAGTCGTCTGCGTGGGTACCTCTGTCTCACCTATTTCTACCGCCAAGCAGCTATATTTATATAGCTGTGTTCCGGTTTGAAGGGTGAGATATGGCAAAGAATTACTGGGTGCTGTGACGAAACATCCTTAGGTTAGATTGGCAGCGGGCAAGTAACATCCGCGTGGTGTTGCGAGCGTCAATAGGCTGCGGTGACCGCTTACCATCTAATGCGGGCCGCAAAATATTTTAACATGGCGCGATTTCCATTAGATATTACCGCGGTTAGGGCACTCTTTTGAAAATATAATTTCTTAGACTTGCATGTTACGTTACGATGTTTTACTTCATTGCCAAGCAAGTGTTTATTGGAAATATGTACATAAATCTGAAGACACGAATTTAGCAGTACATGCCAGGATTGCAGGATGCTGGTTTTTTATCCACTGGTTTGTCACTGCCCTTATAACTGATATTCTGTACCTTTAACGTAATTTAGTAGAAAGCGGAGGTTACAGAACCAACCCGAGAAAATAGACGGACTAGCCTATAACAAAATGAGGAGGGGCATTTGCTTGGACGTATTCAAATATGGCCGAGAAGTTAGTGATGGGCAGTTTAGGACTTACTTTAACCATTATATTTTTGTCAACGTCACAGAAAATGTTGTTTTAAGTTCTTATGTTAATTCAGTTGCTTTTGATACTGAATATTTATCTAGAGTCTAGATAAAAATGTTCAGCATCTAGACCTAAACTGGTTACGGTATTTAGTGGATTTACTGACTGATAGACTATAGGTATGTAACTTATGTGCAGTGTTAGCCCAGTGGATAAGGTAGCGGCTTATTGATTAACCGGTGACCGGTTTTAATCCTTGGACATGCACCACTAAATTCGTGTGTTCAGATTTAAGTAGGTACATATTTGTAATTGTCATTAATAATAGATTCTTTATTACACATTGATATACAGATTATTGTTACATAAATAGTGTATAAAGGTGAGCTTATCTCTTCCAGCCAACCTCATTAAAAGGTTAAATAAATCGTCAATGGACAGGTGACAAAGTAACAGCTACAGGTGAAGAGACAGTGTTAATAATCAGCAATGATAACAATATTACAAAGTTAATATTTATAAATATATATATAATAACTTAATATTTACAAAGTTGACTTATAAACATTGAATATTACATATCTTCGTTCATTTGCTCGGCGGTGAAGGAAAACATCGTAAGAAAACGCGCACGTCCAAGAAATTATATTTCGAAAGTCGTGCGACCTAACCTAATAAGGGTCTGGCGTTCCCTCTTGGTTGTGGAGTTCTGATGGTAGTCGCGCCATGTAAAAAATCAGTATCTTCACAAATCCTTAGGCTTAGGTAGCGGACCCCGTCTATCCGAATGGATTAGGAAACGAAATAACAATATGAAGAAAAAGACCGCATATAACTTGAAGCAAATAACTTAAAGTATATTTCTCATATCACGGAAACGGCCCGTTGCCTACCCCGCAAGGGACCTGGCGTGAAGATATACATACATACATACATACGGAAACGGCTCTAACGATTTGTAACAAATTTTATATTTAGATATGGTTCTGTGCCTACATTTATTTATGTTTTATAGTATTTTGATTTATAAGAAGGGGATAACCCTTCTTATATATTAAAATTTTATTATTAGTAAAATTAAAAAAACGTCTTTCAAGTAGTAGCGGCGATGTTTATGAAATGTATTACATACAAGCCAAATGTCAAGTACAAATGTTGTACATTTTTAACTATAGCGCAATCTACCGGTAATACCGTGAAACATTTAGCAGCTTCAACCTGTTACTTTTATGTTACGATGATGCGCGCGCTTTCACTCTCATCATTTTTTCATAACGCGCCTAAAGAAGTATAACTTCAAAAATATGAAATACGCTGAGCGAAGCTCGATCACAAGTACTACATTATGAAGCGATAACTTACCTACTAACTAAGTAGAGCTCGTTCTGGTCATTGACGCCCAGGTACCGGCCGGTGGTGATGTGCCTGATTCTCATAGGATGGTACCAGTTGATGAAACCCCCCGCCCACTTGGTTCGCGCCAGTTCCAGACGCCAGAGTGATCGCGCCTGGGACATTACTGAACCTCCTTCGTACACCACGATACTGTGGAAAAAATACAATATATATTATACATGGTACATATATCTATAACTTCACGCCAAATCCCTCGCGAGGTAGGCAGAGAGAACCAAGCGCCACATGACTCGATCCTTACACACCTACCGTACCAAACCCTCTACCGCAGCCAAATAACAACGTTCATAAGCTACGGTAAACGCTTTACATCAGGTGAGCCGTATTCTTGTATGCCGACGTTGTATAAAAAAATCCTTACTCGCTTACATTCATTGCTCTTCTCATGCACGCTCGCACGTTTCTAAGCTTGACAGCACCTTCTGATATAACAGGATCAATTTGACCATGACCATGTTAGTAAGTCTTGGCTTTCCTCGGCTCCTACATCCTTCCACTTTCGCATTGTATATCTGTTTCGTCATTCTTTCATGTTGCATTCTTTATATATATATATATACTAGATTTATTTTAGATACTATCATCAAGTTAAAAAATCGGGTTTCAACGAGAATGTTATATATATTATCTATTTGTCTTGGTTTGTGTGGTATTAGGAAAAGTAGGGCGTAATAAAACGTTTTATTACGCTGTTTTATTACGGCTTGTAAGAAAATAAACATATTACCAAATATTATTATGAAAATGTATAGAGTATGATGAGAAATGTACAGTTCTGTAAATAAAGATAAAAATTACGCTCGCGGGCACTTAGACACGTCTTAAATTTATTGAAAAATAACCTTATTGTATCTTATTCAATTCTCTTACGTTACTATTTTGTTTATTGTTTTGAATAAATTAATTTCTTCATGCATTCAATTACCTGAAACCCTACAACGACAATAAATCCTTGTTGTTTTGAATAAATGAATTTCTTCACGCATTCAATTATCTGAAACCCTACAACGACAATAAATCCTTGTTGTTTTGAATAAATGAATTTCTTCACGCATTCAATTATCTGAAACCCTACAACGATAATAAATCCTTGTTGTTTTGAATAAATGAATTTCTTCACGCATTCAATTATCTGAAACCCTACAACGACAATAAATCCTTGTTGTTTTGAATAAATGAATTTCTTCACGCATTCAATTATCTGAAACCCTACAACGATAATAAATCCTTGTTGTTTTGAATAAATGAATTTCTTCACGCATTCAATTATCTGAATACCCTACAACGACAATAAATCCTTTTAATTGAGTCTCCACAAGCGAATACTTGTTGGACAGGATTTTTTTCTGGATTTATTAAGTTTACGTTACGTAAGACGGACACACATGATGAAACAATAATTATTTCGGAACCCTAAAAAGGTCAGTGGTTAAGCGTTGTCAAGTATTCAGCATGAGGTTCTTAAAGAAATGCGTGAAGAGGTTTTTACAGGGTCGGCAACACATCAGTGTTGCCCCTTTAGGCAAATATCTAAAGATTACGGTAACTGCTTACCTTCCGGCAGTTCGTATGTGTCTTTTAACGTTAGCGTTAAATGCATTTTATCTCCTTCAGAGAACACTAGTGAAAGACAATACTCACTTTAGTCCCCCCTCTTTGGTCCACGTACTCGGAATAGTGAGGCACTCGTCGCCTCCGTGGAAGAACCTCAGCACGTCACCTCCAAACACGTATCCCACGTACTTCATTCTCGATATTCCAGTGCCGTAGGGCTGTACCGACCAGTGCGTCACGTGGAACGATGCGTTTACTATCGATACTTCATTTTCTTTTGTTGTGTGCTGCAATAAAAAACAAATGTTACATAATTTTGATTGTAGATGTATGATAACTTTTAAGAGAGGTAAGGCTCAGCAAAGTAGCCCGTCTGGGGTGAGTGAGGTCTCCAGTAAGCTCCTAAGGAGTTGCTGTGTAAGCAGCAGAGGAGGCATCGCGCGAGTGATATTTAATATATAAGCGTTAATAGGCTACGGTAACTGCTTTACATCAGGTGCGCCATATGTATGCCTCCCGACGTTGTATAAAAAAAAGATGTTTGGTATCGTCTTTCTAGCGTTATCCCGTTTCCTAATCCCTTAGTATTGGCGGGGTTCACTACCTAAGCTGAAGGAGTAAGCGAAGATACAGATTTTGACATGGAGCGACTGTCGTCAGACCTTCCCAACTCAGCGGAAAATCAAACCTATCTTAGGTTAGGTCACATGTTTAAGAGACATTATTTCTTGGACGTGCGGCTTTCCTAACGATGCTTTCCATCAACACCGAGCAAGTGATATTTACACATATGTACATAAACCCGAGAACACTAATTTTAACGGTACATGCTCATGCTAGGATACGAACCAAGATCAGTGGGTTACATGCTGGTTCTTTATCCACCAGTTTACTATCACTGCTCTGTAGATGTTTGGTATATATATATATATATTTATACTATATCGGGAGGTAAAGCGGTTACCGTAGCCTATAAACGCTTGCAGTACATTAAGTATTACTCGTGCGATGCCACCTCTGCTGGTAACACAGCAATTTCAAATAGGAGTTTACTGGGGACCTCACTCATAAACAGGAACATAACAATCCTCTAGGGAGTTGTTATTTGGCTGCAGTTTTCTGTGAGGTGGAGGTACTTCCCCAGACGGGTTGCTCTGATGCGCCCTACCTCTCTTAAAACATCCAGATCAAGGCAAACAGACATGTTCATGCACACAAATGTTTGCCTTGTGTGGGAATCGAACCCACGAGCGTTAGTGTTAAAGTCGCGTCATTCACGACTGAGCCACCGAGCGTGTCAAAAATATATATACATGTGTGTATATCTTGATTTGCAGGATGCTGGAATTTTAGTTTAACCCTTTATAGGGAATATTTGAAATTTACCTCCATTTGCAACGAATACCAAACACGTTTGACTATAACATTGAGTTAACAAATACTGTTGTATGAATAATCACATCACCCTTATGGAAATAACGGGTAGTCCTTAGTAAAATTATTGTACAGATGTGATAAGCTAGGTAGCTGATATAATTGCCAACACCGAAGAAAATCATAATATATATAGAATATTCTTCAATATTGTGACATCACAATATTGAATTGCAAAACAAGACAAAATTATTGAGGACATTTTGAATTTGAGGAAAAAGAGACAATGAGGTAAGGTTAACATGCAGATTAAGTATACTTTGCGCACTTAATCTCAATAAATCTTAAAGATAATTCCAAAATCTTGCAGATCTCGAATTAATTTCATAAATAAAAAAAATACAGGAGGAGGATTTTAATTACATGTATTTTTTTTACAGTTGTCTTCAGAGAATAAGAAATATGAATGTGGGAATGCGAATGGGTGACTCAGTGGTCAACTGCCTGCTTTATGCAGACGATGCGGCATTAATAGCAGAATCACCATCCGAACTGCAAACACTAGTTACAACAATGAAAGATGATTGTATGAAGAAAGGCTTACAATTGAATGCGAAGAAAACCAAGATAATGGTATTTGAAAGAGAGACAACCAGAACGAACACTAGGATTATGGTTGATGATGTAGTGTTGGAGCAAGTGAATGAGATTGTATATCTTGGAAGTGCTTTTAGCAGCAATGGAAGGTACACCGCTGATGTGGAGAGACGAGTGAATGCCGGGAATAGGGTGAATGGAGCGTTGGGTAAACTTCTAGGCAGCCGATATCTAAGCCAGAAGGCACAGCTCGCTGTACACAACGCGGTGCTAATACCAACGCTAACTTATGGAAGTGAGAGCTGGGTATGGCAGAGAGAGCATGAAAGTAGAATAAATGCGGTCGAGATGCGAGCATTGCGCAAAATTTGTGGCATAACGCTTGCTGACCGCGTTCGTAATGAAGACGTGAGAGAAAGAGTTGGTCTAAAAGAGAGTGTCGGTGTTAAGATAAGAAAGGGCATGCTCCGTTGGTTCGGACATGTAGAAAGAATGCGGGACGAAAGAATGACGAAACTGATATACAATGCAAAAGTGGAAGGATGTAGGAGCCGAGGAAGGCCGAGACTAACCTACCATGACCAAATTGGTCGTGTTTTATCAGAAGGTGATGTCAGAAGCCCCAGGAACCGGCGAGCGTGCATGAAAAGAGCTATGAATGTCACAGAAGCGAGTGAAGTATGCAAGGACCGCGTCTTATGGCGCTCGGTTCTCTCTGCCTACCCCGCAAGGGACTTGGCGTGAAGATATACATACATACATATTTTTTAATGCACAATTGTAATTTCAAAATATTTTTTATTGGAAAGTTTAAGTAACTTTCCAATAAACACAAAATTGGATGACTCTCGTTTTTTCATTTTCTTTTATACAAAGTCGGGAGGCATGCGACCCACTTGACGTAAAGCGGTTACCGTAGCCTATGAACGCTTGTAATAAATTAAGTATCACTCACGCGACGCCACTTCTGCTGCTGACACGGCAACTCCTTAGGAGCGAGGAGTAGGATTATGACGATTTAAAAAATAATTGCAACATCTGAGCACTTACCAAATATCTCTCTGTGGCCACAGACACAAGAATCAAGTCGTCACCGACACGGACCTTCTCACCCTCCGATCTATGGAATAACACGACATCGATTATAATAAATCAAATGTACAATCACATCGAATCAAAATGTACGGCTAAAAGCAGGTCACACTTAGCACTGGAAGTCCGATTGTAACTATTATTTTGTACTTCATAAGAATGGCGCACAATTAAAGTTTTTGGAGTTTACTCCTTATGAAACGAATTTGAGTTATTAGGCCCGGTACGGAAATTTTATGAGGAGTAAAATCAAGTGAGCGCGTTAACAAAAAATGATGCCGTTACGCTCGTCCGCTTAAAAAGAGATAAACATATACAACTGTAGGTTTTAACATACGAGAGAACGAGATAGAAATATCTGTAGGAATTAACGGAGATTTTTTTATACAATGTCGGAAGGCATACAAGCATATGGCCCACCTGATGTAAAGTTACCGTAGCCTATAAACGCTTGCAATACATTAAGTATTACTCGTGCGGTGCCACCTCTGCTGGTAACCCATCAATTTCAAATAGGAGCTTACTGGAGAACTCACTCACACACAGGAACACAACAACTCTTTAGGGAGTTGTTATTTGGCTGTGGTTTTGTGTGAAGTGGAGGTACTTCCCCAGACGGGCTGCTTCGATGCGCCCTGTCTCTCTTAAAAACATCCAGACCAAGACAAACAGTCATGCTCATGCACACAAATGTTTGTGGTGTGTGGGGATCGAATTCACGAGATTTGGTGTAATAGTCGCGTCATTCACGACAGCGCCACCGAACTCGTCAAAAGTTCACTTAACAGTACATAAACATCTTGCATTAACTGGCCAAAATATGCCTTTAAGTAGTATATCCATAATTAAAGTCAACATTATTAGTACAAATACTAAGCATTTCTAAATTGCTTTTTAAACTACTATCGTAAAAAACGAATTTATCACCATAAAAAATATTATATTAAATAACTAAACCTTTAAATGACCCAAAACTATATCTTAAGATTATTTATTTAAAAATAAGAATATAAAAAACGAGTGACGTCATTTGTCTGTAGACAAACTACAAGTGGTAAAAACTATTATTTTATTCCTGATATTAAAGCTTATTGAATGTTTGTAAAACTTAACAAAACTTTATTTTGTTTGTTATTCAAATAAATACTACAATACATACATACTACAATAATAACATTTACGGCTGGAAGTTTATGCACATATAAAGGACGTCACGCGTTCCGAGATGAGTCATATAAAAGTTTGTGTATAAAAAAAGTATTAATAGGACATCATTACAAAAAGTGATTTAAATTACTGATTATTAAACTGATTATTAAATACCCTATTATAGATTTCGAAGTGCGTCAAGAAGGTATCCTGCCTTTTCGCCGAAAATTGTTTGGCCGATATCACTTGCCAACCAACGTTTCGCCTATTTTTCACTTTGACAACTAACGACGCAGACCAAACATACAGTTGGCAACTGTGAGGTTGGGAAATAAAACAGAATTATACGTAAAGTTGGCAAATGATTATTCCGCTAAATAAAATTCTTCGAAACGTTAGTTGGCACGTGATAATCGGCCATCGGGTAACATTTTTCTGCAAAAAGGCAGAGAACCGCGTCAAGAAGTACCACGATATAGTGGAATCCTCAGAGCACAATGCCGTGCGCATGACCCTCGAGCTCAAAGAGCTATGCGTTGGAGGAGATGGTTTGAAGGCGATTTGTACCTCTGTTTGCTTGCAGGATGCAGGGTCCACCAGCAAGCTTCTCCTTGCGAATGCTCCTGCAGACCCACGTCGAACGCCAGCTTGTCTTGAGATGACGATGTAGACAGACACGCCAAGTACTGGAATTATAACGGTATAGCAGCATAAGATTTCTATACTTAATATTTTTAAGAAAGGCAGGCCGTATCAGGGGTGCCGGCTTCTGGAAAACCTCGTGGGTGCTCATGCTCTTTTGATGACTAGGTACATCATCATGATTTCAGGCGAAAGACGTACACTGCTGGACATAGGCGTGCCCCAAACAAAACAAAAAAAAACGGCTCTACGTCAAAAGTATCTGTGGGCCAATTCTGCTAAATAACTGCAACTGCACGTTTACGCCTGTCACTTGAGTCATGCAGGAATAGTGCAGTGCCGATAGGTGTATTCTACTAAAATTTCCTGCACTGCAACTGCGCTGGAACTGCGCATATGCTGCACTGCAACTACGTTGCAACTGTGCGTATCCTGCAAGTAAACTACTTAAAACCTGAAATGTTGCCATATATCAATCTAATAAAACTGGATTTTTATTTAATGTTGACTCCTATAGTTTCACTATTGACCTTGGTTGCCGGAGTGGAGGTATTTATAACCGAAAAGAAGCTTTACTTAATTATATTTATCCACAAACATCTCCCAAAACAAAGCAAATATAATTTACCGCTTCAGAATATTAATTTCACTTCGCAAAAGTTGCTTAAGAGTAACGTTAACAAAACTGCAAGTAAACTCCTTCAAAACATCTGTCACCGGTATACAAATGTCAAAACAATTTATCAGAATACGATTATATTGCAGGAAACGTGCAGTTGCAGTGCAGGTTTTTTAACAGAATAGCCATTCATTTACTGCAACATTCCTGCAACGTCGCTGCTGTCAGATCGTTTAACAGAATACCGAAACGTCAAAATGTACGCATTTTGACACACGCCGCGCTGCAGTGCAGTTGCAGTTTTTAGTAGAATCGGCCCACTGGTGGGAACTGAGATCACATTAGGACGCGTCGCACACATTCTAGTAAGCAAGCAAGCGCTTACTAGAATAACCAGATAATGAGAACCTGAACAATAGATAATGAGATGAGGATTATTTTAGTTATATAATGATGTCTAGCGTCATGGGTGCTCCGCACCCACTATTTCCCTCCCGTGGGTGCTGGAGCCCCCGAGCACCCACGGAGTCGACGCCCCTGGGCCGTATTGGCAACTAGCCAGATTGGGGACCTCATAAACAACCGCAGACGAATAACAACACCTTGGAAGGCTGTTGTCTTCCTGCGACTAAGTGGCGAAACGCGCTGTTACTTTACTTTGACATTAACGCTCGTGGGTTCAATTCCCACACAGGACAAACATTTGTGTGCATGAACATGTCTGTTTGTATTGGTCTGGGTATTTTTAAAAGACGTAGGGCGCATCAAAGATGTGACTAAGCGCCTGCGAGGGCCCAATGGCAAATATCTTTATCTTTAGATTTTTACCTCCACCTCACAGAATACCGCAGCTAAGTAACGACTCCCGGGTGCGTTTTTATGTTCCTGCGTGTGAGTGAGGTCACCAGTTAGCTCCTATAGAGTTGCTGTGTTGCCAGCAGACGTGGCATCGCGCGAGTGATATTTAATGTATTGTAAGAGTTTATAGACCGCCAGGTGAGCCGTATGCTTGTATGCCTCCCGACGTTGTATATAAAAAAATGAGATCACTGCTATGCTCCTAAAGAGTTGCTGTGTTAGCAGCAGGTGGTCGCGATACTTCATGTATTTACAGCTCTCGTAATCTGGTAACCTTAAACTCTAGGTATGCCTTGCAACAAAAAAAAATACGCTAAATAAGTATAGAGATGGACAGATCGAAGCAGTTACCGTAGGCTAAGGATACTACTAACATTGCTATCACCGCTGTTCATCTACTCCTACTAGCTTCCTAGTCACTAGCACAAGTAACTTTCAGGGAATTGTTATTTGGATTATATCCTGTTGTTCTGTAAGGTAGAGATACCAGTCGGCATTCTGAATCATGATGTAGCCTACCCATATTTCGCTTAACGGCAGGATGCACCACGTACGTCTTACACTTAGCTTGCATTAAAAAAAGTGGGTACTAATCAATATAATATTATCTCGTTCCATTACGGATGTATGTACCCACTGCGACACTCAAGCTAGACTGTGTGACCTTTGTACCGTTCTTACGGCGCACGCAAAAAGAGTAAAAATGGTGCTGAATGTGTCTAACGTGTCATGTCGCTGTGTGTACATGAATAGGTTCGCAACGCACGATGGGAGCTAATTTGAAGGTGTTCATGGGCTATGGTAACTCACACCATCAGGTAGGACAGGCGCTTGTTTGCCACAATATAGCCGCTGCAAATTTCGCATTCGATTTCATCCAGAAAAATCAAAATTTTATATTATTTTAGACTTTTACCTTTATATGAGCTTAGAGAATTTTTCCTTTGCCTAATTTTAAGTGTCATATAATTATTCCAAGATAAAAAAACCATCAAGTGCGAGTCCGACACGCGGTCCGAGGGTTTCGTAAGAAAATATTTTCGCAAATTATTTTCGCGAAAAATATATTTATTTTTGTAATGTAACTACAAAATTTACGATTTTCGGATTTTTCCTTTACTTGTGCTACATGCTTGTTACCAAATTTCATGTTTCTAGGTCAACGAAAGGTTGACGTTGCCGTTATATGTTTTAATACCCTTGCGAATGTCAAAATATGCGCATAAACGAGGCATAAACAGCCGTATCTTTTGATTGCGATTACATTGAAGTTAAATTTTTTTCTCTGCTCGAAGGGATTGCAGACCGGAGTATTTTATATTAATTTCAGCTTGATAGCTCCACCTGTCCCTTTGAAAAAGGGTCTTGAGAGACGGCTCTGTCCGTCTGTCTACGAGTATCTGACGGACAGAACAAAGTGATCCTATAAGGGTTCCGTTTTTTCCTTTTGAGGTACGGAATCCTAAAAATGCTATTAATAAAATTACATAGTGTGCATTATTAATTTCCATTGCGAGACAACAAAAATAGTTTTTAAATCTTACCATGTCACTGTTCAGATGTCTCAATAATATAGCATTGCCATACAACAATGTTCTGTGCCCAGAACCTGTACCTTTACCCTGAAACAGAAAATAAATAAAACAAAAATTACGGATAAACATATATTTACTGAATAAAACACGATAATTATTGAGTAAAATTATTGCAAAAAATGTTGTTTCGACCCGCAAAACTAAACTGAATACTTTTATTTCAAAGGCATTTCGATTGTGTAGTTGTATAGATATTTGTGCAACTCCATATATGTCCGTAATATACGATCATTTACGAATATATTAATTTAAAATAATATATAAAACACAAAAAATGTTTCTACCTGTGTCCGTTATAGACTTTAAAACCTTTTATCCGTTTGTGATTAAACTTTTAGGTTATGTTCAACACATTACCGAGAAAGTTTAGAGATAAAAAAAAAACGCCTAGCTAAGCGGTGCCGGGGACAGCTAGGTTAAAATATATGACCAATTTTTTTGGACTATTACGATTTATTAAAATTGGGCCCAATTTCAAATTAAATTAGAAGTATAATTATTTTTACATTGGATTGTTTTTTTTAATTGGATATCAATGGGTTTAATTAAATGTCTATAAATGTGATGAAATTTTTAAATGAAAAAGAAATAGCAATATTTATTTCTGTAAATAGAATAAAAGAACCTTAAAAATTGTATATGAAAATTAAATTATTTATCAAGATATGTCAACATATATCAGGAATAAAAATTGAATTTCATAAATAACGGATAATATAATTCAATTTGAAGTTGGTAATAACAGAGAACATCAATTAAATCACTACTAAATCAATATATTCTAAGTAAAATATAAGTAATAATAAGAAATCTAATACCGAAATGTGTGACACTTAAAGATAAAAGTTAATTTTAGAATAAATCTTGCATTTCTATTTCTATAACTTCACGCCAAATCCCTTACGGGGTAGGCAGAGAGAACCGAGCGCCACGCGACTCGATCCTTACATACCTCACTCGCTTCTTTCACATTCATTGCTCTTTTCATGCACGCTCGCCGGTTTCTAGGGCTCCTGACATCACCTTCTGATAGAACACGACCAATCTGATCATGATAGGTAAGTCTTGGCCTTCCTCGGCTCCTACATCCTTCCACTTTTGCATTGTATATCTGCTTCGTCATTCTTTCATCCTGCATTCTTTCTACATGTCCGAACCAACGGAGCATGCCTCTTCTTATTTTAACACCGACGCTCTCTTTCAGACCAACTCTGCTTCTAACCTCATCATTGCGGATACGGTCTGCAAGCGTTACACCACAGATTTTGCGCAACGCTCGCATTTCAACCGCGTTTATCCTACTTTCATGCTCTCTCTGCCATACCCAGCTCTCGCTTCCATAAGTAAGCGTTGGGACCAGCACTGCATTGTGTATAGCCAGCTGCGCCTTCTGGCTCAGGTTTTTACTGCCAAGAAGTTTTCCCAACGCTCCATTCACACTATTCCCAGCACTCACTCGCCTTTCCACATCTGCGGTGTACCTTCCATCCCTGCTGAAAGCGCATCCAAGATATACAAACTCATTCACTTGTTCCAACACTTCATCATCTACCGTAATTCTTACATTGGTTCTGGTTTCTTCTCTTTCAAATACCATAATCTTTGTTTTCTTCGCATTCAATAGTAAGCCTTCCTTCATACATTCGTCTTTCATCATTGTGACTAGTGTTTGCAGCTCAGATGGTGTTTCTGCTAACAGGACAGCATCATCTGCATACAGCAGACAGTTCACCACTAGGTCACCCATGCGTAATCCTACATTCGTCGATCTTATTCTCTGTAGACAACTATCGAGATACAGAATAAACAGCCTAGCAGACAACATGCAACCCTGTTTGACACCAATTTTGACATCAAACCAGGGTGACATGTTGCCATCTATTCGCACACATGCTGAGCAATCCTTGTAGGTGGACTGCACAGCACGCAGCAGTGAGCCGTCAATCCCATATCTCGGCAATATGCACCACAGTTCCTTTCGCACAACCCTATCAAATGCCTTCTCAAGATCCACAAAACCGCAGAAAACCTTCTGGTCTGTGGCCAGATGCTTCTCTACGATATTGCGGAGCGAGAAAACTTGATCCGTACATCCCCTTCCATTTCGGAATCCTCCTTGTGCCTCCCACAGCATTTCGTCAGATTTCACCCTCATTCTCCTTTCAATTATCTTTCCATATACTTTTGCTGCTAAGCTGATCAAACTGATGGCCCTATAGTTGGCGCAGTCCATGCGTGATCCCTTGCCTTTATACAAGGGTACGATGACTGCGCGTCCCCAGTCCATTGGGACCCTTCCAGTTCTCCAGCAAAGGTTGCATAAGTACCAGAAGGCGTCCCGGACGTAAGTGCCACCTAGTTTGATCATCTCAGCTGTAATCATATCAATTCCCGCAGACTTTCCATTTTTCAAACTTCGTATCGACCATTCTATCTCATCCATAGTTATACCTTCATCGGACGCCGTCAACGCGGAGTGAGCATCAGACTCACTCTCATTGTCAGCGTCCGAGGCATATTCGTACATTTCTTCAAAATATTCACTCCACCGTTCTAACACTTCCTGAGTGTTTGCAAGAATGATACCAGCTTTAGACTTAATCTTGTTCATACTGGATGCCGACGAACCACCTCGAGACTTCTTTACCTCTCTCCAAAAGAGTTTGGTATTTGCCTCGAAGTTTCTCGTCAGCCTCTCTTCCTCATTCATAATTTGTCTTTCACGCTTCTCTTTCACTAAAGCCTTGGTTTCATTCTTGCATTGACGGTACATTTCTTTCTTCTTCTCTCTCATACTTTCATTTAAGGGCAAAGATGATACATAATCCAGCCACGCTTTCCTCTTTCTTGCTACGGAGGATTCGACCTCCGCATCCCACCAGGCATCCCCTTTCAATGTTTTATGCCTCTTTGCGCATCCACATGCTTCTTTTGCACTATCCACCATACTTTCTTTCAGAACTTTCCAGCAATCATCCACATCTGTGCCGGAAAGACTTGCATTTGCAAGTCTTTCGCTTACCAGATGTACATACATTCTCCTTACACTTTCATCTTGCAATTTTTCACTCCTTATCCTTTCATGATCTCCGAAAGGGATACGCACTCGCCAATGCCTCCACTTCTTGAAAAGTCCCACAAACCGGCTTACCACCAGGTAGTGGTCCGTTTCAAGAGTGGGACCTCTAAAGGCTCTTGTATCCATTATAGTATTTCGGAGACGTCTATCAATTATAATCAAATCAATCACACTTTTTTGGTCATTCCGTCGCCATGTATACGTGTGAATATCCTTGTGACGAAATAAAGTATTCGACACGAGGAGGTTTCGTTCCATACATAAATCTAGAATCGACTTACCTGCTTCGTTCACTCTCTTATCTCCATAGGGACCAAGAGCAGCTTCATAGCCGTCTCGTTTGGTCCCAACCCATCCATTCAAATCTCCACACATAATCACTCTTTCATTCCCTTCAGCTAAATCCAGAACATCCCTCACAGACTCCCAAAACTTCTCTAGTTCTTGGGCACACGCTGAGCTTACGGGAGCGTATGCTGCAACCAGAAATACTCGCGTGATGCCCAGTTTTATACGAACCCAGAGAAGTCTAGGCCCTACCAAACAGTAATCTTTCACACCAGGGGCTAAGCGAGAGGAGAGTATGACACCTACACCAGCACTGGCATGATCGTCCCGGTCTACACCAGACCATAGGGCCATCATCCCATCGGGCAGATCATCGGTGTCGCTCCCCTTGCGCTTAAAAAAATAAATTCAAATTAAAAACAAGTTCATATGATTTAGCATTAACCAAATGAGTCGAAAATGTAACTAAATGCTTCTTTTTTTTCATACAATACAAGTTTATTTCATAACCTTTCATAGCATGAAACTACTGACGGTGTTAGTTTTAGAGACAATACTGGCAACGCTACGGAATGGGCAAGCAACACAATAAAAAAAAAATACGTATCTGTCATTCATGTAATACGAGTATACTTTGTTAGTAGAAGAATATGTTCGTGAAAAATAATGATAATTTAAATCCATTTATTATTTATAGTTAAAAGCTGATCAGCTTGTTGATAAAAATCCATACAAAGGTTTATTTATTCTTAAAGTCTCTACTGTAGGTACATTGCAAATCAACTATTCTATATTTTATTTATTTTGTAATAAATTGCTATAAGGCGGTCTTGTTGGTATGTACATTTTCTTTATCATCATCATCATCGAGTGGCATACAAACGACTGGCGGGATCCGGATCGTCAATTAATATTATTACGGAAAAACCGTAATAATACTATTTCCCACACATTCATAATAGTCCCAATACCTACTACTACTATATTACATTACATCAATCTTCTCGGAGAGGCGTCTACGCGTTGGATCCATATCACCGCGCATGCCTATCAAATAACCCGTATTAATGCCTGTGATTAAAATAGACATAATTGACGATCCCGGTGTTTGTTATTAGCAATGTCAAACGTCAATAGTCGTGTGTTCGATTCTCGCGCAATATAACCATTTGTGTACGATCATGTTTGTAAAATAAGTTATCTACGAGTAGTAGCCATTGTTCTACTTAGTTTGGGATTAGATGTACTTTATACAGAAGTCTTCTTTTTCTTCGTCGAGTTATTCTTTTTCCCATTCCATTAGAATTGGCGGGTCCCGTTATCTAAGGCAAAGGCACTGATTTTTGAAGTTATACTTCTTTAGACGCGTTATGAAAAAATAATGATAGTGAAATTTTAGTAAAGTAACAGGTTGAAGCTGCTAAATGTTTCACGGTCTCACCGGTAGATGGCGTTATAGTTAAAAATGTATAACAGGTTGCAGCTGTTAAATGTTTCACCGTATTACCGGTAGATGGCGCTATAGTTAAAAATGTATAACATTTGTACTCGACATTTGACTTGTATGTAATACATAAACATCGCCGCTACTATGTACTTGAAAGACGTTTTTTAATTTTACTCCAATAACCAATAACCCTTCTTATAAATTAAAATATAAATATTTAATATTATTAATACTAAATATTATTAAATTATTAATGTTAAATATTTATTTAATGATGCCAAAGAAGTATAACTTCTCACGCGCGTACATAAGTACACGTCAAACCTCTACAACCCAGAGGGAAAACCAGATCTTTACTAGATTAGGTCACACGTCTTTCGAAATATAATTTCTTGGAATTGAGAGTTTCCTTACGATGTAATCCTTCACCGCCGACCAAGTAATAAATATGTACATGAATCCGAAAACACGAAGTTAGCGGTACACGTCCTCGCCAGGATTCGAACCGAGGACCAATGGTGGTCAATAGGCAGATTCCTTATCCACTGCGCTGTTATTGTTTATTTATTTATATTCATCTACATATACAGCTTTTACCAGTTAAAGAAACTAGGTTATGAAAACGAATTCTCTAAAAGGATTTTAAACACGATCTTATGGATTTTCATCAGTTCAAGTAAAATCAGATTTATAAATCCCGTAATATTTTCAAGAAACAATCCAAGACCAACCAATATTTCAAGGACCCGCATGCAATTACCAGACAACCTTGTATACTCACTAAATTTTCTTTGCCCTGGAAAAATTTAAAAAAACCACAACGATCTGTACTTTAATGGGTAATATTATTCACAAAAGGAGAAATGTTAACCACAATAATATGTTACATTCAAGATTTGACCTTTAAAATCTTTTTAAGATAAGATATTTTACTTTGTTTAGTTACTCTCAAGATAAATACTAACAGAAGGTTGATTATATGTACGAGTACGTATATCTTCACGCCAGTTTCTTTGCGGGGTAGGCAGAAAGAACCGAGTGACATAAGACACGATCCTTACAGATCTCACTCGTTTTTTTTAACATTCATGGCTCTTTTCATGCACGCTCGCCGGTTCCTAGTGCTCCTGACATCACCTTCCGATAAAACACGGCAGCATTTGGACATGGCAGGTGAGTCTTGAGCGTTTCTCAAAATCTTTGTACATTGCCAAAATGTTAGTGTCCCATAACTTTAAGAAAACTTTTATGATAGAACTTCTTAACAACCAAGAAGATTAATTTTAATATGTGCTTAATATCTCTTTTTTAAATTAAATCAACATCAAAATATGGTTTTGCATTATTAAAATTAATTATAAAAAATAAATGCCAAATGCTGACTTAAACTCCAGTATGAAAAATGACTTGTCCCAATTGCGAAAGTTGACATTGAAACATCGATTCTAAAAACACGCATTTTTCGATACTGGGAGTTTACACATATTTAAAATGTCCTTAAATTCAGTTTTAAATAGATTGAAAAACAAATCTTAAGCATAAAATCATAAATCTTATATTATTTTTTTAAAATTGCCCACAAATAATTCCAATTTGGAAGTCTTCTTTTGTTACCGTCATATACGAGTTTCGCATAATTCATAGAGAACATACTTATTGTACCAATACAATGGCAACGCCTAATCAGTAAGGCGTTCTTTCTAATTCAGCGTACGACAGTCGACGTTAGTTTAAAACTTGCGTGATAGTAGACTACCTGCTTTAGTCATCTTTTGTTTATCATTTTGTTACTGCGAAAAATCAGGTAAGATTTTATGAATTCATTGTTATTTTAATGAATATACAAAATCAATTATTAAGAAACTAGTAGATGATATAATTTTATTACAATTTTAAGCCATTTTTTGTATCATAGCCTTTTTCACTTATAATGTCTCATTCGTTACTTCCAATTTTGAAACTTCTAAATGGTAACTTATAAGGGGAATGGGTAGTAACAAAATAGGAATTCGTAAGGGAGTATTCGCACTTTAAATAGTGGACCTAATTTTTTTTTAAACTAGGTACCTTTACTGGTACTTTTATATCTAATATTTCAAAATAGTTTTTAACATATACATACTTTAATAGACATAAAAGGCATATAGTGTGGGAAATAATATTTTTCGTCCATATTCCTTCTTAACTTGTAGCGGTTTCTCTGTACTTTAGTTTCTATATATACAATTAGTAAGGTATTATGTTTACGTTTCGAGGAGTGGAACTAAAATTTAAAAAAATAATTATGTGTCTCCTATAGATTAAAGTTACGTCTTGTAGGTAGGTACTAATGGTTGGTTTTTTCTTGTAAGAATTGTGATGATTGACCAAAGTGTAAACGGATCTTAATAGTTCCTAAATTGTTACTTATGTTCCTAAGATATGTTATTGTCCCATCAAATATTCACGAAAGAATTTAATTATTTTTATGTTTCTGATATTAAAATAATATTCTTTGGTTAATAAATAATTAATCTATATTAGATTACACTATTAAAATTAAATTACGTTGAAATGAAGCCCGAATAATTAATAATTTAAACTTTCAACGAACATTTGGTTCAATTGGTAACGTAACTGAGAAAAATCTTGTTATTTCAGTTTCAGTTTTTAGTTTTATAACCCAATTTTAAGTTAATTTCACATTTGTTGTATTTTGTATTGTATAAAATATAAAATTAAAATGGTTCGTTATGCCTAAGATTTTCTTTTCAATTCTTAATTTCGGTAACAAAATAGGATCTTTTTGTGGACCTTCAATGAATTAAATAAACAAAAATACCTAAAACTCTCTGCTAAAATCTGAACATTTAATAAATTTTGATTTTAGAAGGACATATCTCACATTTGCAGTCATTTGGCAATTAATATGCAAATAAATATATTTCATCTCATTAAAAAAATAATGTACAAAGATTTTGAGAAATGCTCTCTTGGTCTTTTTCAGCTCTTACATCCTTCCACTTTCGCATTGTATGTCTGTTTCGTCATTACTACATCCTGCATTCTTTCTACATGTCAAAACCAATGAAGCATGCCTTGTCTTAATACTGAAACTCTCTTTCAGACCAACTCTCTTTCTTACATCATTATTGTGAACGCGGGTCAGCAAACGTTATGCCACATATTTTGCACAATGCTCGCATCTCATGCTATATACATATATCTTGATTTATTTGTATAGATATATAAACAACCCATATAAGGTTGTATAATAAAATCTATCAATATGTCTATACAATTAAATAAAATGGCAGTATCCATCTGCGATTTCCAATTTAAAGCTTTTTCCTGAGCTCATACAGTCACATGTTAAAGATCCAAACATTTTTTTGTTAATTTTGAAGGCCTGACTCGCCTTCAAAATTAACAAAAAAATGTTTGGATCTTTAACATGTGACTATATGAGCTAAGGAAAAAGCCTAAAATTGGAAAGCAGATGGATACTGCTATTTTATTTAATTGTCTCTTTACTAATGCAGACAGTCATGTTATTAAAAAACATTCGCTTCAATGATCAACCAGATTTGCTTTTCGAAATGATTCAACCAATTTTAATGATGCTTTCATAGGACTAGATTATAGGACTAATTAAAGAAGAATATACTTTTTATTCCGAACGTATTAATGGTCCCTGCGTAAAAATATCTTGCTAATAAATCATTTTCTGTAACCTTAGGAATGTATTTATGACACTTTAATTAAATAGTTCCATTGATTTTATTAAAAACATACTTTAATGAAACACCAAAATTGTTTGATTGGTTGCGGAAGATTGTCAATAGATAGCACTGAATTAGAATTATGCCGCAGTATAGTAATGTCGGCAGGTTCATCCGTTTATTTTCATCTATATAATATAAAAAAATACGCCAAACATTATTTACAAATATGAAGAAGCAGTAGCAAATATTTCACTTGCATTTAGGTATATTATTTAAATAGATATGGTACGCTAAGGAAACAAAGGTAATATTGATTGCCTACATACATATCATCGCCAGTCTCTCATACGGGTGGGCAGAGACTATAGAATGCCAGGTGCACCGATCCAAACATACCTCTCTCACCTCTTCCACACTCAATAACCTCTTCTGGCATGCTTTTCGGTTTCGGGTGCTTTTGATTTGGCCCTTTTTCAGCACATCAGCTATTTGATTTAAATGTGTGCCTAGACGGCGGCGGCCCCTGCCGATATCTCCGCTCACTCTTGCTTGATAAACTTCTTTCGTATCTCTTTTCTCATCCACTATATCCAAATGTCCGAATCATCTCAGCATACCCTTTTAAATTTTTGTCACTACATCATATTTCATTCCACATTGTTTTCGTATCGTGTTGTATTTTACTCTATCATTCATTCTGACTTACATTATAATATATATATAATTATATAATATTGATTGCAAGTATAATTTATACTAATATACAATGCGGAAGATTTTGTTTGAACGAGCTGATCTTTTTGGAATTAAAACATCAATGTATTATTTTTTATTTTTATATATTAAATCAGAACTGTCAAATTTTGAATAAAAAAATAACAATGGATAATACCATATTATTTTCGTTATTTCAACCAATCGAAATTGTTTGATAATATATCTTTTACTGGCGGGTTTCCGCGGCTTTACCCGTGTGGAATTCCATTTACTGAGATTTACGTCAAAACCTTAAAAAAATCAGGAATAATGTGTAGTCTAAATGTAGAACCACGGTGTAAACTGTTCCCATACATTCCATCAAAGTCAGTCACCTTAAATTCTGTTGTTTCGTGTTTTTAAATAACTTTTTTGGCTTATATATTTTCATTAGTCGAGACCCGCTGCATTACTATTAAAAAAACCAAACCACTTCCGTTATTCGCGCCTTGTAGGTTATGTTTGTGTATTTTACATAGGTCGACCCTTCTGTGAGTATTTATTTTGCAGATATATTTGAAAATATTATAGGTGAATAAGATATATTAGCAGTCGTTGGAAACTCTCATAAAATATATAAAATACACTGTAATTTACAGCTAAGTCAATATAGATATTTGTATTCCAATTTCAAATTTCTTTTGTAATTAAATAAGTGATTTCTATGCTCTAGTATCCAACAACGCCGCATGTGAGGACAGGTTTTCGGCTGTTAATATAACAGACAACATTGAGTATAATCTACAGTAGAATAAGTTTGAGAATAATACTTACAGTTTCGGAGCCAGCGGCTGTAACTAATTCTTGAAGGGCTCTTACTGACAGCGCCTGAAATCATACGAAAGTATCAAGTGGTGTCCAAAGTGCGTTGTATATTTCATGTTAATGGTTGAGTCCATACACTTTTAGATATACCTACTCCTTAACCTGTGAGACCCCGTTATATACGTTTTCCCATACATTTCTTGGCGGAAATGCGGCCCGCGGGTATGAGAGATTAAGTTACAAGGGTCGTTAAGTTGCAATTATCACTTAATACGAGTATTAGAATCCTTGTTTGCTATCTGTTGTACAGTTCTCTCTCATTCCGAGTTTTTAAAATGTAAGAACCCATGAACTTAAATGTACTATTTGTTTACTTGATTGCTGTTGTGGTGGTTGGTACCACAATATTAATCAGTGTTCTTAATAATTGCTGTTTAAATACAGTAAGTACATATATACGGGATCGAATAATATACCGAAAAGTTATTTAAATGAATCATAATAAAATAATTGAGTTATTATGTACTATGTAGGTACACTAGTACATAATAATTCAATGTAATAAATGGATATTTTTCACGATTAAAAATTAGAGGAATATATACTTTTAACGTCGAACGTGTTCGTAGGGCACATTAAGCCATCGGTCCCGGCTGTTCTCGATAGATGACAGTCGTTAAACTAAGTCAGTGGCCCTCGGGCGGCTTGAAACCACTGATCTGCGCCAATCCGCATTTGAGCAGCGTGGTGGAATATGCTCTAAACCCCTTCGGTTGAAGGGAGATTTGTATCCCTGCAGTGGGATGAGTAAGGGTAGATGTCTTTATACTTTTAATAATCTATCTATCTATAACTACACGCCGAATCCCTTGCGGGGTAGGCAGAGATATCCTAGCGCCACGTTAGATCCTTACACACCTCACTCACTACTTTAACATTCATTACTCTTCTCATGCACGCTCGCCTGTTTCTATGGCTCCTGACATCCGAGATCCAAACCACACACCGACACTCTCTTCAGACCAACTCTGTTTCTAACATCATCATTGCGAATACGGTCTACAAGCGTTAGGTACGCCACAAATGTTGCGCAACGCTCGCATTTCAACCGCGTTTCTCCTACTTTCATGCTCTCTCTGCCATATTCCAGCTCTCGCTTCCATAAGTAAGCGTTCGGACCCGCACTGCATTGTGTATAGCAAGCTGTGCATTCTGGCTCAAGTTTTTACTGCCACGAAGTTTTCTCAACGCTCCATTCACACTATTCCCAGCACGCACTCGTCTTTCCACATCAGCGGTGTACCTTCCATCCCTGCTCAAACCGCATCCAATATATACAATCTAATCCACTCGACCCAACACTCCATCATCTACCGTAATCCTTACATTGGTTCTGGCTCCTTCTCTTTCAAATACCATTATCTTTGTTTTCTTCGCATTCAATAGTAAGCCTTAGTATACTAAATGACAACTATGATTAAATATTGTTTTTTAGGGTTCCGTACCCAAAGGGTAAAACGGACCCTATTACTGAGACTCCGCTGTCCGTTCGTCCGTCCGTCTGTAACCAGGCTGTATCTCATGAACCGTGATAGGTTGACAGTTGAAATTCTCACAGATGATGTATTTCTGTTGCCACTATAACAACAAATACTAAAAAACAGAATAAAATAAATATTTAAGGGGGGCTCCCATACAACAAACTGTGATTTTTTTGCCGTTTTTATAGATAATGGTACGGAACCCTTCCTGCGCGAGTCCGACTCGCACTTGGCCGGTTTTTTAAGATATTGGTCCTTGAAAGCGTGAAGTAAAGTAAACAAACAACTAGCCGTAATAGCTATTTTTGCTATTGATTGACTAATAATAACAAACATAATAAGTTACAAACAAGTTAACTGCTACAAACTTTCGAAAAGCTTTAATATCAGGAATAAAATCACAGTTTTACGTCTCGTGTCATTTACGTCTCGTGTCATTTACGTCACGTGATGTTAACGTGGCATTTTGAAATAAATCATATTATTGAGACCTAGTTTTGGGTATTTTAAAGGTTTATTTATTTTTTTCATTTTAATGGTTATAATTATCCATTACCACATGAACTCTCTTACTCTTCCCACTGCAGACATACGGGTCTCCCTTCAACCGATGGGGTTTTGAGCATACTCCACCACGCTGCTCACCGACTGTCATCTATGTACAACAGCCGGGACCGACACGGCTTAACGTGCCCTCCGAAGCACGGAGAAACTCGAGATAGATAAACCCATCCATAGACAGGCTGCGGTAGACGTTGCTTAACCTGCGTGTTCGGTTAGAATGACACGAGCAACGACGCCACCGAGCTCTCAAATTTTCATTATGATTAATTTAAATAGCTTTTTGAAATGTCCGATCTCCTATTAGAAAACCTTTATTTTCTTATGAAAGTCAGTATTGATCTTGAAGATAACAAATAATACAAAATTTATATATTTGAATTGTGTACACAGAGCTTGAAATAATGACAATACTCATACCATCTAAAAAAACTATTTCTTAGCACGTATGAGAGAAAGCATCCATGTAAATGATTTAATCACTTCTAATTAATCGATCATTCTTTACAGAATACGAAAATTTTGGGATTTGTCCATTATTTCGATTATAATCTAGGAACCCCATATCCGCAATACCGCTGGCAGAGTATCTTTATTTAAGATTGCTTTTTTGCCTCTTGGGCTTTTCATGATACCTGTTCTATGACGAAGACGCACTGCGACAGGTCCGGGGGGATGTTCTTGTCGGCGATGTTCTCGAGGAAGCAGTGCCGGTTGCCGAAGCCCTCGGCGGCCAGGCAGACACGCTCGCCGGTCGCCGTGCACGACAAACAGACCATGTCTTCCTGAAATTATACACTGTGTTAGATTAGGTCACCAAAAATCTAGAACCTCTTCAACTCCGTAGGGACATAGGCTCTCTAAGTATATTTTACCGCTTTTACCATGGCAAGTGCTCTGAAGAACTGTTTTCCCTTAAACTACCCTCTCCCTTCCCACGAGTGTTGGTGTCAAATATCGCATCATTTACGACTGTGCCACTGAGGTCGTCAAACTCGCTTTTCGTAAAATATTATACTGTTATCCGTACCGTTTCTACAATGAACGCCATAAGCGAGCGTTTGATCTAGGTCAGGGTTACTTCCCCTGCGTTAATTATAAATTAAACGTTGGGCAGGGAATTACTTTAAAACGGGTGTAAAATACCTTGACCCAAAAGGTTTAAAATTTTATATACAGTCGTAACTGTAACATTCGACTAACTTGGTGGCGCCGCGGTTAATAACGCGAATTTGATACCAACGGGTTCGATTCCCACACAGGACAAACATTTGGTGCATGAGCATGTCTGTTTTGTCACACAGGACAACCCTCCAGGGAGTTTGTTATTTGGCTGCGGTTTTCTGTAATTATTATTTCTTCTTTGTAGCGTTCTTGGTGTTCTCGCCAATGACAACGCTTTTATTAGTTTAACTCAGCGTGTTCTCAAGTCAGGCCCGAGCTTAGTATGTGGGCAGGCTTAGTATCGGTTTTCTGTAAGGTGGAGATACTTCCCCAGTTGTGCTGCTTTTCTGTGACATGGAAGTACTTCTCTAGACGGACTCCTTTGATGCGCCCTACCTCTCTTAAAAACAACCAGACTAAGTCAAAGAGATATGTTCATGCACACAAATATTTGTCCTGTGGGCGAATTCAACCCACAACCTATGGAGTCAAAGCGTTATAATCACTGCGCACCGATCTCGTCATACGGACTATTAAATGTCTTTTAATTAAGTATTTATATGTAAAAGCTATGGCGTCCAGTTTTAATAGAATTCATATACATCTACCGATATGGATGGATTAATTATATACGTTCCGATTTACACAAAAAATCGCTCGGACACCGTGAGCAATTTAGATGTAATAATTGAATAACCAATGTAAGACAAATAACACCTTAGTCTTCCTGCGACCACGGACGCTGCAAAGCATTCGAAACGTCAGGTTCAACAAAATAAATAAAACACGCGATACTTCCGTTAAAAATAGTTTAATTCAATGTATAACAACCGCGAAAACCTAAGACAATATCATGGATAAAATTAATCGTTACTCTTTCTCTTTAAATTTAAGCGTCGTGGATTCAATAAGGAAGCGCCGTTATCGCCGAAGCGGCACTCTCGCCTCTAAAATACTTTTCAATTCATGATTCTTTCGTGTGATAGGGCTGTCAGCAGCGGTTATCTTTGCACTTTACGGGTTATTTAACCGACTTCTCTAAGAAGGACAATCTCAATTGTACCATTTCTTTTTACGGCTCAACTAATTGCGAAATTAAGCCCGTTAATACTCAAGTATTCCTAATCCGATCCGACAAGTTGACCTTTAAATCGATTTCATTGTCAACTAATCGAATTCCGATAAGTTGACATATCTAAAACTTTTATCCGCGTATATACAAATTATGATTTTTGTCAAACGTCTTAGTTGTCAATTCAAAACATGCATTAGGTCTACTGAACACCCGGGTAAAGTTCGAGTGGGCTCAGTTGAATGTTTAGCCCTTTTTGGTTTACTTTGTTTTATTTATGATATTTTGTTTTACTTATATAATAATAAGCTCGTTGGCGCAGTGGTTAGTAATGCTGCTTTGATACCAGAGCTCGTGGGTTCGATTCCCACACAGGACGAATATTTGTATGTTTGAACATGTCTGTTCGTGTTCGTCTAGGTGTTTTTAAGAGAGGCAGGGCGCATAAAATCAGCACGTTTGGGCATTCTTCCTACTTACCCCTACCACACAGAAATCGCGCGAGTGATACTTAATATATTGGCAGTGTTTATATGCTACGGTGACCACTTTACCTCCGATAAGTCGAACGCTTGTATGCCTCCCGACGTTGCACAAAAAAAAACAACTACGCAATCGGCATTAATTCTAAATTAAATTATTTAAACGTTGCTGACCTTTGCAGAGATTACTTATTTTTTGTGAGTGATCCCTCCGCAAACTAAACGTACATTCATAAATCATAAGTTCAAGCTCAAGTATTATTCTCGAATAATCTAAATATGACTCGTGGGTAACATTCATTCATCTTGTAAAGTGTAAGCGGATGAAATGTTGCCGTATCCCCGGAATGAGATATGATTTAGGCATGGCCGCTTGCCAAATTTTCAGCGACCGCGCTATTCAGAAATAAGGTGCCGCAACGTGACGCGTGTTAATTTTAAGCTGACTTCTAAAAAGTTAGTCACCTGTAGATTTCGTTAAGATTTTAAGGTGTTTTTAGGGTTCCGTACCCAGCGGGTAAAACGGAACCCTGTTACTGAGACTTCGCTGTCCGTCCGTCCGTCCGTCCGTCCGTCCATCCGTCCGTCTGTCACTAGGCTGTATCTCACGAACCGTGATAGTTTGACAGTTGAAATTTTCACAGATGATGTATTTCTGTTGCCGCCATAATAACAAATACTAAAAAATAGAATAACATAAATATTTAAGGGGGCTCCCATACAACAAACGTGATTTTTTTGCTCTTTTTTGCTCGATATTGATAACGGCAACAGGTAATATTAACTTTAAGAATATAATTAAATATTCACTTTAAGAATAAATAATTAAATTAAAATAAAACAAATATTAAAAGGGGGCTCCCATACAACAAACGTGATTTTTTTGCCGTTTTTATAGATAGTGGTACGGAACCCTTCGTGCGCGGGTCCGACTCGCACTTGACCGATTTTTTACACAACGTCGGGAGGCATACAAGCTCTCGGCTTAATGTAAAGTAACTAACTACAGCTTATAAATACTTGCAATACATGAATTATCGCCCACGCATTGCCACCGCCGCAGTAAATTCCTAATATGGGTTACCAGTAAGTTCCTAAAGAATTGCTAATACAGCAACTCTATAGGAACCCAACACTTTGTCTTATGATGAAATTAATAAACCCGACGTAGCATAAAATAATTAGAAGGTTATATTCAGGCGTCGACAACCCTACATAACAAGCGAGTCTTCCCTCTACCAATTACCGCTCGCTCCATTCACGCTATCGCTTTTCATTATAAGCATTTTTGCGCTTTTCATTATAAGCAATCTCTATTTGGAAATACATAATAGGTAATGGCCTCATTTTCTGTTTGGTCATTGCGTACTTGTATCTTACAGCTGAAACCAACCTGCGCGTGATACAACCTGCCTCTGTTTGCTCGCAAGAGGTAACGCTTAGCGAAATTTACTGCTGTTATACCATTAAGAACCGTCAACAACAATTTCTTAAAGAGTTCTTAAAGAGAGAAAAAAGAAGGCAGTGATATCGCCAGGAACCTCCTTAACTGTTGCATTGGCAGCAGCGGTGGGGTAATACACGAACTGTAACTTCTTCTTCCTAGCGTTAACCCGTTTCCTAATTCATTAGAACGGTCGGTCCACCACCTAAGCCTAAGGATTTGGAGATGATACTGATTTTTTTATTATAATTTTGATGAGCTCGTTGGCGTAGACGTGAATGACGCGATTTTGACACCAACGCTAGTGGGTTCGATTCCCCACTTAGGAGCTCACACGCAGGAACCCAATAACTCTATAGCAATTTGTTATTTGCCTACGGTTTTCTGTGAGGTGGATGTACTTCCGCAGAAGAACTGTTTTGATGCGCCCTACTTCTCTTAAAAACACCCATACCAAGACAAGCACATATGTTCATGCACACAAATATTTGTCCTGTGTGGGAATCGAACCCACGAGCGTTGGTGTCAAAGTAGCGTTACAAACCACTGCGCCACCGAGCTCGTCATTTAGTCAGCTAGTCTCAAAGTTCAAGAAAAACTCGAATCCGATAATTATTGATAACGATGATAATTATTAATAAGCCATCCATTATGTTGTATTTAAACATTACAGTTTTTTTCTTTTAAATAAGAAGCCGTCATACAAAAACAAATTTATCAGCTGGTGACGTCATATTTGTTTTAGTAACTACTAGACGCTGCAGAGGTAATACCAGCATACCATACCACATCAACCCTAACTCATCCCACTGCAGGGATACGGGTCTTCTTCAACCGAAGGGGTTTAGAGCATATTCCGCTACGCCTGCTTAAATGCAGATTGGCGGCTTGCCAGTGTTTTCAAGCCGCCCGAGCCGCCGCCACTGACTTAGCTTAACGACTGTCATCTGTCGACGACAGCCGGCACCGACGGCTGAACGTGCCCTCCGAAAGCTCGGAGAAACTCGAGGTATATAAACCCATCCATAGACAGGCTGCGGTGAACATTACTTAACCTGCGTGGTCGGTTAAAATGACACGCGCAACGCCGCTATCGAGCTCTCAATAGCGGTTAATTTGAACCACTCGGCTGCTTGTAAGTGAGGCAGCCAAAAGGCTAGCTCGCAATCAACAAAATCATTAACCGCAGGTGTTCAACTGAATGCCGGAAATTGAAAAATGTGCTAGTCGGTCAGTCAACAGACTGATTTTACAGGATGGCTGCAACACCTATACTCGACCTGTATACTCGTATAAGCTAGACATGGCCTACTCTTTGATGATTCAATCAGAAATTATTTTCATTGTTCCTAATCTATCAAAGTAATTTGATACGTCCTAGTAATGAATGTGAGTATTCAATAAACATTGCCAAAACTAGTGATTAATGACACACGTAGTGATTAGTCATTGCCTTATTAATGGAGCGCGAAAACATTCAACCGAGTGCCAAAACTGGACCTTGACTCATGAAGACTTGACGTATATACCTATCTTTAAAATTATACTTTGTTTTGTAAGTACTAAATTAATGGCTGCAGTACATTAAGTATCACTCGCGCGATGCCACCCTTGCTACAAACACAGCAACACTTTAGCTGTGTTAGTTAATCAACAATCCTCCTGGATATTGTGTAGCTGCGATTTTCAGTTAGGTGGAGGAGGAAAAGTACGAGTACTTCCTCTGTCGGGTTCGTTTGTTGTTGTTTGATGGTTTGGTGCTGTTAAGTTGTTTGCTTGTGTGATAGTTATGCCGAAAATTCTCTAAGTATTTGGCAGTGGTATAGCGGTAGTGGTATCGAGATATTGTGGCTTCAAATCCCAGCTTAGGTGAAGGAAAAGGTTAGTATTCTATATATCTTGATTGACGATAGTGCTTTTCCAACTGAGCTACCAGGAAGATTTGTGAGAGTGGCGAAATTTTCAATTTGTATATATCGCTTCGCTAGCGCCATCTGCCTTCTAATTTACCTATCTACAAATGTAGAGGCCATAGCATTACTTGACGTGTACGTTAATGAAGCTGAACACTCGAGAAAGTTGTGCAACTGAAATTCGACGTGCTAGTATTTGTAAGTGAAAAAGATTATTTTCAATAAAAATGCTAATTTTATCAAATTGAAAGACAAAGAGAGATGAAGTGCGCGATGTGGCCTAGTGTTCGAATCCTGGCGGTAACACTTTTGTGTTTTCGGATTTATGTACATATTTATATCACTTGCTCGGCGATCAGAGAAAACCCGTACGTCCAAGAAATTATATTCCGAAAGACGACTGACCTAACCTAAGAAAGATCTAGTTTTCCCTCTGGGTTGTGGAGGACTGACGGCAGTCGCTCTATGTAAAAATCAGTGTCTTTGCCAAATGCTTAGTCTTAGGTAGCGCACCCCGCCAATCCTAATGGATTAGGAAACGGGATAACGCGAAGAAGAAGAGATGAAGTGCTCGATGGCGTCGATGCATATGTCAGACTAATGTTACACTCAAGTTAAGCAGCGTCGACTGCAGCTTGTCTACGGAAGGGTTTAGCCATATCGAGTTCCTCCGTATTCGGTGGGTGCGTAAAGCCCTCGGTACTTACTAGCTGTTAGCTATAGATGACAGTCTTAAGCTAAGATAATAGGGGCTATAAGGCTATAAGAGTAGTAGGGCTCATCAAATCTTACTGACCGAGCATGTACCTCTACAGAAACCCACAATAACAATCACCCTGGTGGGTTGTTCTCAAGCTCTTAGAAGCTTACTAGTATTGCTGTGTTAGTAGCAGCGAAGACAACATGCAAGCGATACTTCCTGTATTGCAATTGATCATGTATGTCTGTAAAATTGAAATCGGATCGGAACACGGAGCATAGATATAATATGCTTCAGCAATAAATCTGAATAAATTTTATATCACGCAATTAATCCGAGAGATTTGCTCATTTAAAATTTAATCTAATGGCGAGTCTTTCATTTAATTAAAATAATGAGATTCAGCGGACGGTAAATATCACTCGGATCTGGATGAAATACTTAGAAATAATTAGCATTTTGTTACCCTTTCCCTGTTTTAATATTAACGTTTCAAAATACCAGTGTCTGGGCGACTGGGCTTCGTTTTTTTTGTGTAAAATCATATTATTTATTATTTAAACTCTAAAGCAAATCTACTAAATCCTACTAATATTATAAATGTGAATGTCCGTTTGTTTGTTACACTTTCACGCGAAAACTACTCAACCGATTATCATGAAACTTTGCTCACATATTCTTGGAGGTATCAGAAGTAAAAAAGGATACTTTTTATTAAAAAAAATTTTTTTTTTTTTTATCAATGCGAGCGAAGCCGCGGGTAAAAGCTTGTATATTATATCTAAATCTACTCGTAAATACAAAAATTGATCTAAATCATTATAGCCATTTTCGAGATGAACAAAGTATATTTATATTTTCTTCTTAGTGTCGTTTCCTAATCCATTAGGATTGGCGGTTCTGCTACTAAGCTATGCCTACAAATTGATCTTTTTCCTCTTCCTTCTTCCTAGCGCTATTCCAAATACATCAAGATTGACGAGGTCTGCTACCTAAGCCTAAGGATTTGGCGAACATACTAATTTTAACACTGAGCGATGCCGTCAGACCTTCACAACTCATAGGGAAAGTCAGACCTTTCTTATGTTAAGCTATACGTCTTTCGAAAATAATTTCTTGGACGTGAGGGTTATTTCACGATGTTTACCTTCACCGCCGAGCAAGTGATAATTACAAATATATACACAACACGAGACACAAATTTAGTGGTACATGTCAGGATTGCCCGGGGACCAGTTGGTCAGTAGGCTGGTTCTTTATGTAGGTACTTCACTGCTATGTAATATTTTTTTATTTTACATTAGTATATATGTATATTTTACATTAGTATATATGTAATAAACATATGTAAACCAATGCAATCGCTGATAATTTCAGCTACTTTCACAGCATTATGTCGTATGGTATACTGTTGTGGGGAACGGCGGCTGACATTGAGAAAATTTTTATCTTATAAAAAAGAGCCATTCGCTCTATTTATAACATGGGCCTCAGGGAACTGTTCAAAGAAATAAATGTCCTCACTGTTACTTCTCAATATATTTATGAAAACATAATGTATGCCCGTAAAAATTTAAAGTCGTTTTCAAACTTCAGTGAAAAACTTAGAAGTAGAAATAAGTTGTGTATGCCGGATCTTTTCTTGTAAATTGTATTCGATTTTATAATAAATTGCCTGAAACAGTTCTGTCCTTTCCTGACAATGTATTCAAAAATCACATTAAAAATACTCTCTGTTGAAGGGCTTATTATAGAATTGATAAATATTTAACTGACAAAGATGTCTAGAAATAATTCAACGCAGACTATCTGTCCTTAATAATCATTAATTTTAGCATTTGATATAATTATTGTACTAATATGCTTATGTAATTTTTTTTTTTGTAATATCTAATTGACAATTTTAAAAGAGACCTATGGCAAGTTTCTTTCGGCATTTCTTCTTCGCCAATGGTCATATTCCGAAATGCTAGTAGATTAAAAAAAAGGAAAAAGTAAAATAAGAGAATTAAATAAGATACAAAAAGATTATATTTCAAAAAATGTGAGACGTGTCTAAGTGCCCGCGAAGGCCCAATGTCAAATAAAGAATTTTTATCTTTTTAGGGTTCCGTACCCAAAGGGTAAAAAACGGAACCCTATTACTGAGACTTCGCTGTCCGTCCGTCCGTCTGTCACCAGGCTGTATCTCACGAACCGTGATAGTTAGACAGTTGAAATTTTCACAGATGATGTATTTCTATTGCCGCTATAATAACAAATACTAAAAAATAGAATAAAATAAATATTTAAGGGGGCTCCCATACAACAAACGTTTTTTTTTTTTTTGCCGTTTTTATAGATAATGGTACGGAACCCTTCGTGCGCGAGTCCGACTCGCACTTGGCCGATTTTTATAGATAGTGGTACGGAACCCTTCGTACGCGAGTCTGACTCGCACTTGGCCGATTTTTTATCTTTCATATCTTAAACTTTCTTTATTATCAAAGATTTGACGAGCTCGGTGGCGCAACCGTGAATGACGCGACTTTAACACCAACGCTCGTGGGTTTCTTTCTCGCACTCTCGCACAGGACAAACATTTGTATAAATGAACATGTCTGTTTGTCGTGGTCTGTATGTTTATGAGAGAGGTACGGCGCATCAAAGCAGGTCGTCTGGGGAAGTACCTCCACCTCACAGAAGACTTATACTTAATAGCGTTTTATAGGCTACGGTAACTGCTTTACATCAGGTGGGTCGTATGATTGTATGTCTACCGACGTTGTATATTATAGTAGTATTATAAGTAGAGTTATTGTGATAAACAAAAAAGTGTAAACTTGCAATTAGTTTAAAATATTTTATTTATTTGGTAGTTTTATTGTAATTGGTGGTAATTTTATTTATTTATATTAAACTAGCTGACCTGGCAAACGTTGTTCTGCCATTAAATTATTTTGCCATATAAATTATTTCGTATTAATTTTATTCTAATTTATTTTTAGTGATTTTTTTATGAAATATACATACGACTTATTCTCACACGAAAAACCGCAATTAAATAACTACTCGCTAGGGAGTTGTTGTGTTCCTGCGTGTGAGTGAGATCACCAGTAAGCTCATAAGGAGTTGCTGCGTAAACTGCAGGAGAGGCATCGCGCGAGTGATACTTAGTATGTCACAAGCTTTATTAGTTTACGGTAACCGCTTTACATCAGGTGGGCCCTATGCATGCATGACTTTCGACGTAGTATAAAAAAAAAGATTAGGATATAAAAAGTAGGGTATCTCGTCGTATCGTCAGAAACGAGACCATTAACTTGTCCCCGGGAATAATAGGCCTACCCTTTCTAAATAAGCGACTTTCAGTGAGCGCAGGTTAAACTAGCGAAAATGGATAGTGAGCAACTGCACTGATTGCCAAAACAAAAGTAAAGAGGATGCTGCATCAAAATGAACTCTTTAGTTTTTGTTCTCGTTACAACTATCGAGAACAAAGACGACTGTCAAAGACGGAATGCCATCCCTTGTTCATTGCATTTTTTCATTGTTGTTGATTGGTCATTTCCGAAATGCTAATAAATTAAGAAAGAAAACTATTAAAGAAAGGAATTGAATTAAAAAATGTAAGACGTGTCTAATTGCACGCAGGGGACTTATTAAAATAAAAAAAAATGTTTATCTTTTTTTAATCTACCAAGAATAAATTAAAGAAGTACATGATACGCAGTGCCAGGATTATATCGCTATTCTTACCTGTTGTTAAAATACTCATATTAATTTTATATGTAATGTATAAATTTTGTAATTTATAAAAAAAATGGTCTACGTAAAGCGAGCGACCTAAGCTTGGCGACGAACGTAGCTATGAGCAAAATCAAGAGAAAAAGAAAATGATAAATATCACAAAGTATTGCTTACAATTTTTTTTAAAATTATTCTGTTAATATTGTAGAAGAGTTAACGGAGTTGCTATAAAAGCTTTGGATTCGTCATCATCAGCGTGTACCGATCCAATATTAGATAGTATTCCCAAAGGCTTTTCAGACCTTTCCGCCCCCCGTTTCCTTTGTTTTATACAACGTTGGGAGACACAAGCATACGGCTGAACTGATGTAAAATTGTTACCGAAGCCTAAGCACGTCTACGATACATTAAATATACTCTCACGATGCCACCGCTGCTGCTAACACAGCAACTCTTTAGAAGCTTATTGGTAGCCTCACTCATTCTCAGGAGGTATTTTCCCAGACGGGTGCTTCGATGCGCCCTACCTCTCTTAAAACATCAAGGCCAAGACGAACAGATGTGTTTATGCACACAAATTTTAGTCTTGTGTGGGAATCGAACCCACGAGCATTAGTGTCACTCTTACAACTATCCTTCTCATCCTGCCAATCGACTTACCGTGCGCAAAAATGAAACATCATCTTGCTCGCTCGCTCCTCCCTCTGCTTCCGCCATTTTGTCGTTCTTCTATCTCGTTCTACTGTTTAACTTTTCTACCACTTCATAACTATTCCTCTTGAAATGCATAACTGTAAAGAAATAAAACAGTGTTAAATAGAGTTCAAGACATCAGTATAATTGGGCATGTTTATGGATATAGTATCCATACGGTGTATTAGAGAAGAGCATCAACTGAAACTCTTATGATTTGATCTGATGATCTTGTCTATTATGAGACACACATACAGGGGCGCCGACTCCGTGGGTGTTCGAGGGCTCCAGTACCCACGGGAGGGAAATAGTGGGTGCGGAGCACCCATGACGCTTGACATCATTATATAACTAAAATAATCCTCATCTCATTATCTGTTGTTCAGGTTCTCATTATCTGGTTATCCTAGTAAGCGCTTGCTTGCTTACTAGAATGTGTGCGACGCGTCCTAATGTGATCTCAGTACCAACCAGATACTTTTGATGTAGAGCCGTTTTTTGTTTTGTTTTGGGCAGGGCAGTCTTTGGGGGACGCCTATGTCCAGCAGTGTACGTTTTTCGCCTGAAATCATGATGATGTACCTAGTCATCAAAAGAGCATGATCACCCACGAGGTTTTTCAGAAGCCGGCGCCCCTGCACACATAATCTTGATGAGCTTGGTGGCGCAGTGGTGAAACGCGCTGTTATGTTACTTTAACACCAACGCCCGTGGTTTCGATTCCCACACAGGACAAACAGTCCTGGTCTGGGTATTTTTAAGACAGGTAGGGCGTGTCACAGCAGCCCGTCTAGGGAAGTACCTGCACCTCACAGAAAACCGCAGCCAAATAACAACTCCCAGAGGGTTGTTGTGTTCCTACGTGTGCATGACGTCACCAGTAAGCCTATGGAGTTGCTGTGTTGACAGCAGAGGTGGCATCCTGCGAGTGATACTTTATGTGTTGCAAGCGTTTATAGGCTACGGTGACCGCTTTACATCAGGTGGGCCGTATGCTCGTTTGCCTCCCGACGTTGTAATAAAAAAGTTTTCCACTACAGTAAACTTGTTGAAACAACGTTTCTCGACGGTGTCGCTGTGTGTGACGGTGTGACCGCCATACTCCACATGTACCCATATTACCGACAGGATCACAGGACCCTGTCTTCAAGGCTATGCAGTTGACAACAACAAATATCCTTCCCCCGGCACGACGCATAAATAAGTGCTCTAGTTTGTACCTGGGGTAATATACATACGAAATGTCGGACGGTGAGGATATTTGCGACGAAAATAATAGTGTTTTATATAAGTACAGAAGAAATATATTTATATATAAATAAATGTGTGTGTGTGTGTGTGTTTTTAAATTAAATTATATACGGTGTTAAATACAGATATAACTATTCATTATATTATCGTTTTGTTTTACAAACGCAGAGTACTGGCACGCGGGTTGAAATTTTTGGAGTTATTTTTGTTACGCAAAAGTATAACTTACGTGCATTCATTCACGCACAGTATATTTTTCATATACAATGTCGGGAGACAAACAATAAGGAGACAACAATAATAATTTAACGGAAGTATCGCGTGTTTTATTTATTTTGTTGAACCTGACTTTTCGAATACTTTGCAGCGTCCGTGGTCGCAGGAAGACTAAGGTGAGATTTGTCTTACATTGGTTATTCAATTATTACATCTACCGACATGGATGGATTAATTATATACGTTCCGATTCACACAAAAATCGCTCACGGTGCGACCACGGACGCTGCAAAGCATTCGAAACGTCAGGTTCAACAAAATAAATAAAACACGCGATACTTTCGTTAAAAATTGTTTAATTCAATGTATAACAATCGCGAAAACCTAAGACAATACTAGGCATATGACCCCTTGAGGTAAAGTGAACACTTGCGACACAGGAACCACGCAACATAGCAATGCGCTGTTAACAAAGTAACTCTTCAGGAGCTCATTGGTTATCTCGCTCACCCGCAGGAACTTAGCAACCCTTCAGAGAATCGTTACTTGGTTGCGGTCTCCAGCATGGTGCAGATACATCCCATGTGGGACTACTTCGTCGCGTTCTACGTCTTTTTCGCCAGATTTTGTTAATACGTAAGGTGCATCCCGTGCAGGTGGAAGTGACTTTGTTTCTAAATATGTCACCGAGTCACTTACTCCCCAAAATACGATCTAGTTGAACTTCAAGAAATGAAAATGTTACTCTTGAAAGGTGACCCTCTGATGTATACATCACTTCCCATCAAGTGTCCCACATGCTTGGTTGACAGTCTTTAATACAATAGAACTTTGTAAATAAAATAGTGGAACCAAGTCAAGGAAGTCTCCTTGAAATCAACGCCTGCACATATATAGCAAGTACGTAAATAGGCGTCATCTTCAATGATCTTGATTCCAGTTTTTTATTTAAAAAGTTTTATTTCACAAGTCATGTCATATGTTTTTTGTTTATCATTACATCTTCGTCGTATCTACATCAAATCTTAAATAAATAATAATAAATAAATATTGCCAGACAAATTACACAGCGCCACCTAGCCCCAAAGTAAGCGAAGCTTGTGCTATGGGTACTAAACAACTGATAAACATACGTAAATACATTTTTTTTTTGTAAATACATACTTATTATACATAGAAAATACCCAGACCAAGACAAACATACATGTTCATGCACACAAATGTTTGTACTGTGTGGGAATCGAACCCACAAGCGTTGGTGTCAAAGTAGCGTAACAGCGCGTTCCACCACTGCGCCACCGAGCTCGTCGTTCTTCACTAAACATAATCATGAAGATCGGTTCACAATTGACGAAGATAGCAGGTGAAAATTCGGTTAATACACACGGCTGAATTTACACGCTACATCACTAATCACTATCACTAAAACTTATGTAGGACCATCCTCGAAGTATACCCTATACAAGAAAATAAAATCATTAAAATTGGTTTACAATTGGCGAAAATATCGCGGTACATACATACGAAATAATAAAAAACAGTCGAATTGACAACCTTCCCCTTTAAGTTTATGTGTACACACACAATCAATCTCATTTCCATCCGAATACCGTCCGATTCACCGACATGTTTGTGGCTTGTACTTATCGAGCTAACTTCTAAACGCGTAGGGGTGGAACCAATAGGTAGGGGATGATTTATGTCCGTGGTCTCTACTTACACAGGTAACTATGTATCTAGGTCAAGACAAAATTGTTTTTTATGCAAATAAACCGTGTAACTTTCATACATTACTTTTATATAGGTATGTAATTAATTATACATACTGCACGCTACCTAATAAAACAAATACTAGGTTTTATTAGTAGGTATACTTGGGACCAATTTATGAGCTGTATAATTATAACAGCGTAATGGATTATGACAATAATGTTCAACTATTTACAAATTAATCTTCTTCCTCTTCCTTCTTCTTCCTAGCGTTATCACGTTTCGTAATCTATCATGATTGGCGGGGTCTGCTACCTAAGCTTAAGGATTTGGCGAAGACACTGATTTTTACATAGAGCAATTGCAATCAGACCTCCACAACTATGCGGCATTGCGTTGGCAAACAATCATGCGGCCCGCAAAAGATGTTAAGCGGTCACCCCGCAGCCTATTGACGCTCGCAACACCACGGGGACGTTACTCGCGCGTTGCCAATCTTGTGACCTAAGTATGTTTCGTCACAGTACCCAATAATTTCTCTGCTATATCTCATCCTTTAAACTGGAACACGGCTATATAAATATAGCTGCTTGGCGGTAGAAATAAGTGAGACAGATGTACCCATGCTGACGACTTTTGTACAAAGTCACCCTCTAGTATCCTTTCTTTGGTAAGGCCACATGTCTTTCTAAATATAATTTCTTAAACGTGCTGGTTTCTTCACGAAGTTTTCTTTCACCGTTGAGCAAGTGATAATTACAAATATGTACATGAATCTGAAAACGCGAATTTAGTGGTACATACATGCCTACACCCGTATTCTAACATGGGGCCAGCCGATTAATAGGCGGGTTCTTTATCCACTAGGCTGTCACTTTCTCACTATGCTATCATTGCCTCTTTACAAAATTATCTAGACATCTATTCAATATTCTATACAGATAAATAAAATTGGAGTGTCTGTTTGTAATATTAAAATAACCGCTTTTTACTAAATGCATATGGATGTATACACGGTGCATATACCAAAATGAATATTTTTACAATTTTAGACTGTATGTATGTTTGTTCCGGCTAATCTCTGAAACGGCTGGACCGATTTTGACGAGGCTTTCACTGAAAGATAGCTGATGTAATAAGGAGTAACTTAGGCTACTTTTATTTTAGAAACTTTATTAATATAAGTAAATAATATTCCACGCGAATGAAATCGCGGGCACAGCTAGTCTATCATTAAGAAAAACAAACGAAAGGAAGCCAAGTAGCGTTATTATTAAAGCCTTTACTTTCCCATTTGAAATGTTAGTGTAGAAATATGAAGTGTTCATGGTATAGGTAAGAACACATGACACTTTATACTGGAAGCGCGAATGTAACTCTTATTTATATAACGGTACGTATATAGGAACGGTACAACGTATCAAGTTCACGTGCACTTGACTGTATTTGTGCTAAGTATGAGTAGTAGTATATTCTTAGTTACAAAGCATGTATACACGCATGTCACATAATATTATCAGTCGTTATTTGTTTGCCTGTAACACGTATGTCTGTCTGTGTGTTTTTAGCTCCCAAATGGGCGAGTCCTTTTCTATAGCAGGTTATGCATAATGTTTTTTTGCTTAATAAAAATCGTATTAAACAGTGTTTGTTTACGTACTTTTATACTATAAAAGTACCTAAGTAATAATAAAAATATTTCAGCTAAAACGAATACAAAAATGGTCGAGGAGATTGTAGACTATGAATGAAGAAGAAGACCAACTTCATCTTGAGGGTCGAGCGACTGGAATCTCGCCACAAAGATCATTTCAGTTCTTTTGTGGTGAGGGTTCCGGCTCATCATCTGTCGACTTTCATGAAGGAATATTTCTGGCTGGAGGGAATCGTGTAGGTATCGGAAGTTCCGAGGACGGTTATAGTTAAAGTTACAATTTAAAGTTTTAAGAGAGGTAGGGCGCATCAAAGCAGTCTGGGGAAGTACCTCCATCTCACAGAAAACCGCAGGCAAGTAACAACTCCCTATAGGGTTCTTGTGTTCCTGCGTGTGAGTGAGGTCACCAGTAAGCTGATAAGGAGATGCTGTGTTAGCAGCAGAGAAGGCATCGCGCGAGTGATACTTAATGTAATACCCGCTTTCATAGGCTACGGCAACCGCTTTACATCAGGAGGGCCGTATATTTCTATGCCTTCCGATAGTGTATAAAAAAAAGTTAAGTTTATAAAGTCATATATATTTTAATTTAAGGTTTTTTTTTGTATACAACGTCGGGACTCATGCAAGCATACTTTACTACGGTCTACGGTCCACCTGATGTAAAGCAGTTACCGTAGCCTATTAACGCGTGTAATATATTGAGTATCACTCGCGTGATGCCTCCTCTGCTGCTTATACAGCAACTCCTTAAGAGCTTATTGGTGACCTCACTCACACACAGGAACACAACAACCCTCTAGGGAGTTGTTATTTGGCTGCGGTTTTCTGTGAGGTACCGGTACCTCCCCAGACGGGCTGATTTAATGCGCCCTACCTCTCTTAAAACATCCAGACCAAGACAAACAGACATGTTCATGCACACAACTGTTTGTCTTGTGTGGGAATCGAACCCACGAGCGTTGGTGTCAAAGTCGCGTCTTTCACGACTGAGCCACCGAGCTCGTCAAAAAAGGTATATATCTATGGACCTGTGTTTGTAAAACCTGTTGTCCGAAATCAATTATTTGAATGAAACATAAAACCCACAGGGATGGGAAAAGTGGGAAAGCGATAGCGATCCGGGACGAACGGGATTTTTGTAACAGTCATGTTTGTATGTACTCTGTCACATAAGAAGTGATCGCACCGCGCCGGACCGCGCCCGCTTTTGTGTGACAGGTTCCGTCCTAGATAGCTATGGGAAATCGATAGCTATCTAGGACGGACTAGGCTTTTCCCGCCTCAATGGGTTTTAGCTTTTAGGTCCTTATATTCTTTCGAGAGATAGTTCACATAAGGATAATGGTTTTTCTCCAGTTCGGGCGCAGTGGAGTTAATACTCCCTAAGTCCTCTCCTATTAGAGTATTAACTCCACTGCGCCCGAACTGGAGAAGAACCTTTATAAGTTTACCTCCATTAGGAGGTATACTTATGCGGCCCAACTAAAGGAGTATCTCCACCACATGCAAAACACAGCCAAATAACAGCTCCCTGGTTTTGTGCTGCTCAATAGTCGAAATAAATCTATACTCATTATTGTAAATTTAATTTAACCATATACGATTTTTTATACTACTAAGTCGGCAAACAAGCGCACGACCTGCCTGATGGTAAGCAGCATTTGCATTCAAACTTTTAGTTTACTACTGTGTTACGTTATTTTTATTGATTACACTAAAGCTCGTCTGTGGTTACTAAACAAGAAAAAATAATCTAGGTTGACAAATAGAGAAGAAAAAAGTCGAATTGTACTGTTTCGCCTTTGCCTATTTGTATTTAGATAAACTCAGATACACATGTCTGAGATACCAAAGATAACGCCTCACAATCAGGGGGGTAATCTAATGAGATGATTGTGCCACCTATAACCTATATAAATGGGAGATTTGTCGTTTCTTAGGCCTGGTTGATGTTTAGTTAGCAAGAGTCTGACATAACCCGCACGGCCGTCCGTATAAGGATAATCATGAGGATGTACGACCTCCTCCCCATCGGGTCCCGGAGGGCGAGCCCCAATTCACCAGACGAACGACTCGTGCACCATTTTAATAGATTAGTCCCATCTTTGAGGATTACGTCGGGCATAAAAACAAAAGAAACTTACTGGTGACCTCACTCAGACGCAGGAACACAACCCTCTAGGCAGTTATTATTTGGCAGCGGTTTTCTGTGAGATGAAGGTTGGTTTGATGCCGTGTATACCAATAGCAAAGATGATATAATACTTGCAGTACAGATACCCAACATCATATAAAGATTTGTCACATTCCTACCTCTATTTTACTATTTACTTTTCATTATAATTCAACTAGATGGCGGCACTAGCACAGCATCCGAAACTCAGAGGATCCGAAATAATCGTAAAGTAAGCTCACTAGTTAGACAATTCAGTAGGTACCACAACCGCCTAACCTAGATGGCAGAGAAGCTGATAAACCATAATGATACGCACAGAAATGCTATATTCAGGTATACCTAGCTGATCGAAGGCGTTATTAGAAAATTTCATATCCATAGAAAGTGATAGAAATACGCACATGCTTGTATAAAATTCTGGGACTACCAACAGAGCTTTGACATGACAAATATATAATACACAACAAAAACAAGATGCTGGCTCACATCCAAATAAGTCTAGACAAAATAAAATTATCCAGAGCGCAGGTCTCACAATAAAAATCGAAGGGATGGAAATGGGGAAATTATTATGTAAGAATGGTATTCGCGCCATTCCTATACGAATAATTGCGAATTTCGCGGATATTGGTTTTTAATATCCAGGGAAAACTTTGTATAGGGACTTATATTGCATTTATAACAGCCGCGCACCTTTCCCCATCATTTTGGGTCAATTGACTACGCTTGGGTTCCATACGTTTTCATATATCGAAAAGTGCTGCAAAAACGTAAACACTTTTCGTTAATTTGCGGTTTTTGGCGAAATAATATTTATCTATACCTTCACGCGAAGACCCTTGTAGGGTAGGCAGAGGGGAATGAATAACTCGGTGCTTATGGTCTCCGCTCAACTTCATTAATATTCCTAGACTCCGGACATCGCCTGATAAAACGCGAATTAGTTGTGGTAGGTGAATCTTGGTCTCCCTTGGCTTCTACATACTTCCTTCATCGCGTTGTATATCTGTTTTGTAGTTCATTCCTCCTGCATTATTACCTTACACCGCTGCTCTCTTTCACACTAACTCCGGAAATAATACTTTATAATAAAAAATATCTCGCTCAGAGACTTTTCTTAGCAATTCAGCTGGAAATGTTGCTTACGTCATACCTTACAAGAAGTGCCAAACCATTAAAATATTTTTTACTATTACAATTTAGATAATTTTGGTTTCTACTTGTATTTATAAATAAGTTTCTTAATTTTGTAATATTGTTTTTAATATTAACTTCGTATTGAACCGATACGCTGAAATTCAAAAATTTCAATTAACCTTAAAGTCAACATTGAACTTTTGATGATATTTTAACACTCTCATGACCATGGCCTGACTTCCCTGGCTGCGTGTACATATATGTGTGTAGGTATGTGAGAGTGTTGTATACAACAAAAAAATGTGCAAATTTTCAAGTGAGGGCATGCAAGGTTGCTGTAGGATCGATCCGTGTGTATTCCGCTTCGTTAGCATTCTGTTCAATTGTGTTCTACAAAGTCGACAGGCAAAAAGCATTTTTGACGAGCCCGATGGCGCAGGTTAGTAATGTTTTAACAGCAACATGAACTCACAAAAGAATGTCCTCAGTTTTCTCCTGAACTTTTTTTTTTACAATGGGTACAGTGGTATATATGGACGTAACTAGTTCATATAAACGTAAAGAATAAAGCGCTTTAGTTCATATAAGTACCTATCTATAATATGTAAGTGTATTGATATTTTTGTTAGTGTACGTGTGGTGCATTTACATTATATATCATACGTAAAATATGATTTACCTAGGACAGGTTATTTAGTTAGAAAGAAGGAGCGACGACCTGAAGAAATTTATAGGGAGTCGATGCATGCAAGTGGCCCAGGATAGAGGCGAGTGGCTCTCTAGAAGGGTGGCTTACGTCCAGCAGTGGACTAATACGGGCTGAAATGATGATGATAAAAAATCTTTATTTGTCATTAACCCTCGAGAAAAAGAGGCATGCTCCTTTGGTTCGGTCATGTGTAAAGAATGCAGCAAGAAAGAATTACGAAACAGATATACAACGCAAAAGTGGAAGGATGTAGGAGCCGAGGAAGGTCAAGACTTATCTACCGTGACCAAACTGATCGTGTTCTATCAGAAATGTTGTCAGAAGAGTTGTTAATTGGCTGCAGTTTTCTGTGAGGTGGAGATACTTCCCTAGACGGGCTGCTTTGATTTGCATCCTACCTCTCTTAGATCTAGTTCATTTCTCACAGTTTTCAATGTCTACAATTCGGCGAAGAAAAACGGCGAAAGAAACTTGCCTAAAACATACGAGTACAAAAACAAATATCAAATGCAATACAAATTCTTGGTTAAACATTTGTGCATATATGAGATTTCTGTTAACCACATTATACATATATGCAGTAAGGATAACTTTGAAGAAACGTCACAGATCAGGATTCAAAGCGAAGTTCACATCAAATCAGTCGCGTAAGATTCTGAACTCCTAGTCACTCTTATGTACAACCGCTCGCTATTCGCGATCTATATACACGCTTTTGCCGCTCTAACGCGTGCATCGGTAATTGTTTCAATAAAGGGCTAAGTGCGCTAGTTAGCCTATTGTTATGTCTCTCTGCTGTACGTTGACCCTTAGCCACCTGGTTATAATGCAGTCGTACTTTGCCATTGACCAACTATTTAGACAACGAATTAAATTTGCGTGTGTTTGTATTTCAGCCGTGACCTCGGAGTTCGTTATAAAACTCAACTAAATGCCCTGCAAAGGTCTATAATATACAATTAGTAGGTAAGCAACGTACAGAAGAATTATGTAGATATATGAAGGCAATCTGACTTCAATTTACATTTAAATCTTGCTTATGCACAACTCTAGATTATTGTCTTAGAGTTTCATTGGATCACATCTATTATTAATGTGTTTTTTTCGTATTGTATTACATTCTTTTGTTACATTTTTTCATTTACAAATGTAATTTCAACGTAGTAAAATACGAATATTCGCTACAAAAAACGCTAATTAGAAACAGCTTTATGGTCCGAAATATAGATTCGTTCATCCTACCTCGGACACAGAGGACCTGAATATGATATAGGAAAAAGTAGCTAAACATACTTATTTTTTGTACATTTTTTGGAGACAATAATATCATAATTATTTACGGAATTATTATTCAAATTATATTCAAGATCGATTGTTTCTTATGAATAACCGCAGGGAATCTATGAATGAAACAAACTACATTAACACAAACAAACTAATTAAGTAGGTAATTAAAAAAAAAGGAATAGTTGCGAGCTGTGTGTCTCCAGGGGCAATTTCTACTGTGGAATGCTCCCGTCGATTTTTCCATGAAACTACAGAATATGGTTCTACGAAGACGTGAAAAGATTTTTACAAGATTATCAACGAGCGAGTGATGATGCATTGTTACTTCTACTTCCAAGGGTTATCCCGTTTCTTAATACATTATATAGAATTGGCAGGAATCGCTACCTAAGCCTACGGATTTGGCGAAGATACTGATTTTTACATGGAGCGGCTGCCGTCAGACCTCCACAGCCCGGAGGGAAAACCAGACCGTTCTAGAAATTATCAGACGTCCAAGAAATCATATTTCGAAAGACGTGTGACCTTAGGAATGGTCACGTCTTTAGAAATATGCTGGTTTTCTCTCGGATGACAGATCATACCTCTACAACCCTAAGGGAAATCCGACCTTTCTCAGGTTAGGTTGTTTTCTCAGGTACGTCTTTCGAAATATAATTTCTTGGACTTGCGGGATTCCTCACAATGTTTTCCTTCAACGTAGAGCAAGTACGTGCCAGAACCAATTGGTCAATTGCTTTTTATTTTAGTACCAGGCTCTTACTGCTCTAGACTGTTATATGGGTCCATAATTGGCAAGCTAATAGGCAAGCTGTATGCTTGTTAATTATCTTTAGTAGTAGATACTCGTATAAAAAAAAGTATGCAGTCTATAAAACTTTGTTGTCAATGGTCACAGTGCAGGTCATTTAGCATTTTTGATACTGCGGCATAAAGTCCTTGTACCTGCTTGAAATTTTCAAGTGAGGGCATGCAAGGTTGCTGTAGGATCGATCCGTGTGTATTCCGCTTCGTTAGCATTCTGTTCAATTGTGTTCTACAAAGTCGACAGGCAAAAAGCCTTTTTGACGAGCCCGATGGCGCAGGTTAGTAATTCTTTAACAGCAACATGAACTCACGAGGTTCGAGGTTTTGGTTTGGTTCGATTCTCACAGAGTTTATGGTCATGAGCGAGCGATTACATTTCTTTTTTACTGTGGTGCCAAGAAAGTATGGGTATTTTTGACGAGCTCGGTGGCGCAGTGGCGAAACGCGCTGTTACGTTACTGTGACACCAACGCTCGTGGGTTCGATTCCCACACAGGACAAACATTTGTGTGCGTGAATATGTTTAAGAGGGCGCATCAAAGAAAATCAACGGAGGAAGTAACTCCACATCACAGTAAACCGCAGTCATAACAAGTTGCAGGAGGGTTGTTGTGTTCGTACAAGTGAGTGTGGTTAAGCTCCTAAAATGTAGCTGTTTTAACAACAGGGATGGCAACGCACGAGTGATCTATGTGTATAGCAAGCGTTCAAAGTCAACGGAAACTACTTTGAATCAGGTGGGCCGTATGGTGCGCAGTGGTTAGTAACGCTACTTGGAGACCAACGCTCGTTGGTTCGGTTCCCACATAGGGAAAACATTTGTGTGCATAAACATGTCATCAATTTTGTTCAGGGTGTTTTTAAGAAAGGTAGGGCGCATCAAAGCCGTCTGGGGAAGTACCTTCACCTCATAGAAAATCGCATAAAAATAACTACTCCCTGGAAGTTTGTTGTGTTCCTGCGTGCGAGGTCACCAATAAGCTCCTAAGAAGTTGTTGTGTTAGCAGCAGAGGTGACAACACGCGAGCGATACTTAATACTCGTATATTGCAAGTTCGTAGACTACGATAACCGCTTTACGTCAGATGGGCTGTATGCTTATTAGCCTCCTGATGGTGTATAAAAAAAATGCATTTCTGCAAGTAAATCAGTGTTCCTGAGTAGTGCTGTATTTACAGCTTGCCCATTAAACACCTTTTTGTCTGCCGTGAAGGTTTACGAGGATTTACGAAAGGTTTACGCAAATTGCGTAAAAAATATTCCTTCCTATATTTAGGACTAGCTGCTGCCAGCGGCTCCGCCCGCGTGGAGTCAAATAACGTAGCCTATGTATTAATTTAGATCATAATCTATCTATGTGCCAAATTTCATTCAAATCCGTTCAGCCGTTTAAACGTGAAAGAGCAACAAAGATCCATCCATACATACGTACAAACTTTCGCATTTATAATATTAGTACGAGTACGATATAAGAATATATTTTTGCACAATTTGCGTAATAAATCTGAATCTCTCATGCTGTTGATGTTTGCCTTGAATAATATAGCACGTAAATCCTCGTAAATCTTATAAATTGACACAGAAACGTTGCTTGCCCTCCGCATTCCAGTAATATAAATTACACATTTATATCTTCGGTGTACGGTTAGATTGTTTTATACAATGTCAGGAGATATTCAAGCATATGGCACACCAGCAGTTACCGTAGCCTGTGAATACTTGCAATGCAAGAAGTATCGCTCGTTGCTACCACCGCTGCTACCTCCAGTAGGCTGTTATTTGGCTGATTATTTTTTATTTAATTACTTCATCCATCCATAAAAAGACTACGGTCGACGCTGCCTGCCTGTCAACCTGGGTATTTAAATAGCAACGATGATCGAGCTTTTTAAAATAATTCACTCGTACTGTTACAATTCTTCTTTTTCTTCTTCGCGTTATCCCGTTTCCTAATCTATTAGGATTTTTTTATACTACGTCAGGAGGCATACAAGCATATGACCCACCTGATGTATAGCGGGTAGCCTATTAACGCTTGCGATATATTAAGTATCACTCGCGCGATGCCTCCTCTGCTGCTTAGGATGGCGGGGTCCTATACCTAAGCCTAAGGATTTGGCGACTGCCGTCAGACTTCCACAACCCACAGGCAAAACCAGATCTTTCTTATAAGTTAGGTGACACGTCTTCGAGATATAGTTTTTTTGGACGTGTTATTTTGGTCACGATGTTTACCTTTACCGCCGAGCAAGTAATAAATATGTACATGAATCCAAAAACACGAGTTTAGTGGTACATGCCCACACCAGGATTCGAACCGGCGATCAGTTGGTCAATAGGCCGGTTTGTAACCACTGAGCTATCACCGTTGCACTTAATTTAGTTGCGACCAGGTACGCCAGAAAGGTCACCATATCTCCGCTGCATCGACCTTCCCTCGGGAAATCGCGTATCGTGTAGTGGCATTGTAGATTATGTAATGTAGAACGGAAATTGTATATGGCAACATTGTAATGTGGCTTCAATACTATTTTACTTGCTGTTGAAGTTTGTTGATATAATATTTTGAAATAGAAATTAGAAAAGAAATTGAGAATTTTTAATTTCAATGTGCGATAAATAGATAAAAAATATAGATATGTTGAAAAAGGGCCAAATCAAACGTACCCAAAACCGAAGAGCATGCATGAAGAGGTTGATGAGTGTGGAAGAAGCGAGTGCGGTATGTTTGTACCGGTGCACCTGGCGTTCCATAGTCTCTGCCTACCCCAATGGGAGACAGGCGTGATGATTATGTTATATTATAATATGATAAATAGATAAAAAAAATTAAACAGTATATGCATTGTGTTAGTTATTAGGGGTTTGCAACTATATTGATTGACTAGCTCAATATATTCTTGAACATTTCTAATAATTTGAACACCCTTGATGCAATAAATGGTTATAAAATCAGTGTGTGTGAACGACGAATATATCATTAATCTATTATTCATATTCTCATGTAAGTGACTTTTGTCTTTTTGGGAATAAAATTTCTTTAAACCTAAACCTATAGTGACTTCAGCAAAGAAAATGTATGACTCTTAAAAATTGCATGAAAATATTTTTTTCGGGAGTATATGAATCGAATGACGCAAGTACATGTTTTGATGATTACATAAATCCAAAAATTCGTGTTTTCGGATTTATGTACATTCGATGAAGGAAAACATCGTAAATAAACCCACGCGTCCAAGAAATTATATTTTGAATGATGTGTGTTCCTCTGGGTTACCGGAGGTCAGACGGCAGTCGCTCCATGTAAAAATAAGTATCGTAGCCAAATCCTTAGACTTAGATAGCGGACCCCGTCGCGAACTCTAAGAAGAAGATTTGTTTTGATGATTAATTGACTCTTTATCACATTGTATGCTATCCTAATGTTAAAATAGTGACCCGCCCCGACTTCGCACGTACACAAAGATATTTTTTTTGATACCTTAGGTCATGTTATTGCAATTTTCGTAGGGATCTCTAATTTATATGACCATAAAATATACCCCATGTTACTCGCTGATAATGTAGCTTTATACGTGAAAGATCTTTTATAATAATATGTAGTATTTTTTAAGTTTGTCCATTACAAACAAACGTATAAAAAATATTTTCTCTTTATAATATACCAGCTATGCCCGCGACTTCGTCCGCGTGGAATATTATTTATTTATATTAATAAAAATAAACAAATTTCTAAAATAAAAGCAGCCTAAGTTACTCCTTATAACATCAGCTATCTGCCACTGAAAGTCCCTTCAAAATCGGTCCAGCCGTTTCAGAGATTAGCCGCAACAAACAGACAGACAGACAGACAGACAAAAATTGTAAAAATATTCATTTTGGTATATGTACCGTGTATACATCCATATGCATTTAGTAAAAAGCGGTTATTTTAATATTACAAACAGACACTGCAACTTTATTTATGTGTATAGATTATACAAGATTTGGATGTTTCGTGTATTGAAAGATTTAGAAATTTCATTATGAAATCGCACACTGAGACCTGACAACGAATTCTTAACTTTGCGTACCCGTAGGGCAAGAGTCACAATTTTATTTTTATCCAGTGAATGGGCACGTATGAGGAAATTGGCTGGCAAAAAACTTGCATAAAGCTTGCTTATTACACGATATCAAAGGCCCTTTGGGAGCAAGGGTCGGGAACTAAAGGTAAAGGATATAGGATGTCCTTGAAGGTATTTTTTATACAACGCCGAGAGGCATTATTTTTATACGGTCCACCAGATGTAAAGTGGTCACCGCAGCCTATGAACGCCGGTAATACACAAGTATCACTCTTGCGATGCCACCTCTACTGCTCCTTAGGAGCTTACAACCCTCCAGGAAGTTGTTATTTGGCCGCGGTTTTCTGTGAGGTGGAGATACTTCCCCAGACACTTGCTTTGATGCACCCTACCTCTCTTAAAAACACCCAAACCAAGACAAACAGACGTGATATGCACACAGATGTTTGTCCCGTGTGGGAATCGAATCCACGAGCGTTGGTGTCAAAATCGCGTTATTTACCACGGCGCCACCGCGCTCGTCAAACGATTGAGGTTAGACGCGTCAAAGCAGCCCGGCAAGCCAGTAAAGTACCTCTCAAAAAAGATCGCAATTAAACAACTCCCCGGAGGGTTCTTGTGTACCTGCGAGTGAGTAGTTAACATGCAAGTACCGGGGAAGCAACGCGCGAGCGACATTCATAGTGTTGCAAGCGTTTATAGGTTACGGCATATTTTTTAGGGTTCCGTACCCAAAGGGTAAAACGGAACCCTATTACTGAGGCTCCGCTGTCCGTCCGTCCGTCCGTCCGTCTGTCACCAGGCTGTATCTCATGAACCGTGATAGTTAGACAGTTGAAATTTTCACAGATGATGTATTTCTGTTGCCGCTATAACAACAAATACTAAAAAATAGAATAAAATAAATATTTAAGGGGGCTCCCATACAACAAACGTGTTTTTTTTGCCGTTTTTATAGATAATGGTACGGAACCCTTCGTGTGCGAGTCCGACTCGCACTTGGCCGATTTTTTATAAGAGAGGTAGGGTGCATCAAAACAGCCCATCTGTGGAAGTACCTCCACATCACAGAAAGCCACAGCCAAGTATCAACCCCCTGGAGGGTTGTTGTGTACCTGCGTGTAAGTGAGGTCACCAGTAAACTAAGGAGTTGCTGTACTAGCAGCAGAGGTGGCATCGCATGAGATACTTAATGTATTGCGAGCGTTTTAGGCTACGGTAACCGCTGTCCATCAGGTAGGCCGTATGCTTTCTGTCTCCCGACGTGGTATTAAAAAAATCGGCCAAGTGCGAGTCGGACTCGCGCATGAAGGGTTCCGTACCATTATCTATAAAAACAGCAAAAAAATCACGTTTGTTGTATGGGAGCCCCCTTAAATATTTATTTTATTCTATTTTTTAGTATTTGTTGTTATAGCGGCAACAGAAATACATCATCTGTGAAAATTTCAACTGTCTAACTATCACGGTTCATGAGATATAGCCTGGTGACAGACGGACGGACGGACGGACGGACGGACGGACAGCGGAGCCTCAGTAATAGGGTTCCGTTTTACCCTTTGGGTACGGAACCCTAAAAACAAAGGGATGACGAATGCCAAAGGTTGATGACGCCCCTAAGCCCTTCATAGCGAATCCCATTCAAGCCCATTCAAGAACACATACAACACAAAGAGTATCCCTATAGCGCCGTATTCCGCAGACAATACAGCAACTCCTCAATAGCTGTTTGATGACCTAACTCACTCGCAGGAACACAATAACAACCAGTGAATTGTTTTACTGCGGTCTGAACGGGGAATTTCGCATTGAATTGCCTTTTTTAGCCACAGCCTCGCTTATCGGCAGAATACACGTGTGTAGATGTACCTAGTTGACTTTTCCTCTGAAGATTATAGGTTTTTTTTTTCTAGAAAAAAAAAATACTCGAAAGTACTAACTTCTACGTACGTATTTAACCATTACGATTCAACGACACATAGTTCATCAATTATTCTTCCAATCCTGAGAAAAAGGTCACAGCATAAACCCTGGATCTTCATACATTTATAATACAAAACCGCCTTTTGGCTCATCAAGTAATCAGGGCACGTCACCGCAGAATCTGTTTTGTCTGAACGTGGCTGTAAGGGGGATATAAAAAGGGGGATAGAGGCACGTAAATCAAGTATTTTGTTACGCGATTATCTAGCGAGTGTCAACAATCAAGTCCTTTTTTGTAGTGAAAACTTCTGTAAAGAAATTTTCACTTGATAGACATTGACTAAAAAACTTTAATGTTGATTCTAAATAGAATCGTTGTGACTTAAAACAGGCAGTTGATATTTGGCTGCAGTTTTCTGTGTGGTGGAGGTACTTCCCCAGACGGGCCGCTTTGATGTGCCCTACCTCTCTTAAAAACAAGCCAAGATAAACATACATGTTCATGCACACAAATGTTTGCCTTGTGTGGGAATCGAACCCACGAGCGTTGGCGTCAAAGTCGCGTCATTCACGACTGAGCCATCGAGCTCATCAGAAATTAGGCTGAAATTACCGGAGTAGCCATGGCAGCGACGGCATGCATCTACTAATGGTAGTGCTAGTTCAAAGTCAAAGTCAAAATCTTTTTATTCCGTAAAAATGGCTACATTTGTTTGGAATCGTCACAATTTTTTTCCCTACCGTGCAGTTTATGACTAGGTGAGCACTGATAAAAATACTGCCAAAAAACTCAGGCATCCCTCTTTTGGTATCCAAACAAATTTACATATTTTATTAATTACATTATAATTGGATCGACTCACTCCCAGGCATTTTTATCATTAATATAGTCAGATACTTTATAATATGCCCTGCTACACAATTTGGCTTTAATAGTAGTTTTAAATTTGTTTATTGACAATTCTCTTATATTGCAGGGAAGTTTGTTATAGAACCGTATATATTGCCCCATAAAAGAATTACTTATTTTGTGGAGACGGCTTGCATGTAACACAAGATTATGCTTATATCTAGTATTTATGCTATATCACTCTTTTTACAAAATGAGTCTATGTTTTTATGGACATACAAAAGATTTTCGTAGATATATTGCGATGCGACTGTTAAAATATTTATTTCTTTGAATTTTTCTCTAAGGCTCTCACGGAGACCACGTTTGTAGATAGATCTTATGGCTCTCTTTTGCAATAAAAAGATGGTGTTAATGTCCGCGGAGTTACCCCAAAGAAGAATTCCATATACATAATACTATGAAAGTAGCTGAAATAAACTATTCTAGCCGTATCAATATCAGTGAGCCGTCTAATAGTTTTCACTGCATAGGCTGCAGAACTTAGTTTTCCTGATAATTTTTCAATTTGTGGGCCCCATTGTAGTCTGGAGTCAATTGTTATACCCAAGAACACAGTTGTCTCCACAGGGGCTAAATTAGTTCCATTAACCTGTTACATTGGTAGCCACCTGTCTTACATTAGGTATAGCTATAGTAGTTGTAGGCAGGATACACAAAGCAGATCAAATTGCATTTAAGTTTGATTTTCGCAAAATAACTCTTGAGTCTATTAACTGCCAATGTCTTTGGGCATAGTGTGTAGCTTTAGCCATGCTCGCCCCTGATAAGGTAGCCTACTATTAAAGCTAAAACCCACAGGGGCAGAAAAAGCGGGAAAGCGGTAGCGATAGCGGGATTTTTTGTAACGTTCGTGTTTACTTACTGAACTTTATAAATAAAGATAAATAGTCTTGACTACGACAGCTTAGATCATGTTACACTTAAGAGCAGGTAACACTGAAAGTGCGATTATAATTCTTATTGCACACGGAACAAGAACGACACAAGTGTTGATCTTGACGTGCACTAAGCTGTAATTAATATTAAATATATATTATCAAATAATAGCTTTTCTAGGGACAATTTCACGTAAAAGGATTATGTTGAAGTGTTAGGACAAATCGCTATAATTGTCCACCAAATCCATCAATAATATTCATTGATCAAAAAATTATAGTGTTCAATTTATCAAATGATGGCATACCGACTATCAATGTCACATTTATAGACAATGCCAAAATACTACCTAAATACGACATCATGAAGCCGAATTTAGAACGTATTTTCCCAAAATTAGGGGAAAATACTACGGGGTATTTTTATCTAAAACTAGCGGACCCGTCAGACGTTGTTCTGGAACCTCAAACTGGAATAAATATTTAAAATAATATATTTAAATAAAAAATGTTGCTGGTTTTCCGACATGGGAACATGCGACATACAATTGCTGGTTAAACGCGGGAAATTAAAATAGTCGTTAAGTTTTCTGATATTCTTCAATTTTCTGCGCAATTATTTTTTAATTCCGTAAGAATCTTCTATAAAGTCTTAGAAAACAAACAAAAAGAAATCGGTTAAGTCGTTCTCAAGCTATGTCGTGACCAAGGGAAATAGGGATTCATTTTTATATATATAGATGTTTAATAGGTTGCTTTAAAACTCTGGTTTTTCCTCTGGATTGTAGAGGTCAGACCACAGGTAATAAACCGTATCTTCGCCAAATCCTTAAGTTTATGTAGCGGACCCCACCAATCCTAATGGAAAAGTATATGAGATAACGCAAAGAAGATGGTGTTTAAGAGGTTTCTTTAGGTACCCCTAAAGAATCGACTAAACATAAATAATAACGCTTGTAAATTGTAGAATACAGAGCGACAAGGCTTTTTAGGCACGTGACCGAAATCTAAATAATGCGTCCATCTCGTGAAGAATACCTAAGTGTGCAAGAGAGGGGTATACTTCTGTCAATGTCACTCAATAGCCAAAAGAGTGTCTTGTCGCATTGTATATGTAATTATGTTTAGTGGAAAAATCAAGCAACATTCAACGTCGCCACTACATAACAACGAACAAAAGCAAAAACCAAATATAGATATATAAAATAGGTTTCTATACATGTCGTTGCGCACAGTACTGACAATCTTTTTCTTCCTGGCGTTATCCCGTTTGCTAATCAATTCGGATTGGCGGGGTTTGCTAGCTAAGTCTAAAGATTTGGTGAAGTTACTGATTTCGACATGGAGCGACTGCCGTCAGACCTCAACAACCCAGAGGCAAAACAAGGCTTTTCTTAGGTTTAGTCACACGACTATCGAGATATAATTCCATGGACGTGCGGCTTTCCTCAAGATGTTGTCCTTGACCGACGAGTAAATGATTATTACAAAGTAGCAATATATTCGTGTCATCAAAAACGCTAAGAAAATATTAGATGACTCTTCTACTTATACCTATTTTCAGGAACACCGTTCCTATATGAAATCTATATGTTTGTCTGTGCGTTTTTTTCGAATAAGTATTCGAATTTTGACTTCAGATTCGGATTCAGCATAAAAAAGTAGAATAGGAATGTTCAGGAACACCGTTTCTATCTCTTAAGGAACATGGTCAAAATGGCCGACAAATAAAAAAAAAAAATTGTTATGTAATTGACGAGCCAGGTGTTCCTCTGGCAATGCAAGCTTGCGCATTCTCAACTGGTTTTTTTGACCAGCTCAGTGGCGGTTAATAACGCGACTTTGACACCGACGCTCGTGGGTTCGATTCTCACACATGACAAACATTTGTGTGCATAAATCAATATTTGTGATCTGGTCTCACGCGCAGGAACACAACAATCCATCAGGTAGTAATTATTTGGCCGCGGTTTTCTGTAAAGTTGGGGGACTTGCCCAGGAGGGCTGCTTGCGCTTTACCTCTTTTATGTGCATGAAAAGAGTTAATGAATCTCTGCTATGAATGTTAAAGAAGCGTGTCAGGTGTATAAGGACAGCGTGATATGGCGTTCTCTCTTGGTTCTCTCTGCCTTCTCCGCAAGGATCTTGACATGAAGATATACATACATACAAATTTGCTTGAAACAGGTGTCATTAAATTATATTTATGAGTCAGCAGAGATTTCTACCTTATTAACTTACTTACATAAGGCACAACTTACGAGTAAGGACAGGTACATAAGGAAGCTATAGAGCACGCGCATATCTCCTTTCGGTTGTGTCGGTCCTAAGTAATCAAATTTTACAGATACGTATCTATGGTACAGAGCTAGTGATGCTATATGCATGATGAAATTTCTAGGCTATCGATACTTCAATACAGACATCTCACCAGAGGGAGACTTTGTACAAAAGCCGTCTGCATGGGTACCTATGTCTCACCTATTTCTACCGTCATGCAGCTATATTTATATAGCTGTGTTCCCGTTTGAAGGGCGAGATATGGCAAAGAAATTACTGGGTACTGTGACGAAACAGCGTTAGGTCACAAGATTGGCAGCGCGCGAGTGACATCGCCATGGTGTTGCGAGCGTCAATAGGCGGTGACCGCTTACCATCTGATGCGGGCCGCATGCTTGTTTGCCAATCTAGTTGTATAAAAGAAAAACATTCCTACAAATCTCATACCCAGAAATACTGTTATCTCTGGATAGAACACATTTGACTACTGATCGACAACGCCGTTTACACGTGGTGTATATCCGGTCAAAATAGACAGAAAAATAGAGATCAAATTACAATAATTCCCACAGAGCTGAAAATTGGTGGAGACCTTGGGTACACCACTAAAAATAAAATACCAAAAGTCCCCATCGATCCCACGTGTGCTAACAAAGTTATTCAATGTCAAAGGACAACATTTTCAGTTTTTTGGATTTTTCTCGTGAACGGTAATAGGTCAGACAAAAAATGTAGATTATAAATTATCTACAATAATTATTGTCTTTATACTTTTTGTGTGAGAATCACCATTTCTGAGATATCGCGATTCTAAAAGTTGACGAAGTTACAGTCTATATATTATGCACACAAATGGGTTGTGTTCTGAGGAATTGTTCTATATCATGCCAACAGCCTCGTTTTGCAATCGCACTGCTCGCCGACGGTTGGGAGTTCACCCTCATGCACTGGAACCGCAATGGTCGAGTACTGTGCGGTTCCTGAGAAGCTTTCTACCGAGAACTATTAAAGTTGTGGAATGAGCTCCCTGCCGAGGTTTTCCCGAGGGACTATAGTATGGGGTTCTTCAAGAAAGGCGTGAAAAGGTTCTTACAGGGTCGGCAACGCAAGAGTGACACCCCTGGTGTTGCAAATGTCTATAGGCTACGGTAACTGCTTACCATCAGACAGGCCGTATGCTTGTTTGCCACCTTAGTGGTATATTAAAAAAAAAACACGTTAAAAAAATGCGCCAAGTACACTACCTCACAGGTGGTGTGGAAATGGGTGCATATTATATAGAATATAACTCCGTCAACTTTTAGAATCGCGATATCTCAGAAATGGTGATTCTCACACAAAAAGTATAACGACAATTATTGTAGATAATTTTATAATCTACAGTCTTTGTCTGACTTATTATTTTGATTAAACTTACTGTTCACGAGAAAAATCCAATAAACCGAAAACTTGAATAACTTTTTTAGCACACATGGGATCGATGGGGACTTTTGGTATTTTATTTTTAGTGGTGTGCCCAAGGTCTCCACCAAATTTCAGCTCTGTGGGAATTTTTGTTATTTGCAATGTCCATTTTGACTAGTAGTTCACACGTGTGCTAACTGTTCATACATAGTAAGACGCGCTCTATACATTGATTATGTATGCTCTATAAGTATATTTAACAAGTAGCAGCCTCATGGGGAGTGTTCACCTTACAGAAGATGGAGAGCCTTAGATGATTGTCTTGTGCAGAGTGAGTGAGCTCCTGTGAGAGATAGCGTCAGAAGAAATAGAAACGCGGCAGCGGTTATCCTTGCCAGCGGCTAATATCTACAGGGTAAACGCCTAACCTCTGCTGTGACGTATGCTTTGTAATCCGACGTAAAATAAACTTAGTTTAACTAGAGAAGTTGAAAATAAATCATGATGATTATTTGATCTTCTATACATCTATACAGATAAATAAAATTGGAGTGTCTGTTTGTAATATTAAAATAACCGCTTTTTACTAAATGCATATGGATGTATACACGGTACATATACAAATATTTTTACAATTTTTGTCTGTCTGTCTGTTTGTTCCGGCTAATCTCTGAAAGGGCTGGACTGGACCGATTTTGACGGGGCTTTCACTGGCAGATAGCTGATGTAATAAGGCGTAACTTAGGATATTTTTGTTTTAGATATTTTATTTTATTTATTTTTATTAATATAAATAAATAATAAAAAAAAATATCTATTCCGGGTGGACGAAGTCGCGAGCACAGCTAGTATTAAATAAAAAGATGAAAAAGGAACCGGCGAGCGTGCATGAAAAGAGCTAAAAAAGCGAGTACACCTTACTCGCTTTTTTAGCTAGTAAAGCCCGCGTCTTGTGGCGCTTTGATCTGCCTACCCCGCAAAGTACGGGGCGTGATGATATAGATATAAATATATATTAAAACTAATAAAAGAATGTTATTAGCGGTGCCATACATGCTGTTATCGTGTTGTCGTAAACGCACCATAATGTTTAGCCATCGGCGATAAAATGTAGCGTCTGGTCGGAAGTATAGACACAGCAGAGATGCGAACAGTAGTATAACTTCAAACAAACTATTGAATCTGTCCTTGCGTCGCCCCACTTCTGGGCGCCCTGGGGCGATCGCCTCCGATGAAGCCTGCCCGGCTAAACGCAGTCCCTAGGCGGTGTTCAGTCAGCAGGAGTCTGACATAACCCGTTCGGCCGTCTGAAAGGGTACTCGTGAGAGTTCACTATCTCGCTACCATCGGGTCCCGGAGGGGGCCCCCTCACGGAAAATTAACGCACACCCGGGTGTGGGTTAGTCCTTCTTTTGTGGGTATACATTTTTATGGGCGTAAAAAAAATTATCTTTCGCACTCCAATAGACGCGCTACGAGATTCTCAGCGATGTTATTAGGGAAATCGATTGAGACTTGTACTCAGAAGGACTTTATGACTTATGTAACCTTGAGCCACTCACTCTTAGCTAAAAATGATAAGGCTAATATGCTGACGCAAACATAGGTCTAAGTGCTGTAAGAGCACATTTACGAGCAGTGATATCCCAGCGGTTAAGAATCCGACCTATTGAGCAACAGGTCCCCGGTTCGAATACCACGTGTACCACTAAATTCGTGTTTACGGATTTATGTGCATACTAGCTTTTACCCGCGGCTTTGCTCGCATTGATATTTTTTTTGTTTAATAAAAAGTATCCTGTGTTACTTCTGATACCTACCTCCTAGAATATGTGTACAAAGTTTCATGATGATCGGTTGAGTAGTTTTCCCGTGAAAGCGTAACAAACAAACGGACATTCACATTTATAATTTATTTTTCTTTCCACTCACGGGTATTAATCCCGGTCATTTGATAGGCGTGCGCGGGGATAAGGATCCAACGCGTAGAGGCCCCTTTGTAAAGGCTATGTAATGTTGTACACCCGCCGTGACCCGCTCCAGGGGATATTAATGGGACAATATACCAATGAACAGAACACGGCAGGTATTGGGACTATTGGAAATATGTCGGAAAAAAGCGGGCTATTAAAATGAGATTTGGTGGTATTATTAGAACCGGGCTATTGCATAAGAGGGACGGACGCCTGCCATAACTATCATATCTGACGTTACTTTCGGCAGGCTTTTTATGTTATTATTATTAGGATAAGGATTAGTAGGATTTGGAATTATCACTTGCTCGACGGTGATGGAAAACATAGTGAGGAAACCAGCACGTCCAAGAAATTATATTGCGATAAACGTGTGACCTTATCTAAGAAAGGTCTGATTTTCCCTCTGGGTCGTGGAGGTCTGACAGTATTCGCTCCATATCAAAATCGGTATCTTCGCTAAATCTTTAGGCTTACGTAGCAGACCCCGCCAATCTTAATGGACTAGGAAACGTGATAACGCCAGAAAGAAGAAGAAGAAGTCTAAGTGCTGTAAGGTTACTAAAAAAAAAATAATTTCTAAAAAAATATATTGTAAATTTAATTAAAAATCTAATATTCACCAATATTGATATAAAAAGGGGGTTTGGACAGTTACAAAGTTCGGTTCGAACGGACTTTAAGGATTTTTTAATTAAATTCATAATATTTTTATGTAGTAGCCCTTTTTAGTTAGTAACCTTACAGTGCTAGGGTTGTCGTGTTCCAGCAAGTGAGTGAGGTTACTAGTAAACTTCAAAGAGTTGGTGTGTTAGCCGCAGGTAACAAGAGAAAGCGATAGTATTTGTATTATAAGCGTTCGTAGCATACGGCGACCGTTTCACATCTGATCAGCTTAATCGCTGAGTCAGGACTGATTTAAGTCAAGCGAAACTCGCTATAGAATAGAATAGACTAAGATTTATTGCAGTAAATGTGGTTGATTACAGGTGATGGATATATAATTTTTGACTCACACATTTAGTCTTAGGAGACATGCAACAGACATATAAAGTCACTACCTCATAAAATCAGAGTGTAAATTAAATTATAAACATTAATTGTGCTATTCTGTAGGTACATAATAATCATTCAAATTTCAATTCTGTATGTATAAATGGATATGTCATTCCTTATAACTAGAAACTAACTGCCATGCATTTCAGCCATTATAAAGCGTATTGTAATCAATAACATTATCAATATCAAGTCAAACAAAGCCTACCTTTTAGTTGCAAATATTCTTGTACACTATAAAAACATTTGCTAACTAACCATTTCTGTAATTTAATCTTGAATTGATTATTAGGTAATAATTTAAACTCTGCAGGTAAATTATTAAATATTCTTATTGCCATCGGATAACAATTTGAACTATATAATGATGTCTTTATCACAGGGAATAGCAGTCTATTTGGATATCTTCTGCTATACTTACATGGAAGGTCTCCACTGGCTCTAAAATACTATATTATACAAAAGTATTGGTTACAAATCCACGGACCTCATTAATAACTATATCTATATAGTCTGTATCTATACTTTGGGGTCATTAAAATGTACTCAAAGATATCAACAAAATTAGAATTTCGTCTATGATGAAATTACTTAGTTCAAAGTAATTTAATCTCGCCGAATTCAAAGTAATTTAATTGCCACATTATACGAATTTCTAATTTTGTTGATATTTTGTGTGCAATGAATATCAATGATTGTTAAAGAAGCGAGTGAGGTGTGTAAGGATCGAGTCCACGTGGTGCTCGGTTCTCTCTGTCTACCCCGCAAGGGATTTGACGTGAAGTAAAAGTTAATTCAACTTCAGCTAAATAATTATCCGAAAGCCGCAAGCTAAAAGCTGAAACAGAAATGTCAGACTCGGCCAAACAAATTTCGGATTCATCCGATATTACCTACATCATTGTGTCTAGGAATGAGTTTTTTTTATATTAGAAAGGTCATATGAACTTGTGGGTCACCGTTTTTTTCTTATACAAAGTCCAGAGGCATACAAGCATACGGCCCAACTGATGGAAAGCGATAATCGTAGCTCGCATACATTAAGTATCACTCCCGCGATGCCACCTCTGCTGCTAACACAGCAACTCCTTAGGAGTTTACTGGTGACAGGGAGTTGTTATTTGGCCACAGTTGTGAGATGGCGGTACTTCCCCAGACGGGATGCTTTGATGCGCATAAAATAGACATGTTCATGCACACAAATGTTTGCCCTGTGTGGGGATCGAACCCGTCGAAGCATTGGTGTCAATGTAGCGCAACAGCGCATTTCCAAGCTCGTCAAATCAGAGGATCGAGGTTACGTTATTAGTGACGCAAAAATCTATTGTACGGGACTACCTATGTATTCAGTGATTCAGCTCCCCCAATCTCCAATATAAGTAAACAAATGTGTTTACTCTCCTAATATGGAGGCTGGACACGATGTGATAGGTAGGTAGGTTTGTCCGTCTGTCATTACATTAATGGACTAACAAATAAGCCGTGCTGATACAACGACGATATCGAGTAGTACCTTTATATCGTGAAGGAAATAAGGACAGCCGACGAGATCGATATTGCGTAGTAACTCAATACAGAGCATGGCAGAGACAGCATGAAAGTTGGATGAACGCGGTTGAAATGCGAGCGTTGCGCAAAATTTGAGGCGTAACGCTTGTAGACCGTATTCGCAATGATGAGGTTAGAAGCAAAGTTGGTATGAAAGAGAGCGTCGGTGTTAAAATAAGAAGAGGCGTGCTCCGTTGGTTGGGACATGTAGAAAGAATGCAGGATGAAAGAATGACGAAGCAGATATATTGTATATCTGCTTCGTCATTCTTTCATCCTGGTGGCTGGCAAAAGTGGAAGGATGTAGGAGCCGAGGAAGGCCAAGACTTACCTACCATGATCAAATTGGCCGTGTTCTATCAGAAGGTGATGTCAGGAGCCCTAGAAACCGGCGAGCGTGCATGAGAAGAGCAATGAATGTTAAAGAAGCGAGTGAGGTATGTAAGGATCGAGTCACGTGGCGCTCGGTTCTCCCTGCCTACCCCGTAAGGGATTTGGCGTGAAGTTATAGATAGAACTCTATACAGGGGAGGTAAAGTACAGATCTTATTGGCTAGTTCCCGGATCAACATTGTGGTTTATTGGTTAAAATTATCTCGCATTGGTCAGTGGGCGTGAATCGCTGAGTTATTTAGGCGCTAAAACACATCGTTTTTGTGAGCGCGGGATGCCTTATGCGTAATTGAGGTTTTTGTGGTTTGTTGGTTTGTGATTTATATGTACCTATATACATACTTACCTGAGTATATTGTTATTATCTTAATTTATTGAATGGACAAAGCGAAGATGAATGTCAAAGAATGTCTATCTTTTTTGACTCAACGAAGCCGTCCATTGCTTGCAAGAAAGAGGCTTGTGTTGCGCTTTTCTCTAATTTGCTAGCAAATAGATACAAATTCATCCAAAATACCCATATTATTAACTTCAGAACCGCTTCCGAGATACTCGAAGATACACAAAAATCGGCCAAGTGCGAGTCGGACTCGCGCACGAAGGGTTCCGTACCATTATCTATAAAAACGGCAAAAAAATCACGTTTGTTGTATGGGAGCCCCCCTTAAATATTTGTTTTATTTTAGTTTAATTATTTATTCTTAAAGTGAATATATAACTAAATATTCTGTGAATATTTCAAGCGTCTACCTGTTGCTGTTATCAACATCGAGCAAAAACGCGCAAAAAAAATCACGTTTGTTGTATGGGAGCCCCCTTAAATATTTATTTTATTCTATTTTTTAGTATTTGTTGATATAGCGGCAACAGAAATACATCATCTGTGAAAATGTCAACTGTCTAACTATCTCGGTTCATGAGATACAGCCTGGTGACAGACGGACGGACGGACGGACAGCGGAGTCTCAGTAATAGGGTTCCGTTTTACCCTTTGGGTACGGAACCCTAAAAAATGAATGAAATGAATATAGTAGTATAAAGGCGGACCTTTAAGGGATCTCTTCCAGTCAATATTACGGTATTTGAGAGAGTTGTAACGGGAGGGTGGAATAAAATAATTAAAGTACAAGTCTAATTTAAATATTACACAATGCAAAGTCATTAATGTTTTGTCGAAATGTATTTATATGTAGGTATGTATATATATATGTGTATATATATATATATATACTCGTACAAGATTTTTTATACAACGTCGGGAGCCATACAAGCATACGGCCCACCCGATGTAAAGCGGTTACCGTAGCCCTAAAAGCTTGCAACACTTGAAGTATTTATTACTCACGCGTACCACCTCTGTTGTCAACACGGCAACTCGTTAGGAGCTTACTGGAGACCTCACTCATCGCAGGAATACAACAACCATCTGGGGAGTTGTTATTTGGCTGCGGTTTTCTATACTTATCCAGACGGGCTACTTTAATGCGCCCTATTTCTCTTATAAAAAAATTACTCGTCTTGAAGTAATAAGCTGTACTATAACCGTCTTCGTTATTCAGACATTGCGGCAGGTAAGAGCGTGCAATTTCTTACGCCACATCTTTTATCGTTAGACAAAATGGCGTTCCATTTAACATGTCTTACCACTCTTATCCCATTTTTATCTGAATTTTCCCTACGATCCTGTATAATGGAGATCTTTTTATAATACTTAGAATCCAAATTATTGTTTAGAAGGTGACGTAAGGAATTCTAGGAGCTGACGATCGACGAACAAAATGATCTATGAATGTTAAAGAGCGAGCGAGGTGCGTAGGACCATCTTGAGGCACCTACTAAGAGGAGAAGAGCATTTGTGTGCATGAACATGTCTGTTTGTCTTGGTCTGGGTGTTTTCTATGTTTATATCAGTTGTCTTTTACCCATAATTTTACACACAAGCTTCGCTTACTGTGGGGCCAGATGGCGTTGTGTAATATTTCTGACAATATTTATTTATTTCAATATGTACAACGGAAAAATGTAAAAGTTCAAAAAATACATTAATATCGATATGAGATCAAATAACACGAATAGAAAAAAGGGGCTATGAATGTTAAAGAAGTGAGTGAGAGCGTGTACGGATCGCGTCTTATGGCGCTCGATTCTCTCTGCCTGCCCGGCAAGGCGTTAAGATAACCTAACCTAACCTAACTGAAAGTTTAAAATTCAAATCTTTCCAACGTGTCCCGCAATACGAAGTAAATAATAAAAGGAATTTAACAAGACTAATCGTAATTTAACAATTTTGGATTCTATACATATATAAAGTTGTGCTGCAATGAAGTCACGTACACTGAAAAAAATGTAGTTGGATTTCCCAGATTCCTAATAGAATTCACCAAAGTCGACGGTTGAACTGGGTCCTACCTTTGACTTAAGTTGATTTTACCAATCAAAAAAGGTTAATGAAGTACCAGTAAAAATAATAAAATTTATTATTTAGTATGATAAACTGTACCATATAATATGTACAATCTATTTATTAGCGGTAAATTATACATTTAAAATAGTGATAGCTACAAAATACTTTTGTATGAAGACCAACTGTAATATATTTGTAAATTTAACTACAAATTTTTGCATTAATTAACAAAGTTTACTAGTAAAATAGCCTACCTTTGCTTCTTTGGTAAATTCATTTAATCTTTTTTTTCAGTGTATAGCATGTAACTACTATGCACTTACGTCCTTTTGGCACAATTGTTAGCACTCGTGTTGTTAGTACGCAGTAGTAGGCATGGCTTATGTAGAGGACAATTTTGATGAAATACTTATGTATGGTACATAACAGTATCTAGGCGAAGCTATAAACGATTATGATTATGTGCAGACTCCACATGGAGTACTGTAGTCACCTGTAGCTGGTACCTTTTGAGTCGGTGCAATGGCTGAAGAGTCCTTGAGTTTAAAAAGAGGTTTTGTCTAATCCTACGGATTGTATATGGGGTTGTGCTCCGAGGAGTTATTCGATATGATGCCAACAACGTCGTTGTATATAACAACCACACCGACTGCTGGGAATTCAACCTCATACACTGAAACCGCAGTGTCATGACTGTGCTTTTTCACTGCAATTTTCTAGCGAAAACCCTTAAGGTGAGGAATGAGCTCTCTGCTGAGGGTTTCCCATGTGATTACAACATGAGGTTCATCAAAAAAGTCGTGAAGAGATTTTAAAAAGTTTGGCAACGTAGCACCCCAGGTGTTTTGCTATAAGCTCGGAAAATGCTTACCATCAGGCATAATGTATGCTTAATTGACACCTTAAAAAATATGAGATTGGTGTGTCGTCAATTTTCAATATCGCGTACAGTGTTCCCGTACATCTATACTGCATAATATATAAAGCAGAAGAGTTCAAAAGCTCAAGGTCGCTCAGCGTGCTATGGAAAGAGCTATGCTCGGGGTATCTCTACATGATAGAATCAGAAATGAGGATATCTGCAGTAGAACTAAGGTAACCGATAAAGCCCACAGGATAAGAAAGCAGAAGTGGCAGTGGACCGGCGACATAGGTCGTAGAACCAACAACCGCTAGGGAAGAAATGTTCCCGAATGGCGTCCCCGTACTGGTATACGCAGTGTGCGATGATCCCCCACTAGATGGAGCGACGACCTCAAAAGGTTAATAGGGAGTCGATGGATGCAGGTGGCACAGAATCGAGACGAGTGGCATTTTAAAGGGGAGGCCTATGTTCAGCAGTGGACAAATACTGAAATGATGATAATAGGTAATCACATGTTCACAGAATACTATGTATATATATCTTCATACAATTACCGAAATACATGCGGGCGAAATCGCGAGCTGCACATAATTTTGTAGGACCAACCATGAAAAATGTAACAGAGAATTTCGCTCACAGCAGTCTTGCATCTGTGCGAGTGCGACGATTTGGAACGTTTCCCTGAAGCTATCTTACTGCTTACGTCTCTATACTGTGGTGGTACTATCACGCGACAGTTCCCGGCATAAATTTCCATTTGTTACGTTAACGAGCGCTCTTTATATAGCTCATTGTGTTTCCCGATCGATGGTAAACAGCGAACAGTTAAAATAAAATTTTCAAACATTTTACAACGGAGAACATCTCTTTAGTAGGTGAATGGAGATAGCGTGGCTTTGCATCTATATACAAAAATGGAAAAATTGTTCACAAATTCGCAGGATGTGGTGAGATTGATTTAGGTACTGAAGTTAGTAGTAACTTACACCCTAAAACTCTTATTACTAGAGGGAATGCACTACTCCTATTCGCGCATCATCCACCTCACAGAGAAAATAGGCAATCAATAACGCACTAGAGGGTTGTTGTATTTGTGCGAGTAAGTGGGGCTACTAGCTCCTAAGGATTGTCTGTGTTCGCAATGGGGGTTGCAACGCGACACTTCCTATGGTAACCACTTTATAACGGGTATGCCTTGCATTGGCGTATGCTTCCATTTCTCCGGAGATTGTATAAACAGTTTACTATCACATCAACCGTAGTACTTGCATGTTTACGAACGGTTTACTGCAACCTTAGAGATAGTTTATTGCGTTTTTACCACACCCCGTTATAAATGCAAATCGCACAAAACACTTACCTACCATCCCATATTACTTATACAAGGCCTTTGGCTCATATGATGTGCTGCAGTAGAAGCTCGGTGGTGAAGAAAAACATCGTAAAAGTCAAAGTTATTTTTCGAAAGACGTATAACCTTACCTATGAAAGGTCTGGTTTTGCCTCTTTTTAGGGTTCCGTACCCAAAGGGTAAAACGGAACCCTATTACTGAGGCTCCGCTGTCCGTCCGTCCGTCCGTCCGTCTGTCACCAGGCTGTATCTCATGAACCGTGATAGTTAGACAGTTGAAATTTTCACAGATGATGTATTTCTGTTGCCGCTATAACAACAAATACTAAAAAATAGAATAAAATAAATATTTAAGGGGGCTCCCATACAACAAACGTGATTTTTTTTGCTGTTTTTATAGATAATGGTACGGAACCCTTCGTGCGCGAGTCCGACTCGCACTTGGTCGATTTTTTTATACTACTAAGGGAGGCATACAAGCATACGACCCACCTGATGTAAAGCGTGTACCATAGCCTATTAGCGCTCGTGATATATTAAGTATCACTCGTGCGATGCCTCCTCTGCTGCTTACACGGCAACTCCTTGGGCGCTTACTGGTGACCTCACTCACACGCAGGAATACAACAACCCTCTAGGGATTTGTTATTTGGCTGCGGTTTTCTGTGAGGTGGAGGTACTTTCCCAGACGGGTTGCTTTGATGCGCCCTACCTCTCTTAAAAATCTCAACCCTCTGGGTTGTGGAGGTCTGATAGCTGTCGTCCACGTGTTTTGGCGAGCTCGGTGACGCCGCGGTAAATAACGTGAATTTGATACCAACGCTCGTGGGTTCGATTCCCAAACAAGGCAAAGATTTTTGTGCATGAACTGTTTGTCTTAGTAAGAGAGGTAGTTCGCATCAAAGCAGTAGAAGAAGTAGAACTAGGGAAGTACCTCCACCTCAAAGAAAACCGCGGCCAAATAACAAATTTCCTGGAGGATTGTTGTGTTCCTGTGAGTGAGATCACCAGTAAGCACCCAAGGAGTTGCTGTGTTATGGCATCGCGCGAGTGATACTTAATGCATTACCAGCAGGCTACGGTAGCCGATTTACATCAGTTGGACCGTATACTTGTATGCCTCCCGACGTTGTAAAAAAAGCCGTCAAGTGCGAGTTCGCCTCGCGCTCCAAGGGTTCCGTAAAAAAATATTTTGGCAAATAATTTTCGCATTTCTTTTTTGTGATGTAATTACAAATTTACGGTTTTCGGATTTTATCCTTTACTTGTGCTACTGTTTCTTACGAAATTTCATGATTCTAGTCAACGGAAAGTACACTGTAGGTTTTGATTCCCTTACGAGTGTCAAAATAAACAGCCGAATCTTTTGATGGCGTTGACTTAGATTTATAGAATAGACAGAAAGTAAAATTTGATTTTTTCATAGCATTTGATATTAATTTCAGCTCTACCCGTCGTTGAGAAAAAGGATCTTGATAGACGTACAGACAGACAGACAGACGGACAACAAAGTGATCCTATAAGGGTTCCGTTTTTCCTTTTGGGGTACAGAAACCTTAAAAAAAATCCTAAAAGGATTAGGAAATTTGATAACGTTCGGTAGAAGAAGCACTTTTATCAGTTTAATGCAAGTTCATGGATGCTTCTGCAGACAGTGAATGTGTATGTACGGAACGAAACGTCCTTGATTCGAACACGCTATTCCATCATAAACAAATAGGTAATGTCTTAATCATCGTTCAGTCTCATGCATACATGAACATGGAATGACGATAGATAGAGAATTCCAAAATATTAAGTCTTTAAATATGAAATTACCGTTGTATGTGAAGAAAAAAGTCGCCAAGTGCGAGTCCGACTCGCTCTCTGAGGGTTCCGTATGAAGATTTTTTCGCAAAAAACATTTTTTTTATATAACTACAAATTTACGGTTTTCGGATTTTTTTCTTTACTTGTGCTACATGACATTGCTTCATACCAAATTTCATGGTTTTAGGTTAACAGGAAGTACCCTAAAGGTTTTGATTCCCTTGCGAGTGTCAAAACATGCGCATAAATGAGGCACAAACAGTCGTATCTTTTGATTGCGTTGACTTAGGAGTTTGACTGCAGACCTTCGTATGTGATATTAATTTCAGCTTGATAGCTCCACTTGTCCTTGAGAAAAAGGGTCTTGACAGATAGACGGACAACAAAGCGATCCTATAAGGGTTCCGTTTTGCCTTTTGCGGTACGGAACCCTAAAAATGAAGGAAGTTGTATTTTGTTACATGCAATTTTTTTTTTCAAAACGAGATATCTGATTTACAGACTCTGCATATGGACGGCAAAAAAATATTTTCGCAAACTATTGTCGCAAAAAAAAGTTTTTTTTTGTGATGGATTTTCTTTACTTGTGCTACATGACATTGCTTCATACCAATTTCATGGTTCTAGGTTAACAGGAAGTACCCTATAGGTTTTGATTCCCTTGCGAGTGTCAAAACATGTGCATAAATGAGGCACAAACAGCTGTATCTTTTGATTCCGTTGACTTAGAAGTTTGATTTTTTCACAGCTCGAGGGGATTATAGACCTAAGTATTTGATATTAATTTCAAGTTGATAGCTCTACTCGTTCATTATTTTTCACATGAGCTACAGACAGGCTGTCTTGACAGACAGATGGACGTACAGACAGACGGACAACAAAGTGATCCTATAAGGGTTGCGTTGCTCCTTTAAAGGAACGGAACCCTAAAAAAGACATATTCGGTTGTTTCAGAGACGTAGAAAAAAGGGGAACTCAATAATAACGAAACAGTTTGATCAGAACTCCTAAAAACCGGCAAGCGTACGCGATACGAGCTATGAATTTTAAAATATGAGTTAGGAGTTAAATGTCCGTGTTTTGTGGCGTGCGTCGCAAGTTGGCGATAATGTATATTAGACAGATAGTATGGAAAAACATTTCATTTCATGGGTAACGACCTAACATAGCCTTTATTTTTTTATTCAATGATTCCGGTGTCGCGTGTCGTATCGTAATACGCGTAGCGTAAAATTTCTAGGCCTGTGGTCATACTTGTACTATGTAAAACATTTCGTTTTTTATACTACGTCGGGAGGCATACAAGCATACGACCCACCTGACGTATAGCGGGTACCGTAGTCTATTAACGCTTGCGATATATTAATTATCACTCGCGCGATGCCTCCTCTGCTGATTACACAGTAACTCCTTGGGAGCTTACTTTAGTAAAAGATTTTCACTCGAACGTCCCGGGAACGCGCGTTCCCAGACCCAGAAATCAGATTTAAAAGTTTATTTGTGTTAATACAGGGTTCTTATTTGACTGAAGGATCATTTTGAATGGTGACGAGATCATATATCTGGACGTTTGAGTGGGTGATTTTCACATTGCGTTGATACGTGGGTAGATTATGTAACACACTATATTATCGTATTTAAGAGAGTTAGGGCATATCAAAGCAGCCCGTCTATGGAAGTACTTTCACCTCACAGACAACCGCAGTAAAATAACAACTCGCTGGAGTTGTGTTCCTGCGAGTGAGTGAGGTCACCAGTAAGCTCCTAAGTAGGAGTTTTGTTTGCAGCAGAAGTGGCATTGCGCGAGTGATGCTTAATATGATGGAAGAGCTCATAGTCTACGGTATTCACTTTACATCAGGTGGGCCAAATGATTGTTGCCTCCAGACGTTGTATAAAAAAACTTTTATACTCGTACATAGCATTTTAACGAGCCGGTGGTCGAGTAGTTAGCAATGTCTACTTTAACACTAAAGCTTGGGTTCGATTCCCACACATGATAAACATTAAAATTTGTGCGCATGACATAGTTTTTTGTCTTGGACTTGCTAAGCTCCTAAGGAGTTACTGTGTTAGCAGCAGGGGATGAAACGCGTGAGCGTAGCGTTCATAGGTTTACTGTATTCACTTTAGATCAGGTGGACCGTATGCTTGTATGCCTCCCGACTGTACTGTATTTCATAACCGAAATTACGTACCTTATGCACTATGTGTATGTAAACATCTCGCCACAGACGGTAAGCGTCTCTTTACATGCATTCCCTTAAATCCACATATGCAATTCCACTGCAGCGGTGCACTGGCTATTGAATATTTTAGGGCAATGTATGTACATCGGTAAGACGTGTACAACTTGTAAACGTCAAGGGTAACAGGAATACATCAGGATTACTATCTACGTCTACCTTTTCTTGACTAAGTGCTTTCATAAAGCAATATTTTGTTGAAGCCCAACGCTAACTTATGGAAGTGGCAAGTGCTCTGACGAACTATCAGTGCTCACCTAGTCATAAACTGCACGGTAGGGAAAAAAATTGTGACGATTCCAAACAAATGTAGCCATTTTTACGGAATAAAAAGATTTTGAACTATTTTGCCTTAAACCACCCTCTCCCTTTCGTCATAGAACCACACGTGCAGGCTTTCGATGTCATTGTTCCACTGTTGAGAACATTTCTGCGCGTACCAAAAAGTTCGGCAACTCCCATCTTTGTCGTACCATTAAAAAGTGGAATGCCTTGCCTGCACATGTGTTCCCAAGCCTTACTCATACCACTGCAGGGATACGGGTTTCCCTTCAACCGAAGGGGTTTAGAGCATACTCCACCACGCTGCTGAAATGCGGATTGGCGGAGGCCAGTGTTTTCAAGCCCCTCGAGGGCCTCTGACTTAGCTTAACGACTGTAATATATCGACAACAGCCGGGACCGGCAGCTTAACGTGTACTCCGAAACTCGAGATTAGACAAACCCATCCATAGACAGGCTGCGGTCGACGTTGCTTAACCTGCGTGTTCGGTTAAAATGACACGCGCAACGACGCCATCGAGCTCTTTGAAGTAAATAAGTTTATTACATTTACTTCAGAGAGCTTCAGAGAGATTTTTATGGTCATGAGCGAGCGATTACATTTCTTTATTTACTGTGGTGCCAAGAAAGTTTGGGTATTTTTGACGAGCTCGGTGGCGCAGTGGCGAAACCCGCTGTTACGTTACTTTGACACCAACGCTTGTGGGTTCGATTTCCACACAAGACAAACATTTGTATGCGAGAACATGTCTGTTTAACTTGGTCAGGGTACTTTTAAGACAGGTAGGGCGCATCATAGGGCCGCTATGATCTCTGTCGGTCTGGGGAAGTACCTCCACCTAACAGAAAACGGCAGCTAAATAATAAGAGGGTTGTTGTGTTCCTGCGTGTGAGTGAGGTCACCAGTAAGCTTCTATGGAGTTGCTGTGTTAGCAACAGAGGTGGCATCGCGGGAGTGATACTTAATGTTGTATTGCAAGCGTCTGTAGGTTTATGATAACCGCTTTACATCAGGTAGGCCATATGCTTGTAATAACTATGTGTATTAAGTATTGTATAAGTATTAACTTCTTACCTTTATGACAAAACGGGCTATTTTTCTGCGGCACACCAGCTACCCACAGTACACCTAGTACTAGTAATTTTCAGTAGCTGAAAACTGACGTATCACATAATTCACGGACATTAAATTGTTACTTTAGACACGAAACCAAATGATAGGGCTGTTCATTACGCGTGATTGCTGAATTTCATTACGGAAATGTACAACGATAACATTTAACCGATTAATTTTAGCTACATGTTCTTAGGCTTTTGACCAGAGGGAGACTTTGTACAAAAATCGTCTGCGTGGGCACCTCTGTCTCACCTATTTCTGGTAAAAATCTATATAGCTGTGTTCCGGTTTGAAAGGTGAGATATGACCGAGAAATTACTGGGTACCGTGACGAAACCGCCTTAGGTCACAAGATTGGCAGTGCGCGAGTAAGATCTCCGTGGTGTTGCGAGCGTCAATAGGCTGCGGTAACCGCTTACCATCTAATGCGGGCCGCATGCTTGTTTGCCAATCTAGTTGTATAAGTTAGAAAAGAGAAGTTGTTATTTTGTTATTTTAAAGAGAGTTTGTTATTTGATTTCAGTCTTCTGTGAGGTGGAGATACTTCCCCAGATGAGCGGCTTCGATGCGCACTACCTCTCCTAAAAGACAGTTATATGAGCTTATCAATAATTGCGCCAAAGTTTTGTTACGGTGTAAATCTATACTTCCACGTTATTTGCAAATGTCACTAGCTGCTAACAAATGACTGCTAGCGTCATCTGTTAAAAAGAAGATTAATTCATCATAGTGTCAACGCGTAGCCGTCAACGAATAGATTTGGTTGGACAGATAAATTCCGGCTTGGCTTTGGCCTTGGGAGGTCGCGCGCTTTGTCAGCCCTTTTTCGATTATAAAACATGTAAAATTAATGTCTGTGAGTCGTAGTGGACTTGGCTGGCTCTAATATGGCTTTTGAACTAGTAAGTTAATACAGGGTTGTACCTTTAATATTACATATAAGGGATGGAGCAATAATTGTAATCATGGCGTCATGGCGTCACCTACGAAATTAATTTTGACTTTGAACTCTATCCAGAACTAAGTTTCGGTCGCAATTCACCGTCGTGATTCGAGGTTAACAGCCGCGTGCTGATTCGCCGGCTGCAATGTGTTCACGGACCGCAATCCTGTGGTATACGGTTCTTAGTCGTCTGTATATATATATATATATAGATATGAGAGGTGCAACGCTAGTTTCTTCTCGTCATAATACCCGAAGCCCCGCTTACATTTAGGTAATCGTTCTAATGTTTCGAAATTTTCTATAAAGTGTTAAATTCTCTAAAAGATAAATGTTTTGACTCAATGATGCACTCAAAAAGTAATTAGATCTGTACAAATGTACACCTGTCTTATAGACTTTATGCATTTATATACGCCTAATGCAGTAGGTAAAATTTAGGTGTATGTGTAATCTAGTACATCTAGTATATGTGTAATATATATAAATATATGTTGTCCAAATGAAAGGAAATTTATTGACTCTTTAATTATATTTGAATATGCCATGTGGAATACGGACATGATGAAAGTAATTCTATATTTCCAGTTAATTGTGTCTGGAAGCGACTGTAAAGTATAAATACATGAACACATTCTCTTTATATAAGTTTGTATATTATTTTGTCTGACCTTCCTGATAGCTTTAGGTTAAATTAGGTGGCGCTCTTTCTTTCTCTTATCTATTGTCTTTGAAACAGAATTGATTATTAACTTTCCTGGTTTTTGTCCTGCAAACCCACGCTCTCTGCCCTGTCGACACACGCATAAGTGTTTCAGTTTGATCGCTTATTCAGAGTCATATTTCTTATGAATTCTTTTCATATTATTATTATGTTAATTTTAATTACTAAATATTTTTGATGTGAACACGACTTTAAATTTGTCTCCATAGTGGGAGGCAATTCAGAAAACTGATGATAAGAAAATTTGGGCGTTCAGTTTGGTGTTGTAGCAAGTTACATATTCACATTCTTTAAGTTGAGTGCGGACTGCGACGCATCGCGCGCGGCGGGTGAAAAAGTGCTACCATTTTGAGAGCATTCATTGTATCTTTAAATTTTCTCTTTATACAACTTACTTCCGTTTACCCGTTACCGTACCTTATGCACGTATAACTCACGGCCGTGTCTAGTACACAACTACGCCATTCTTAATTTTTTAAAAGTTCATAGTATGGTACGCGTGACATTTGTTCATTTAGTAGGCTTGAACAAAAAAGTTTGAGTAACACTGCTATAACTACTTACTAGGGTTGTCAAATATTTTTGAGTCCCTAATTATTTTCTTGAGCCCTTGTCTATATGAACAGGATGAAAAATGTCGTTTGAGGAAAAGTAACTGTGGTAAATACTCAAATTTACATCGTTTAAGTAGAGGTTTTTTATACAACGTTGGAAAGCATACAAGCATACGGGCCACCTAATATATAAAGCGGTTACCGTAGCCTATGAACGCATATAATACATTAAGTATCACTAGCGCGATGCCTCCTCTGCTGCTAACACAACAGCATACTGATGGACTCACTCACACGCAGGAACATAACAACCCTCTAGGGAGTCATTATTTGGCTGTGGTTTTCTGCGAGGTGGAGGTACTACACCAGACGGGCTGCTTTGTAGCACCGTACCTCCCTTTATGTGAGGTGGAGGTACTAAAACTCCGTAATTTCCCTCCACATCATAAACACAAGCAAACGCATTTTATGATCATCGTCTCACTTTCACGATCCTTACCTTAGATCAGTTATAAACGAAATGTGCCATTCATTCAAACTGCGCGGGGAGTACCGAATAAATGGGCACATGCGGAGAAGAACTGATAAGTTATTTGTTATGTAACAGTGGTGTAACAGTACAATATTCACAACTCGTAAAGTTCTTATGCACGAGAGTACTCTCAGACGAATGAGGCGCTCATTCGCCTGAGCGTAATTGCCCCTAGGGGGAACCCCTTGGGAACTGAGCGTCTTTAAGCACGAACAAAAATAGACAAGCAGCTGGCTCGGGCCGAGCATGCTTAGGTTGCAGTGTTGCTTCAAAGAATAAAGAATATAATAAACATAATTGTTGTATGTAACAGTATATAAGAATTTGTGATCATTTTTATTGTAAAAAAATATTCAATTTGACTTAAGATTGTGCCATTTAATTAGTATTAATGAAAAGAAATCAAAGTATTATTTCATAAAAAAATTTAATTATTTTTATTGAAAAAAATATCTGACAAAGACACAGTCGACTAACCTGACTTTGTCATTTAGTTAACGGTAAAGTTAAGAAAATCAAATAATTCTTTTATTAATTCCTGATGACAACTATTCCACAAGACGTTAGGCATTAGACATCTAATCTCACTAATAAGGTTTTTATTTCGTTTGTAAATAAAAAGAAATAAAACAGAAAACATTGCAACCTTTATTAATGGCTTCATTGAAAAGTACACAAATAAAGCATAATATTTTAATATTATTAATTGCTAATCTTCTGTATTTTTTAAAATTTAAATGTTTGGCAACTGTCCCACATTTATCTATATTTTTTCTCAAATATCTAATATGATTATGGTAGAATTTCGACCACACTGCGCCGAATACTAGTCAAACAAACAAACGCATCAATTAAGTTTAATTACCTAGGCCGAAGACACGCACACATTAAGTCAAGGCATTTACAATAATTATTAAAAGAACCGTAATACGCTACGGTAATCGTTTCGTGTCGGCTCGTAGGTATATTTGTTTGCCTCCCGACATTGAATACAAAAAAAAAATGAAAAAAAATCGACGAAATGACGAAAAACATCCACAGGGTTGTTGATGTTACCATTACGTCGTTCACATCCAATCATCAAATCAAATCAAAACATTTCTTTTGCAAAGAATAGGATTAGAAGATCTTAGATGATAGATATGTGTAAACTGTTCTGCTAATATATATTAACATGCAATGTTGATTCAAGAAATTTTTGGGCGCTATACAAACACGAAGTTATTATATACATATATATACTAACAATTGTCTCAGTTTGTTGGACCTAGTAGGACCCGTCTTGAAAGTTTCTGGTATATTGTTATAAGTCCTAAGGCACATATTTAAACAGCTTTACCTAAATAACGAGGTTTTATGACAAAATCAAGTGCGAATCATTCACATCCAATCATTCACAGTTTAATAATGCTATGTAGAGAGACATATATGTTTATAGTACTTTATACTTTAATTAACAACACACAAAGTGAAATGGAGACAGACAAAAGCTAAAGACGGCACCAAAAGCAACCAAGTCGAAGATAGCTGGGTATTTATAACAAACAGAAAATTAGGTCGAAGGGGGAATAGCCCGGCGGAGTTTATAACCCCTGGCAGTTATGTTAGGAGGTTGGAACTGGGAATAGGTATTCGGGCTACCTTTGTAAAATAGAGTAAGCGTTATATTAATTAAGTTTACATCCCCTATATTTTTTTATATGGATATAAAACGGATATTAACCGACAGAATATATTTCTTTATGTGTGTTACGATTTCTTCAGCAATTGTGGACCTATTTTACGATTTTTTAATTTAGAGAAAAGAAACTTTAATGTATATGCGACAAAAGTGTAATGATAAAGAAAAATGTATTTTGTTTTTATTTAAATGTGAAACCAACTTCATTGATGTCGACGCCTATTAACATAGGTGTGATATATGTGCTGGTGTCGATTTCAATGAAGTCGGTTCCGCTTTTTTATTTAAAAAGTTTTACATTTACACTTAATAGCAACCATACTTAAGCCATAATTTAATGTTAGAGAACTACTATGGACACGTTGATAAGTAAGCTTATCAACAAAATTTTGACTTTCGGACCCTTGAATTAAACAATTTTTAACGGAAGTATTGCGTGTTTTATTTATTTTGTTGAACCTGACGTTTCGAATGCTTTGCAGCATCTGTGGTCGCAAGAAGGCTTTGGGATCCTCCCGTACAAGTTATGAGAACTTGTGTATGTATGATTAGGTACTCTACTACTGATACTCTCTAATTCTATATGCATGATCTGTTGGTTTGGACATGTAGAAAGAATGAACGAAGAAACAATGACGAAACAGATATACAATGCGAAAGTGAAAAGATACAGTAGCCGAGGTAGGTTAAGACTAATCAACCACGGCAAAATTGGTCACGTTTTATCATGCGTGAGCGTGTATAAAAAGAGCTATGACTGTTAGAGTGTTAAAAAAGCAAGTAAGGACTAAGTTATGAGGCGCTCGGTTCTCTGTGTCTGCCGCACAAGACCAAAAAATATAGATGTTCTCTTAGACAATAGCACAATTAGTCCTAACTAAGGGAGTGATACATGCAGCATTGCAGCTGCGTAGGTGCCTCGGGCTTATAGCTCTTTGCTCGAGATTTCTCCTGGGGCAAGCTGCCCCCGGACGACGTTAATCGTATCGCGGTGTAGAGATTTCGTCATGAATTTGTGTCTATTTAGGCATGAAACAGTACTAACTATTGCTGGTTTATGCACAAAAACTCAAATTGGTGTCGATGCCCACCTTCTCTTCTTGTGCAGGCGTCGCAGGACCAAGTGTTCGCTGTACTGCCCAGGCTGCACACATCCCGACAGTGCAAATATTCGGGTTATCTCAATGTGTGTATCTAAATATTTGGGAATACTTCCGCTTAAATACTTGAGAATACTTTGAGCGAAGTCGCAAGCCTATTGTTCCGCTGTTAGTGAACTCTTGCACATCAAAGCCTTTTGTCGCGCATTCACACTTCAGTCGGCTCAGATACATCCTTTTTTTCGAGAGGCAATTTAGTAGCAATTACGAGTCTGAGCCGATATTATAGAAACCGAAATACAGATATTAGAATAAGGATTTCATGAGATTTCATGTCGTGTTCTATCAGAAGGTGATGTCAGGAGCCCTAGAAACCGGCGAGCGTGCATGAAAAGAGCAATGAATGTTAAAGAAGCGAGTGAGGTATTGAGGATCGAGTCGCGTGGCTCTCGGTTCTCTCTGCCTACCCCGTAAGGGATTTGGCGTGAAGTTATAGATAGATTTCATGAGAGATCTCATACAGCATAGGATAAAATATAAGTATAGAGAGAACGGGGTCCATTTTGCATTTGCTTATCGCGGAACTCTACAATAAAGCAATGTGATACACATTCGCTGCACGCCGCCACCGGAATACTATCGCGATTAGTGTGGCTTTAACATTCCTGTCAGCGTCCTTTCACAAAGTCCAAGCACCGTATAAACACCTAAGAAGATGGACTCCCTGAGCGGGCCCAATTGGGATTCGATAGGTAACATGTCCGGCTACACGTCACAAACCTGTAGCTACGGAGAAACGTGTACAGGGGATCAGAGACCTTCTCCTACACCCGTGGACGACCACCCTTGAATCACAAACACTATATTAACTAAGCAAGAACGAGCCCTGATGTTGGAGCGGTCAAATGAGCCCCAACCCTGACCTCATTGTCTACTTTCTCGCGTGTTGCCATAACGAGGCATTTCCGTGCATATTATATGGACCAATGTAAACAAAAGGGTGATAATTAATTTGAAAGCCATTGTGAACCCTTCACCGTAATTTACCTATTAAATGCACGTAGCGATAACGAGATACGTGTTGTGCTTCTCAATGATTTAGAAGAAATTTTAATGTTTTTATGTCGAGTGGCAAACCGACATACTTAACCCGCCTAATGTTAAGCGTACCTTGGGGTGTAATTGGCTCAATGTCACCTTTAGAGCCAAAGCCAACCTCACATGCACGTGGTTCACCTTGCTTATCAACCGACGAGGCTCTGGCGAAAGAGAGGTAGTGCACGACGATAGTCCGACTTGGAAAGTACCTCCACCTCACAGAAGACGACAGCTGAATAACAACTCCCTGATGAGTTGTTGTGTTCCTGCGAGTGAGTGATGTCACTAGAAGACGAGGAGTCGCCGTGTTGACAGCTGAGATCGCTAGCGTCATTGTTTTTGTTGCTAGCGTTCATAGGCTACGGTAACCGCTTTACATGAGGCGGGGTGCTTGATTGCTAACCGTCGCAGTACAAAAAAACCGGTATATAAAATGCGCGGCCATCCTAGCCAGTTATACTCCTAATTACGGGTTTGGCCGTGAAACAAATCGTAAACAAACTATAAAAAAGGTTATTTTGAATGCCGCTTTTTATTCCGAAATAAAATTTCATCGAACACATTGCATTTAGTAAAAATTTTAAAGTTATTTGCATGTTAATAAACATTTTACAGTTACCATTAGAATAATGAAAAAAAAATCGTTAAATAAAAATTATAAAGTTTTCATATATTGGTTTCATTATTGTTGTTATATTAAAACACTTAAAAATGTTATCTATCTCGAAGTATGAAAGCATTATTATAGTTCCCAATAAACATGAACTGAGTTAACACATACTATGTATGAAGATTTCATAACTTTTCCATTTATCCGGATTATCTAATCCGCCTATCTTACTTTTGACAGGATTAACGCGAGTGCTTTTTGTTGCCATTTTCATTTTTTGTTATAGTTATCGTTTTTGTTAAGTTCCGTTTTCATATTCTGTTATTATTGAGATTCTGTTATCGAAATGCTATTCTGGATGAAAATTAGTGAACCTGGAATGAGCAGAGTGCTCGCACTGTCGAAAAAAGCGACGCACACTACAATGCATTCTTTAAACAAGGAGACTGTCTTAGCATATTAAGGCATGTAGAAGAGACTTCGTCTCAGTGTACCAATTGTAGCTGTAACGAAACAGCCTTAGGTCACAAGATTGGCAGCGCGCGAGTAACATCCCCGTGTTGTTGCGAGCGTCAATAGGCTGCGGTGACCGCTTACCATCTGATGCAGGCTGCATGCTTGTTTTCCAATCTAAGTTAAAACCCTCAATCAATTCCTAAGTTAAAACCCTGTGTTTTCTTTGTTTACACTTTCTCACACGGCGTAAAGAATGGACTAACTGCAGACTACAATTCCTTTTAATTATATGTTGACTACCTAGTACCAACTCGCTGCTGTGAAATACTTTATCTAGAAGTACAAATAGACACAAAGAGAAATATTTATTAATATATTTACTTTAATGTTATTTACAATACCCCATGTACAATCGCGGCCCTGCTAGGTTTCTTAGCTGTAGACCATAAATACGTTTTTTTTTTCACACAAATTACATAGCGCCATCTAAACTGAAAGTAAGCAAAGCCTGTGCTATGGGTACTAGACAACCAATAAACATACATTTTTTAGAAAAGCAGTGGATCCTTACCTAACTATTGGCCAACTGGTTCAAATCCTGGCATGTACCACAAAATTGATGTTTTCCGATGTATGTGCATATTTGTAATTATTACTTGCTCGATGGTGGTGGAAAATATCGTCCCAGAAATTATATTTCGAAAAACGTGTGACCTAACCTAAGATAGGTCTTATTTCTCTCTGGATTGCGGAGGTCTGACGGCAGTCGCTCCATATCAAAATCAGTATCTTCGCCGAATCTTCAGGCTTAGCAAGCGGATCCCGCCAACCCTAAAGATTAGGAAAACGGGAGAACGTCAAGAAAGACAAGACTTACAATAGAAAGAAAACACCCAGACCAAGACAAACAGACATATGCATTCAAATGTTGGTCTTGTGCGGGACTTGCAACCACAACTCTGCTCTGCTGGTGACCTCACTCACACGCAGAAACACAATAACTCTCCAGGGAGCTGTTATTTGGCTGGGGGTTCTCTGTGAGGTGGAGATACTTTCCCAGACGGGCTGCTCTGACGCGCCCTACCTCTTCACATCCAGAAGAAAACAAACAGACCTGTTGATGCACACAAATGTTTGTCCTGTGTGAAAATCGAACCTACAAGTGTTCGTGTCAAAATAGCGTTACTAACCACTGCTATCCAATTACATTAAATAAAATGTAATTGGATAGAGGAGGGTTAACCTGTATTTATTAAGTTGTATATGTTACACTGTAGTATACTCATAGCTTCATCAGAATCCATCAGATCAGATTCAGATGAGATCACTATATATTATAGTACCTGAGCGACTGAGTCTCGCTCAACATTTTCTATATTTTTTGATTAAAAAAACAGCATATCCTTATCTAAATAAAAACACTATTAAAATTGTTAGAGACGTTTTCATGATTCACAAAGATATATATATATATATATATATATATACAATAATTTGTTGTTTCATATAATGTTTTTTTTATACTAAGGTGGGAGCCATACCTGATGGAAAGCGGTTACCGTAGCCTAGTAACGCTCGCAATACATTAAGAATCACTCGCGCGATGCCACTTCTGCTGCTAGCACAGCAACTCCTAATATGTAAGTTATAACGCAACTTCAGTTCAAATACCGGAAACTGGGTCATAACTAATTTGTAACAATAGATTACACATACGTACTGGTCAGGTAAAGTCAATTAAAAGCTTATAAAAAGCTCTTTATTAAAAATCTAAGTAATTGCTATAATTAATTTATATTTACATGAAAATATACATTTAATCATTAGTTGTAGGGAACAAAGACTTTAAAAGCAAAGTAAACAGAAAGTACAAACCTTATTATATGCGTTCAAAAAACTCTACACAAATCACTATATTACAGCACCACACTTCACATAAATTAATTATACGATATGTCACAGGAAATAACTTTTGTTTTTGTTACACTGTATAGCACTAAACACGACTTACTGCGGCATTTTGCCGCAGGCGACTACCGTGACTGAAAGAACGAACGAAAGCTGAAACTGCTGAAGTGTTGACGTGAAAGCTTTCCTGAAATCCGCTCACTCAAAGCTCAAACCACGCAAGCTATAAAGAAGGGATTTAGCGCTACGGTTTTATTAATATCTGCTGTATTGCATACTATTTTATTATGGCTCTGAATTGAGGGGACTTATATGTCAATAGAAAAATATATTGAGTATGTATTCCAGCTTGCTCCTTTATCTGTGTGGTTTGTTTTTCAAGTTAAACCAGCAATACTTAATAATTCCGTGATAAAAATTTTGCTTAGGGAATCAAAAGGGTAAATGTCGAACCTGGTTTTTACAACGTATATACAACGTCGGGACGCATGCAAGCATACGGTCCACCTGATGTAAAGTGGTTACCGTAGCCTATGAACGCTAATAAATTAAGTATCACTCTGTCAGCTCTGTTTTTAACAACACAGCAACACCTTAGGAGCTTACTGGTGATCTCACTCACACGCAGGAACACAACAACCCTCTAGAGTTTGTTATTTGGCTGCAGTTTTCGTCGGGCTGCTTTGATACGGTCTACCTTTGTTAAAACACCCAGACCAAGACGAATAGACATATTCATGCACACAAATGTTTGTCCTATGTGGGAATCAAACCCACGAACGTTGGTATCAAGTCAGAGCTGGTTAAGCTATTACTATATAAAATTTCATTAAAATTCATTCAGTAGGTTTTGTGTCACGAGTGCTGACGGATTGAGGGGCGTTTTTTTAGATTACTGTTTTGATTTCCGTATCCGTCCATCCGTAGTAGAGTCTAGCTGCATCACTATTTCTAAAGTACAATCCGCGATAAAAAAATGTATACGATGTTGGCAGGTATAGAGGCATACGGCCCACCTGATGTAAAGCGGTTGCCGCAGCCTATGAATGACTGCAATACGGGAATTATCGCTCGCACGTTGCCATCCCTATTTTTCACACATCAAAGCCTCACCTCACCTCACCTACCATGACCAAATTGGCATGACAAAATGCATACGAATCCAAGTAAATATAGTCGTATCTGAAAGCTGCAAACCGCATTTAATTAAACTTATAATACTGACTCTTACTAGCATATGTATACTAGAAATTTGTAAGTTTATAAAGAAAAATTACCACTTATATACCCTTGCGAGGGCCGATTGTGCTCGCAGCCTAAAACAACAAAATAGATGGGCATACCCAAGCTGTAGACTAAAAATATATAAGTTAGGACCCTATACGAGCGCAATACTTTACAGTAAAATCCCACACGACATTAAAAATGAAACCAAAATATATAATATGTTTACAAGAAAATCGAAAACATGAGTAATAGAAACGCGCTTCTATAATTTGCAAGAGTTTCTGTATAAAAAAAGATTATTTACTAGACATTAAAAACTGGCTTAATTACTTAATAGATTTTGACAATAATTTAAATAATATTTTAAATACAATTGACCTATGCACTTAATATAACTGAAAGTAAATGATAGTATAATGATGTACATTGTATCCTAAATTAATAAATCGCAATAATTAAATAATTTTATATGTAAGTTCGCTGTGTCCTACCAGGGTTCATGTTTGGTACTACATACTTTAGATTATAAGAACTGCTATGTACAACATGAAACGCAAATAAAGAACTTGAACTTGAATTTGCCGTGTTTTATCAGAAGGTGATGTCAGGAGTTCTAGGAAGCGACGAACGTGCATTATACGAACCCTGAATGCTAAAGAAGCAAACGAGGTATGTAAGGACTGCGTCTTATGGCGTTCGGTTCTAGCTGCCTGCCCCGCAAATGGTGCTAAAGCACTACGTTTTTGTGAGTTAGGTGTGCTTGTACGCGCTGTCAAGTGGTTTATGGTTTTGTGTCTGAATGCGAGCTTTACAAAGATTTACGCTACTAATGCGTTTGCTTTTTTTTACTACCGACCCCAAAAGAATAACTACTACTACACTATTAGTTAGGGGTGATGATTCTGAGGGGGGCCCCGCCGGATACCGTCGGTAATCTCAATGACTATACCTTTACGGCCGATAGTAAGGGTTACTTATTAAATATCTCTCAATAATCTCTGTCTCTCAAGTATCTCTCAATAAGTCAAATCAGCTTTATGATCGGCCGACGTTAGTTTGCTGCTTTTTTTTATATTGACTCAGCATAGTGGCTCCGCTTCGCCTATTAGTAAGTGAAAATAGGAACCCTAATTGCAGCGGCAACTGACGAAGGATTACAGTGTCCTGTGAGTTGACGCTACGATGCTGGCCCGCAAGGTGCTTCTCCACGCTTTGTTTGAAGGATCCCATGTTGTAGGAAGGAGGAAACACATGTGCAAGCAAGGCGTTCTACTTTTTAACAGTTCGACAGAGATAGGAGTTGCTGAACTTTTTGGTACGAGAAAAATGCCCTCAACAGTGGAATGATGACATCGGGAGAAGGGAAAATAGTTCTTCAGAGCACTCACCATGGTACAGGCGGTTAAACATACTTAGTGAGCCTACGAAGTTGCAGAGGTTCTAGGTTTTTTGTGACCTCTTCGTTGTCGATTATGCGGATAGCCCGTCGCTGCAACCTCTCGAGAGCCTGCAGAAGATACTATGCGGAACCGTCCCAGAGATGCGAGCAATACTCCACGCAGGCCCGAACTTGAGTCTTATAAAAAAAACAAAGTTGGCCCGGCGTGAAGAACCGGCGCACCCTGTTCAGGACTCCGAGTTTCGTTGAGGCTGTTAAGATGAAGCTCTCGATGTAATTTCGTTGGTTTAGGTCGCAACAAATATCCATGCCTAGCATATTCAGGCTATCTCGCATATTAAGGGTAGCGCCTTGAAGACTGGGAGTGGGGTGAAATGGGGAAATTTTTTTTGTGAACGCGCACACCTGAGTTTTATGAAGTTTGTTGTTTTTACTGAAGGATATCAGAACTCGGAAAGTCAGCCTTGCTGCTATTCAGTTAAGATTAACTACATCAGAAACAACAATTAGTGGGCAACGTACGGAAATATAATCTCTGAAAAATAATGTTTTCGTAAGTAGGTCACCTGAGGTCGACAACATTAACACGCGTCGTGGTGTATAGGATGCCTCCGTGTGCAGTTTAATGGCGTCACCGACTACTGTCGCTATGAAGAACCATGCCATGCCGCGCGCTCCTCAGCAGAGCCGACTACATATCTAAACACGTCAACCCAGAGACGTGATTACGCAAAAGTTACCACATTACCACAGTCACTGGTAGTCAAATCGTTGCTCGCTCGCAAGACTTTGCAGCCGGGTTCTCGCCAGCATCAGTGCGATGTGCAGGGCTTCATAGAAGTGGAAAGGAAGAAGAGGAGGAAGCCCTTCAATCGCAACTACTGTGGCACCGCACAGATCGGACCGTCTCAACTGCGCGTGGAAATACCATGGACGCCGTTAACTTTGGTTCCTTCGTGGTGAGAGTTCCGACTCATTGTCTGTCGACCTTCCTGAAGGAAGAATTCTGGCTGGAGGGAATCATGTTTCGAAAGTTCCGAGGATGGTTATCGAACTACATGTGCTACATGGGAATTAGTTAAAGTTAAGCTTAGAATATCATATTGACGAGCTCGGGCGTGCACTAGTCAGTAACGCTACTTAGACATCAACGCTCGTGGGTTCGATTCCCACACAGGACAAACATTTGTGTGCATATCTACTTGTATTGTTCTAGGTGTTTTCTATATATCATAAGTAAGCATTCACAAAAAAAAATGTATTTATGTATGATTATCAGTTGTCTAGTACGCATAACACGAGTTTCGTTTATTTTGGGGCTAGGTGGCGCTGTGTGATTTGTCTGTCAATAAAGTATATATATATATATATATATATATATATATATATATATATATATATATTAAATTTAAGGCCATCTATGGACCAGTGTTTGTAAATCTGTTGTCTGAAAATAAATTATAGAATTGAATTGAATATAGGGTTTGCGGGGTGACGCAATTTGTGTTTACCTTTACCTTTTACATCGATGAATTTTGTGGAAATTTTAACAGCGGCCTATAGCAGAACGTTTCGTAAACTCAAATTTTCGCTGGGAACGCAAACGCAGTAGTAATGAAAATCTTTGAATACTCCTGCCACGGATTTCAATTGACGAGACGCTACAATAAGAAACTTCTGAAATTATAACAGTTGGCACGAAGCCGCGTGAAGGAGCACAATTTATGTTTTGTAGGTCAAGTGTATACTGCGAAATATTACGCAAGTTTATATGTATTCATATAAGTAAACAATAAAACTCTAACGGAATCACATGTAACAGTTAGTCCTAAGTAGCAATATAAACGCAAAGCTGTATTTGCTAGTTTAACCTTCTCTCATGTCACAACAAGAGAGCTCTATGGCGATATGGATGGATTTATCTATCTCGAAATTTTCCGTGCTTCGGAGGGCACGTTAAGCCGTCGGTCCCGGCTGTTGTCGATAGATGACAGTCGTTAAGCTAAGTCAGTGGCCCTTGGGCGGCTTGAAAACACTGGCCTCCGTCAATCCGCATTTGAGCAGCGTGGTGGTGTATGCTCTAAAACCCTTCGGTTGAAGGGAGACCTGTATCCCTGCAGTGGGATTAGTAAAGGTTGATGATGTGGTCATGTCACAATGGCTATGTTATAACAGTAGAGTTTTTATGTAAGTATAGGTATAACATCTTCACGTTAGGAAAGGTTGGCATATAGAACCGTATGCTAAAAGATGCATTCCTTAAACACCTCACTCACTTCTTTAAATTCATAGTTCCTTTTCATGTACGTTCGCCAGTTCCTAAATCTCTGACATCACTTTCAGTAAAAACACGACCAGTTTGGTCATGGTAGGCAAGTCTTGGTCTTCGTCGGATCCTACATCCTTCTACTTCTGCATTCTATATCGTATCGGTTCGTCATTCAGAAAAGAGTATGTACCTTTATATAATTATACATCACTATAGTTTTACAGATACAGAAGAGTCTTTTTTTGAAGTTTTTGTCTGTTTGTTTGTCTTTTTGAAAGCGCAACAATGTCTGGTCTGTTTTAGAAATGTTAGATACTTTTTTTTGTATGACTTAGTAGGTTAGTTCGATAGCAACTAAGTTATTTCGTTCAGTTGATTCACGATGTCACTATTGTAGTTTACACTAATGTACTACATCGTTAATTTATTTTTATATTATGTACTTAGGTAGTAAACAATGTGGAACATGTCCTGCCCGATGGAATACTTTAACATATACTCTAATAGGCATTTGAAACATCAGGTTTATCACTGGCATTTTGCCGATTCTATAAAAAAAACTAGTCACACATTTTTTTACAAACCTCTCCACGTAAATACTCGAAAAATCTCCGCACGGAGTTTATTGCTTTACGGAAGAAAATCGCTCTGGAACTGCATATTTTGATTGATTGGATCATACCGCTCCCTCACTTAAGGATGTATTCTCTAATTTTTATATTACTTGTGATATACTAGTGAAGTACCACCACATAAATAAACGCACCAGTAAGCTCAGCTCCGCCAGATATGCAGTTAGGTGAATTAGATGAGTGACGGACGGACGTGGTTTCCACAGCATTATATCGTATGGTATACTAACATGAGGTAAAGCGACTCATATTGAAATAATATTTATCTTACAAAAGATAGGCGTCCGCTCTATTCATAACACGGGCTCCAGGGAATCACTTAGCAAATTGTTCAAAATTAATATCCTCTCAGTTCCCTCACAGTATGTTTTTTTATATAAGTTCTGCATAATGGCTCCGCTTTGCCTGATGGTAAACAAAAGAGGAGCCCAAATCACAACTGTAACTGACAAAAGACAACACTGTGTCCTGTCAGTTGACGCTGCCATGCTGACCCGAAAGATGCTTCTTCACGCTTCGTTTGAAGGATCCCATTTTGTAGGAAGGATCACATGTGCAGGCAAGGTGTTCCACTTTTTAATGGTACGTCAAAGATAGGAGTTGTCGAACTTTTTGGTACGCGAAGAAATGTTTTCAACAGTGGAACAATGACATCGCAAGCCTGCACGTTTGGTTCTATGACGGAAGGGAGAGGGTGGGATAAGGGAAACTGTTCTATAGAGCACTCGGCATATTTAATCTTTTTTTAATCTTCATCTTTTAAAATAAGACGTAGGCGGGTCTTTTTTTGTGAGAAATCATTCGAGACGAGTAAAAAATAATGAGTTACGATAGGTTCGCACCCACGAAAGTGATTTGCAACATTTTTACATTAAAAATCATTTTGGCGAGATCTCATATTTTTGTGTTGCCTACCTGTAGTAATTTGTTTGCGGGTTTTTATGTTGCGAGTGAAAATTCTACATTATCGTTCTTCGTGTGCCTACATTTTTATTTAACGTTCACGCATATTGATATTACAAGACTATATCTTTATCATATTCAACATCGGTAGACGTACATGGGGCACACTAAAAGTTTTGCACTTCTAGCTAATCGGAACTATTTGAATTTCGAATGTTATATTTTTTGAAACGTTGCAACCTACTTAGTAATAAAAAAAACAATTGGCGGGAAATCATTTGTCAATTGTTTTTTATCACACATCAAAGTTCTACGTACGCAACGAAAATGGAATTGAGTCGAAAAGATTTTAGAGCGATGATTTTTTATGATTTTAAAAGTTCTCTCTCTCCGCAAGACTGTGCTGCTCGTCTTCAAAATGCTTTTGTGAGAGAAGCACCTTCTTTGAGCACCGTGAAGCGATGGTTTGCTGAATTTGAGAGAGGTCGAGTTTCTTTACATGACGAATTTCGTGAAGGGCGGTCTTCAACTGCCGTCAACGTAAATAATGTGGCTACTGTTAAGCGGCTAATTGAAGAAAACCCGCGGATTACCTATGAGACAATTCGAGAACTATTGGGGATTGGTATGAGCCAAATTCAGAAAATTTTACACGAAGAATTGAAAGTTCGGAAACTTTGTTGTCGTTGGATCCCTCATGACCTGACAGCGGAGCAGAAGCGGGCTCGCGTGGAATGGTGCTCACAGATGCTACTGAAGTACGACCACATTATCACAGGAGACGAAACGTGGATTTATTGTTTTGAACCCGAAAAAAAACAGCAATCTTGTGAATGGGTGTTTGAAAATGAGAACAGGCCAACAAAAGTGAGGCAGGCGAGAAACGTTGGTAAAAAAATGATCGCGTTTTTTTTCTCAGCTACGGGTCCCATCTGCACAATTCCACTTGAACTTCAAAAGAGTGTTAATGCCGGGTGGTATTCTACCATTTGTTTACCCAGGGTGTTAGAAAAAGTTCGCGAAAGACGACCAAAAAGCCGCGTTCTCCTACATCATGACAACGCTTCTTCACACACAGCCAACAAAACAAAGTCATTTTTAACTTCCGAAAAAGTACAACTCGTTACCCATCCTGCGCATAGCCCCGACCAAGCACCCTGTGATTTCTGTATTTTCCCCAAAATCAAAGATTTGATGAGAGGTTTCACTTTTACCAACTCCGAAGAGGCAGTGATAGCGTTCAATCAGCACGTAGAAAACATGCCTTCAGATCTGTGGTCCTCCTGTTTTAAAAAATGGTTCGATCGCATGAAAAAATGTTTAAAATGTAAAGGAGAGTATTTTGAAAAGCAAAAAACGTAATATTTTGGTTATAACATGTTGTTTTTTTAAGTTACGCAAAACTTATAGTGTGACCTACGTACAAGCACACGCCCCACCTGATGTAAAACCGTTACTTTAGCTTAAAAACGCTGGCAATACAATAATCACTCGCGTGATGCCACCTCTGCTGCTAACACAGCTACTCCTTAGGAGCTTATTGGTAACCTCACTCACTCGCAGGTACACAACAACCCGGCAGGGAAATTTTATTTGGTTGGCTGCAGTTTTATGTGAGGTACAGATACTTCCCCAGACGGTTTGCTTTCATGCGCCTTACGCTCTTGAATACAACCGACCAAGACTAACAGACATGTTCGTTCGCGCAAATGTTTGTCTGTGTGGGAATCGAAAGCACGAACATTGGGGTCAAAGTGGTGTTATTATCTACTGCGCCACCTAGCTCGTCAAAAAATATCAACAATATTACAATAACAACAACAATATTATATACAAATTAATAACGTTAAGAATCTTACCTTGATTCTCATCACACCTAATGCTGCTCCTAAACAGCCTCATACAATATTAAATACACACAAAACATTATAGACATACCTTAGTCTAATTCTAGACAAAGGATTTACATTAAAGAAAATGCTTTGCTTTGGAATTTTTTTATTCCAAATTCTTAAATAATTAATAATAAACTAATTAATTTATTATTAATTAATTAATTGAAAAATAAACTTCATTTCCTCTATCACCCTTCTCCCTACCCTATTCCAGTGAAATATTTTACATAACTAACATGTCAAACAAGCCTACTACCTGTCTGATGGTAAACAGAAATGTAAGATGATCTCAGTGTTCGTAAAGTAAAAGTAAAGGTAAAGCTTTATCAATTCGACAGCAATTATTACTGCCTTCCAGAAATTCGCAGGCTAGTAATAATTTTCGATAATCTAGTGTCTTTGCGAGAACATAACTGCTCTTAATGAGGTCCTACATTGGCAGCAAGAGAAGCAAAGCATCCCTACAGGGCAGTGAATCCCTACGGGGCTTTGTCTTTATACCACAGTGCCCGTTATAAACTACAGTTTTTACGATCACCTCCCATTGAATCCTCAAATTACGTTAATAACTAATCCTATAAAATAAATATTGTCGGACAAATTACACAGCGCCACCTAGCCCCAAAGTAAGCGAAGCTTGTGTTATGGGTACTAGACAATTGATAAACATACGTAAATACATTTTGTTTTTGTAAATACATACTTATTATACATAGAAAATACCCAGACCAATACAAACAGACATGTTCATGCACACAAATGTTTGTACTGTGTGGGAATCGAACCCACGAGCATTGGTGTCAAAGTAGCGTAACAGTGCGTTTCACCACTGCGCCACCGAGCTCGTCGACGTTAAAAACAAATGAAACAAAGACGAAAGACTACCTTAAGAATCTGGTCAGCTTACCTCAGTCTTTTACCCTATTAGATACTGGTTCTAAGGAGCTGAATAACGTAGTATCAGGTTTAAAATTAGACAGTGCTCCTGGATGGAACAATGTACCTACCCGATACATAAAATGTATATGGGATATTATTTACCTAGTGATAAGACACCTAGCTAACCTGTGCTTCAAAGCAGGCATTTTTCCCACTGCAAAAAAACTATTATTACTCCGGTGTACAAGAGTGGTGACAGAGGCGATGTTGGAAATTATAGGCCTATCTCAGTCCTACCAGTACTAGCTAAAATTTTGGAGAAATTATTAAATGTGAGACTATTGTATTATTCATAAAAAATTGATATATTATCCCCTCATCAGTATGGCCTTTCGGAAGGTTACTTCAACTGAAGACGCAATCACTTCATTATCATCACTATTAACTAACAAAATGGATAAAGGAGTCAACTGTCTAACTGTATTTCTAGATCTAAAAAAGGCTTTTGACACCGTTTCTGTTCCCATTCTTGTACAGAACTTAGAAAATATCGGTATACGCGATAATCAACTTTCCATCTTCAAAGATTATCTAGCCGGTAGAAAACAGAAGGTTAAACTAGAAAATAGTGTCAGCGAAGACTGAGGTAATTTATGGTGTCAAGGCAGTGTCCTTGGTCCGACACTGTTCCTAATATAGGTACTATATAAATGACCTTTGTAAAGTAAAACTCAAAGACTGTAATATACGTATTCTCCTACGCCAACGACACTGCCATTGTTTTCACTGGCTCGTCCTGGGAAGAAGTCAAACGTAGAACCGAAGTAGGCTTAGCACGGGTTTCCTCATGGTTAAAGTATAATCTTCTCACACTAAATATTTATAAAACAAACTACATCTGTGTCGGGATAGATGACAGATCACAACCTAAACAAGATCTCAATTTTAAAATACACGAATATGCCGATTTGACCCATAGTTTATATACCTGCCCAGTAATAAACAAAGTAATACACACTAAATACCTGGGTGTAATTATGAACTAAAGACTGTCCTGGTATCCCCAGATTGACCTACTGGCTTCGAGAGTCAGAAGATTTGTTTGGATATTCGGGACTCTGAGGCACATAGTACCCAGAATAAAATCTGGAGATCTCACGTCTCCAAATAAACTATTAAACCAAATCTATCTAACCCCGGTTCAGTCTATAATAGGATACTGTACACCGATTTGGGTCGGCGCTCTAAAACCACGCTTCATGGTACTAGAGAGAGTTCATGGTCAATACAATTCTGGTAAAACATAAAAATCTGCATTATGCTCCAAATCTTAAAGAGCAAAGAAGATATAACTCAGTGGTAAAGGATCCTTTCGCTAAAACTAAAATATACCCTAAAACTGATAAAAAATGTGGACCTATGTGGTTTCCTGCTCCGTAATGCACGTACATTGCGGCGTAGGAAACTGCATAGGTATATATAATGACACAAAGGTAAACTAACGGCCAAGTTTAAATTTGTAAGTAGGTTTTCAAAAGAGATACTTTAAAATTAAAGTAAATTGTACACATTGTTTGTAAGCTACTTTACATATTATAAAGGTTTACATAAATGGAAAGAGTGGGGTCTCCTGGCATGGGCATATATTTGCTTGAAAGGGGGCTCCAACATCTAGTATGAGACGAAAAATTGTGAAAAAGAAATTAATATTATTATTATTTATTCATCTTCATCTTTTACATTTTTTAAAACTTAATTTCATTATAAAAATATATATTATTATATATTACACGTCTATACAGAATTCAGCTTCAATCGAACCGCCATTTTGAATAAATAATATGAGCTGTCCTGGCGACTGTGTTCTCTAAAACTTTCATGTAGCTATGTCTATATTTGTCTCAGCATTTAGTGGACGTTTCGTCAGACAGGCCAACTGTTGTGGTTCACTTGACCCTGAACTTTCCATGTTTTATCCTGCCTAGAGCCTATTTGCGTTAAAATTAATGTGTTTGCTGGAAGTGCCATGAACGTCTGATAACCGGCAAGTTCCTAAGGAGTTACTGAGGTAGCTGCAGCGGCACTGCCCGTGCGATATTAAATGTATTGCAAGCGTGCATATGCTATGGTAACCAATTTACATAAGACCGCGTGCTTATATGCCTCCCGAAAATGTATAAAAAATGTAGTATCTGATATTGAAGAGTAGTGATATTCTAGTGGATGAAGAACCGACCTATTGAACGACTGGTCCCAGGTTCGAATCCCGTCAAGTGCCACTACATTCGTGTTTTCGGATTTATGTACATCTTTGTAGTTATCACTTGCTCGTCGGTGAGGAAAACATCGTGAGCAAACCCGCACGTCCAAGAAATTATATTTCGTAAGGACGCATGACCTCACTTAAGAAAGGTAGGGTAGAGCGGGGTTAAATGAGCAATTTTTCATTTGAACGGCCATAGGTGCTTAACGATAAGCCCAAAATTAGTGGTACGAATGATAGGTAAGTAATTTCTTCCTTTCTAATAATCTCCATAGCAATTTATTTCAATCTACAGCCTTATAAGCGAAGAAAATCACACTTGCTCAACATATCCCATACCTGAGGTAAGTTGAGCAGGCTATGGCGCAAATTGGGCAATTAGAAATTCTAGTCAAACCGAACCACGTCCTGAATGTTTACTATAGGTACATGAATAAAATGACTATTTGACAATAAAATTTTATTTGTAATTTATGTGAGTGAGGTCACCAGTAAGCTCCCAAGGAATTGCTGTGTAAGCAGCAGAGGAGGCATCGCGCGAGTAATACTGACAGGCTACGGTACCCGCTTTACATCAGGTGGGCCGTATGCTTAATTGCCTCCGGACATAGTATAAAAAAAAAGTTTTTAACTAAGTACATTGTTTTATTATTGAATTCTTGCATACGTAATGTAAACAGGTGATAAATTAATGAATCCAGCAAAAAAAGAACTTCAAAGAACTTCTGTTAAGACAGCACGGTGTGCAGGCATTATTCAGAAACGCCTCACGTATGCAACTTACGGTGGATTTCTCATAGGGTTGTGGAGATCTGAAGGCAGTCGCTCTATGAGTAAATTAGTATCTTCTCCAAAACCTTGGGCTTAGGTAGCGGACCCCGCCAATTGTAATGTACTAGGAAACGGGGTAACTCTAGGAAGAAGAAGACATATGCATCTTGCAGCCATTGGGGCTGAATATTAATTTGAATTTTAGTTGTGGAGTGATTATCAAATACTTTTGAACCTTTGCAGACGTATTCATTTTATTAGTCGCGACTATATTAGTATACACGAGCAGTGATGGCCTAGTGGATAAATAACCGGCCTATTGACCAACTAGTTCCCGGTTCGAATCCTGGAATGTACCTACCATTGAATTCGTGTTTTCGGATTTATGTACATATGTGTAATTATCACTCGCTCGTCAGTGAAGGAAAAAAGGAAATTCTTTTTTTTTTATACTACGTCGGGAGGCATACAAGCATACGGCTTACCTGATGTAAAGCGGGTACCGTAGCCTATTAACGTTTGCGATATATTAAGTATCACTCGCGCGATGCCTCCTCTGCTGCTTACACAGCAACTCCTTGGGAGCTTACTGGTGACCTCACTCACACGCAGGAACACAACAACCCTCTATGGAGTTGTTATTTGGCTACTGTTTTCTGTGAGGTGGAGGGTACTTCCCCAGACAGGCTGCTTTGATGCGCCCTACCTCTCTTAAAACATCCAGACCAAGACAAACAGCCATGTTCATGCACACAAATGTTTGCCTTGTGTGGGAATCGAACCAACGAGCGTTGGTGTCAAAGTCGCGCCATTAGATCAAATTCACGCGGCCAAAAAAATATATTTCAAGTGACCTTACCTAAGAAAGGTCTAGTTTTCCCTCAGGATCGTTGAGGTCTGACGGCAGACGCTTCACGTAACAATCAGTATCATCGCCACCATCATTATACCTAGGTAGCCGACAATCGTAAAGTTAGGGAACGTGATGTCGTTAAGAAGAAGAATACTGTATTGACAGTATATACATGAGTTTAATTCTATGTGTTTGTTCGCAAACTTAGTTCTTCTAAATCTCAACAGAGTTTCACTATAGTCAATTTCGATAATAGGATCTCGGGAAGTATCGTAAGTAGGTATGTGTCATGTAAAGGCGAATCGGGTCAGCTAGTTTATATATAAATAGATACATTCTACTGGCAATAAGTAGCTAATATTTATGGAAGTACCATTACAATGCTTTCGCTGGCGATAAATTGTTTTAAAGAGCGAAAAATCGGCTCTTGGCCAATTGCAACCAAAGCTAATTACCTTGGTAATTCAAGACAATCTGCTTATGTAACAATTTATATTAACTTTAATTTGGAAGTCGACAATAACACTTGAACGATATCGAGAGTTAGAGCAAAAGTAAATTTATGGGCACAAACGTAAAACTTAAATTAAAATGAAGAATTTAATATCATAAAGCACTCACCCCATGCGTTCAGGAACGCACAGAAAATCCTTTTTAACGTTGTACGCACTGTTCACACATTTTCACTGCACACTCCGGAATTTTAACTTCAGATTCCGAACGAGCGAAACACGTTCTTATTTTAATTTTTCAAAATTTATCGATAGCCTTTCCAGTCGGAATCGGGGGGTTCGAAATTTAAATGAAAATCCAGAGATTTTCAAATCGGTCCGGGCTGCTCGGGCGCCGGGCTGGGATTTAGAAACGGCACCGACCGCGCATGCGTACCGGCCTTTTTCTATTTATACTTTCGCTGGGCGAGAGCTAACCGACTGGTTCACTTTGACCTCTTTCATTCTAAATTGATAGATTAAAACACATCAGATTTCAACCTAGTTAGAGCTCAGAATATATTGGACGGTGGTTTTATTTTGACTAAGAAATAAATGTGAACCCGGGCCAGTCGCTTAATCTTTACTTCCTTGATCAAGTCATCGCCCTATTACTTCTTATTGTAATATTGATGTAAATATGTTAATAAAAAACGTTGGCTCAACAGATTTCAACAGATGAGCGAGACTAGGTTCATAATTATATTATTGAACATGTGTCTAATCTCACCATGTGTGATTATAATTGAGTCAGAATAGAAGATGCTAAAAATAATTTTGATTGGCGAGCAATGTCGATTGTCTGTACCTATGTTGCCAATACAATGTAGGTTGTTTTTTGCTTTTGTCAATTTCTTATTTGACTCATTAATTACCTTTAATTGACCAATGTTCGCCGTAATGGCCGAAAATTAACTATAATTATTCGATAATTTGAGGAAAACGATGTGATGTTGCATGCATCCAACTTATTTCTACTTTTTTCTAAAAAAAATATTCATAGAGCTAAAGCTCGTCGATACCTTATAAAAGAAAAAAGACATACAAGCATACGGTCCACCTGATATAAAGCGGTTGCCGTAGCTTGTGAACGCTTGCGGTACATTAAGTATTACTCACGCGATGCTGCCTCAGCTGCTAACACAGCAACTCCATTCCAGCAACTACATTTACTGGTGACTTCACTCGCTCGTAGGAACACAAAAACCCCCAAGGGTGTTATTTGACTGCAGAATTTTGAAGTGGTGAGGTACTACTCGGGGCATACGGCTTTGATGCGCTCTACCTCTGTTAAAAATACCCAAACAAAGACAAACAGATATGTTCACAAATATTGGTCCTGTGTGGGAATCGAATCACGAGCGTTATCGTCAAAGTAGGTTTACTAACTACTGCGCCACCGAGCTCGTCATGATTATTTTCGTATTCTAACTGTAAATCTTAGTAATGTAATTATATATTTCCTATAGTTTCAATACCAAAGGAACGGACACGAATTCGACTAACAATTTCGAAGTATTGCCAATAGAATCTTGAAGAAATGCCAGTGGCATCTCAAGTAATAGTAAAAAGTACCTATTTGTGAGCACAATAAAAATTAGAATTTGTTGTCAACGCGACTAACATTGAAAACTTTGTGCTGAATCAGTTACGAGATACCTATAGTTCAATATTTTTTGCTCTATTTATCAACAAATTTTCTTTTGTTCATGTTTAAAAGTTTTATAGGGTTTTAAAACGTTAAGAGCTTTTCCAAAACTACTATTAAAAAAAGAAACTGACAGAATTAGATGCCAATCGTTTAATCAAAACGAAATGAATTTATGCAACGAACAGCTAGATTGCTTACTAGCTATTTATTAAATACGTCTTTTAGCGTCCAGCCCCGCTGACTCTATCAAAAGCTCGGGTCTGGGTGACATAACTGACTATTGTGACCTTTTATTATAGCGTCCAGTTCCGCTGACTTTATCAAAAGCTCGGGTCTGGACAATATAACTAGATATTGATGTCCTTTAGTTATAGTGTCCGGTCCCGCTGATTTTATCATACGCTATATAAAATACTTTGCCGCCGAACTTACGTCCGACCGAAGTTCAGTTGTACGCCAAAACGTGACGTAGTTTCCGCAAATGTGTTGTTAGTAATTGAAATAGCATAGCAGGCGCAATCACGCCGAACTTCGGTCGCGTATATTCGTCATAGTGTGCTTAGACACTTCGGGCTCCATTCGCGTACTTAAAAGAATACATAAATACGCGACTAAAAATAACAGCCGCCGAGAAAGATATTACGGCTTTATTGTAAGATAGGACGGCTACGGCCCCCGGTTGGAGAAGGCACCAATGACAGATAATTAATTCAACCTCTTTGTTGTTGGCTTGTTGTGTTTATTACGGAATTGTCCTGGGTTTTGGCTCAGAAAGAGCGCCACCTAATCTGTTTATTGCACAAATATACATAACATATAGGTACAGTTACAAATGTTTAGTATGTATAAAGGTTAATATTTAGGTTACCGTTTCGATATTACTTGGTGATTCAATTTAAGTCACAGATCTACTATTTTAGGAACAAATACTATTTATAAGATTCATTCCTACCTGTATTGTCGTCGCCAGCGTGTACGTATTGAGAATACATTTTCTTCATGGTGCTCAATATCTGCTGGCGTGCCTCAGAGTGGCGCATTGTCTCCTCTTCTATTTTCCTTATTTATTAATTCTATCTCTTCTAAACTTCGCTCCTCCTACCATCTTTATTCAGATGATCTCCAAATTTACACGCATTCTCAATTCGAACACCGCAATTTCAGATATTAACGATGATCTCACGCATATAGTGCGCTTGCACAATCTCTACTCCTTCCTATTCTTGATTATGCCGATTCCTGTTACCTTGCCCTCACTGTAGAGCAACCACAGAGTACTTTATTATATATAGGAAAAGAGCAACTAAATAAACTTGAGCGCCTTCAAAATCTCTGTATTCAGTTTATATTTGGGCTTCGCAAATATGACCACGGCTCTGATTTCGCACTCAGCTCAAGTGGCCCCCTATTACTTTTCGTCGCAACTTGCACTTACTGTCTTTGCTCTATTCTATTTTTTTTCAATCCCGCCACTCATCGTTACCTCAAAGGCCGTTTTACATTTTGCAGTGACAGTCAGGGTCGAGAGTTACGTCATTCCCTTCTTCTCCGTCTCAAAACACCTCTACATTCCTCTCAATTCTACGCGAATACTTTTTCAGTTCAAGCAGTACGCCTCTGGAATGCTCCGACGTTTAACATTCGAAGTGCTCAAACTCTTTCCTCCTTCAAATCTTTAGTCAAAACGTACTAGCTCTCCCTAAACGCAACCTAATCGTCACCTTTCTCCTCCTCCTCTATTTCCTTCCCCTTTTTTCTTTTATCATTACTGCTTATGCATGCAACAACAGTATCTATATTATGTAAGTGCAATATATATATTATTCTATATTTATGTTATACAATTTACTCAGCGCCACCTACCTGTTTTTATCAAAATTTTTTTGTTCTCTCTCAGCTATAGGTTGCCTGGAAGAGATCGCTTAACGATAAGCCCGCCTGTTGTACTTTAGTCCATAAGTATAATATAGATTGTAAATTTTATGTTAGTGCAATAAAGTATATTTATTACTATTATTATAAAATCCTTGAAAATTCATTTATTGTGTAATTAAAATCATACCCATTGAAAATTATACTAGTATACTACTCCTATGGAGGCAAAGAGTAGTAAACAGATCATTCTAGAATTCTATAGGAGACCAAAGGCTGAAAAATATGCGAGGAACACTTGGGGAATTCGTGGGAGCGGAAGTGACCGGAGTCGGTCATATGTCTCCCACTATGCTGTGTTCTTAAACGATATTAAAATCTAGCTGTTTGCAAAAACTCAGTCTGTTCTATATTCTTCTTATATATAAAAATCGATGTGTGTATATCCTTCTCCAAAATGAATGGATTTTTCATACAATCTTCAAATTAATCCAGCGGGTCTTCCTGTCTAGTTTAGGTAGCGATCATATTACCCGGGTCACTAGTGTTATGATAAAAATAAACGTATGTTCGCCATGGTCTCTAAAACGGCTAGATTGTTTTTGATGAAATTTTTAGGCAATTTTCAGATTAGCCCAGCAGGTGATCCGTTCCATTCGATACTGTTTAGATCACCCGTGCGAAACCAGGGACACTTCTTATTTCCTAACTTCATAACATAATAGCGACCCTATTATGTTATGAAGTTAGGAAATAAGAAGTGTCGGGTAAAACAAATACAAGTGTATAAATAATACAATGGTTACGAGGACTTTAAATAAATATTTATTGTATTCAACAACGTATGATTACCATTATCAATACAAGATCTATGCAATATACAGTACAATTTACAATAAATACATGCATGTATTTTAGATTGCTCGTTTTCATTGTTTCGATTTACTACACCATATTTTATAAAAGTGGTCTCAGAGTAAATCCTTGTGGGACACTAAGATAAATTTGTAGTAGGTAATAAATTTTTGAACGTTGATCAAATGGTCTGAAATAATTATAATACAATATGTAGTATATCGTTTATTATTATAATTTCATGAATTTATAAGATTCGATGATGTAAGACATACTCATTATTGTCAGATGGTTATGCTGGGACCGAGTGATCAATTTATCAAAAATCTGCTATCTAGGTAATATAATCTAAGTCAAATCACAGATAACACGAAACAATATACAGATACCAGCTAAGTTAAATAAACAAATATATAAGTTAGCTATTTAAATTGAAAATTGGGGCTCACATCGATATAAATATCACGATACGACATCGAATCCTGGATATAACTTTGCTACTTCAGTTTTGATAGTGATAAAGAGCCCAATTCAATTTGGGGCAAGTACATTGTCTTCAGAGCATCATAGACAGCCTCATAAATAACATTTCAATAGAGCCAAACACAATGGGACAGGTCCCTTGCGGTAGGTAGAGAGACCTGACCTCCATTAGACGCGGTCCTTATACACTTCGCTCGCTTATTTAACATTCACTGTTCTTTTCATGCACGCCCGTTGGCTCCTTGGGTTCTTGACATCACCTTCTGATGAAACTCGACTAATTTGGTTGTGGTAAGTGGGCCTCAGCCTTCCTCGGCTCATCTCCTTCCACTTTAAACTATATTTAATTCTTTATGATATGGATGGCTAACTAAAATTGGTATTGCGATATTGTATCGTGATATTTATTGTATAAATCCGAGCTATTATTATAAAAAAAAAACATCAAAGAACACGAACTCAAACTAGGTATTGAAAAGGCCATATAATCACAGTTGTCAACTTTATTCCCTTAAAAATATTTACGAAAGTTCATCAAAATAAGAAATACACTTTGATCTTTCTATACCTTTTATATTTACTAGACACGAACACTTGGCATGTATATGTCTCTTTCTGATTCAATAGATACCTGATAAAATGTATCATCTCTTGTAATAGACGAACAATACAGTTACGATAATTATGTCGCGCAAACTTGGCGTCAACGATATTTAAGGCGAGACGAGAGTGTAGCGATAACGCGGGAGCAGTATGCATATATGAGAACATATAATGCAGGAAATTGAATTAACTAAACTAAAACTAAATTATTAATTAATCGAATTAATGGAAAGGAATTGTTTTGTGCAATGTTCTCAATTACATCTGCCGTGACCCCCTAGGGGATATCAATGGAGTGTTCGAAATTAAATAGCTATTGACATGACACTGAGGAATGGACTCCCTCCATAACTATTTATCACTTCTGAGTGATACTCCCGGCAGACCATTCACTGGATAGAATTATTATAGCAATGTCTATGGCTCACTTCATTTACTGGCGTTACCCGCTTTAATCTTTTATCTAATCCCTTAGGATTAACGGGGTCTGCTATCGTAACGATTTGGCGTAGGTACTGATTTTGACATGGAGTGACTGCAGTCAGATTTCCATAACCCAGAGGGAAAACCAGACCTTTCTTAGGTTAGGTGACACGTCTTTTAAAATATAATTTCTTGGTCGTGCGGGTTTACTCAAGATGTTTTCTTCCACCGCCGAGCAACTGATAATTACAAATATATACATCTATCTATAACTTCACGCCAAATCCCTTGCGGGGTAGGCAGAGAGAACCGAGCGCCACGTGACTCGATCCTTACATACCTCACTCGCTTCTTTAACATTCATTGTTCTTTTCATGCACGCTCGCCGGTTTCTCACATCGCACATCACCTTCTGATAGAACACGACCCGACACGTTTTTGAGTAATCTCTGGGTTTGTGACTTGATTATTTTTAGAACTGGATCCCATGCAGTTGGTACTTGCCAACCATCTTCTCTATTGAAATTGGGGTGTTTTCTTATTTAAAAAGTTAAAAATTGTTTAATTCAATGTATAACAATCGCGAAAACCTCAGACAATACTATCTTCTAGCTGATCAACTAAATCGCTCCTGTGACACCACATTAGCAATCAAGTAATCTTAATATGTAACCATTTGAAATTGACGGCTGTAAATAAGTATGTTCAAGTTAACAACCACCAATTTATATCACTATCACAAGTCCACTTAAATTGAAAAGCTGTGTTATCCAATAGAATGAAAGAAAGAAAAGTACAAAATATAAGAAATGATTTGATTTAATGGCTAGCCTAGCAGTATTACGAGAATGGTCGAATTTATAGACCTGGAATTTATAAATTACAACTTTGCACATCAGTTTTTGAGCCTATTTGCTAGATGAATTGTAAATTCGGTGACGTAGGGAAATTTACATACATGCCAATGCCACACGCACTATGCTATGTTCCCACTTCAACAATAAAATACAGACAGATACGGAAGAAAAGCAAGCCCGTATTCATGGCCATATGCCCTATTGATGACATTTGTTAACCATGGATAGAATTCCATTTAATGCAGATGTATAAACAAAGAAAACGCAGCAAATCATTAATGACTTAAGCAGTTAAAATGTACAATTATTTAAATTATAATTAAACCGTACTTCCGTTTTTGAAACAACCTAAAGATGAAGCCAAATCATATTTGACAACCATTTAAATTTTGAATTATACAAAGGATTTAAATCCAATAAGAACCAATTTCAAGGATGTTGTGAAGTAATAATTTCCACCACATGAGACTAATAGAAACAATTTTTCGTTTCGAGCTAACAAAAACAATTTTCTGAAAGGCCTGAAGGAGATTTGATATGGCTGGCTGAATTTATGGATGCTAGGACCTTCATATCAATTAAAATGTAACAAAATCGATTCACAATTGGTGAAGATAACGTAACATAAAAATATACGGCTTGAAAATCTCACCCCACTTAAAATTGGATCAAAACAAAAAATATTTTACTATTGCTTTACATTCTCACTTACACTGCAAACTTCCTCAATTTCAATCTTTACTTGCCCCGTGTCTATTATAGCTTCAGCACTAGGTATAACAATCACTTCTGTCACTTTTTTGGCACATGCAATATCACACACATCTCTGTCCGGGCAAGCTTCGCATGTAACATCTATAGAATCTATATCACCAGTGTTCTCCAGAGACCTAGCTTCATTCATTGCTTCCATATGTCTAACAACATCAAAACCTTCATGTATTTCTTTAACTTTATCACTTTCTGAATTTAAACAGAACGTTTCGATTTCTGAACAAATTCTTTTGACATTTTCTTGTAAAATGTCAGAACGTTCGTCATCATTATTGATTGACAGTTTTACTAATTTCTGAGTGTTGAAATTTAAGAGTGCTGTGTCATCTCCCAGTGTAAATATAACTTTCTCATCGTTCGCAGCGTTTCTTTCGTCAGTCAGAAGCCTCAGTATTTCTGAATCTGAATTGTGAGTTTTTAGACTTGAGATCTCTGCATTACTTGCGTCAGTTAATTTCATATTGTAGATGTTCGACTCGCTTCCCATTATTGAAGTGGTCGATGCGTCCAGAGCTGGTAGCTGGAACAAATAAATAATGATTACTCTCTCTTTGCTTAAGCTTCCATTAATATATCATTGTCCCATATCTACCCATTCTACATATGGCATCCACTTTAGGGATCTCTCTCCCGCATCTTTTTTATTTATACCACTAAGGTGGCAATCAAGCATACGATAGGAAATAGTCACCGTAGCCTATGGACATTTGTAACACCAGGGGTGTCGTCACTCATGCGTTGCCGATCCTCTAAAAACCTCTTCACGCATTTCTTGAAGAATTCCATGCTGTAGTCCCTTGGAAAAACCTCTGCTGGGAGCTCATTCCACAGCTTGAGAGTTCTCGGAAGAAAACTTCTATGGAACCGCACAGTACGCGACCATTGCGGTTCCAGCGTGTGAGGGTAAACTCCCCGCCGTCGGCGAGTGGTGCGGTTATAAAAGTAGCTGTCGACATCATTTCGAACAATTCTTCAGAACACAACCCGTTGTACAATCGGTAGAACACACAAAGGGAGGCAAAATCTCTCCTTTAACTTAAGGGTTCAATACCGTGCTTAGGATTATCGACAATTCTCACAGCTCGTCTCTGAATCGAATCACATGGTCCAAGCTCGTATCCAGGTGCCTCCGCCCAAAGATGACTGCAGTACTCCAAGTGCGGTCTGACTAGAGACTTATATAACGTAAGACTTTGTCCCGCACTGAAGTACTGCTTTGCTCTGTTGAGCACACCAAATTTTTTGAACGCCAGCTTGACCTTCTCCTCCAGGTGATTTCGATATTGCACTTCACTGGAGATCTCGGTAAGAGGTGTGTTCTGGAATTTAGGAACCACAGCAAATGGAGTTTTCTTAGCGGTAAACGCGCAAACTTGTGTCTTCTTGGGGTTGAATTCGATCAAGTTAAGCCGCCCCCAATCAGATACTTTAGCCAAACCATCCATTACAGACATAAGTTTATGGCGGCTTTCCTCCACAAGGGAAAGAGGGATGTTTGCACGGCCTGTATAATAAGTGTCCCCGGTGCTGTCGTTCGCATAACAATGAATGCCATCAATTGACTCGGTAGATATGGTTATACTTGTATATCTAAGTTCGATTTATGAGATTAAAAAATACGATATACCGCTGGAGATTTTTCTAAACAGGACATGAATGAGCCGTTCCGCGAAATTTAGAGACAAGTTTTCTAGGTTACATAACTTAACCAATACTGGAGCAATTTTATTGTGATTTCTGCCATGGTGAATTTTAGCATAAAATATTCAAAACCCTGCTATTACATGAATCATATTTACTATGTAGTTACTAAATATGATTCATCTACTATCACTTATACTACTAAATATTATTATTAGGTTGTATTTTATTGGGCAAGTTGTTGCCTAGCAATAATTCATACTTTCATATGAACAAAAATGTTGTTCGATTTTATTATCCGTTAGTGTAATATACTAAATTGAGTAGCTAGATAGCGTTGTTACGTGAACACACTGGTTAAGCAACATTTACGCAGTTTGTATATGGATGAGTTTATCTATCTCGAGCTTCAGAGGGCGAACCGACAGCCCAGCTGTTGTTGAGCAGTCAGGACCCGCTATATACGTTTTCCCATACATTTCGCGATCGTATACGACCACCCGGGTTTCGAAGGGTTAATACATGACAGTTATTAAGCTAGTCAGTGGTCTTCGGGCACTGGCCTCTATCAATTCGCAGTGGCGTAGCGTGGCGGAGTATTCTTCCTTTTCGGTTGATTTTACACCACGCCCACTCTTACTTATTCTAATAAATAGGTAAGGGTACGAAAGTTTAAACAACATTTTACCTGGTCATCGTTGTAACTCCCCACGCTTCGTGTATGCCGATGCCTCTTCAGATTCATAGCAGAATGTGGTGATTGCCCATCCACTGAATCCTGTTTAGAAAAAACAGAGTGCATTTGAGAGTACGCCATATTAAGACATTTTAACTTTTGTACTGTTCTAATATAGTACACAATACGAGTGAAAATCGAGGAGCAACAACCGTTGTTAAAGGTATATATTTTACTTCTGGGAAATTAACAAGCCCGGTGGTAGAGCGGAACGCAATGACTTTTTTTAACACTAAAGGTCACGGATTGGATTCTCGCGGCTGTGTTTTTTATATACTTACTACTGTTTTCCTCAATGATCAAAAATTGAGCATAACCATTGATAATTTTACGAAAACAATTTGCATGTCATCCATATTTGTTTTTGCTTTTGATGTCAATTTTTAAATTATACTTCATTTGGCTCGTCAGGGAAAATTGACGCGAGTGAATTTTTACGACACCAACATTTAAAATCGACACTCGTTTTATTCGTGACTATATTTAAGTTATATATGAATCTACGACACGTGTTTTATTGCAGTACATATCCCGATATCCCGCACGAACTGGTCTTTCTTACTTTCATTATTCCTCAGCTTCTAAGGGTCTATATTAAACGCAATATTTTTTTTTTCATCATGTCAAGATTAGCGAATTCAAACAAAAAATTCTTATCTTTATATAACTATAGATTATAATATTACTATTGATTACAAGTATGTATAAAAAAAGTAATCACGTATATCAGTCAATTACAATAGTAACATAACTGAGGCTTTGTTCGGAAATTTGTGTTTTTGCGAGTGAATCAGGTTGTTAGTGAGCTCCTGAGAAATTTGTGCAGTAGGGTTGGCAACGCGCGAGCGAAATTTTTCTTGTGTATAGTTAGACTACCAAATATTAGTCACAGTTACATAACCGTATATATTATCACACCTGAATAGTATAGTCATCTAAATTCTAAGAGATAGGACGCATCAGAGCAGCCCGTCTGGGGAAGTACTTCCCCTCCAATTCACAGAAAACCGCAGCCAAATAACAACTGTCCGGAGGATTGTTGTGTTCCTACATGTGAGTGAAGTCACCAGTAAGCGCTCCTAAGGAGTTGCTGTGTTAACAACAGTGGTGGCATGAACAGGTCAAATTTCTTTATTTGGATGTCCCATACACTCAAACAAACAAATTATACCTAATCTTAATCTTTGGAAGGAATTATGATAATGCGCATACATAGACTACAGAAGTCTTATAGATAAGACTATTGTTTCTCAGCGTGGGCGATAAAGCCTCTTTGTGGTCGCTAGAAGTAAACTTCTAGAAGTTTACTTCCTGAAAACGTCCTTAAAAAAGAGGTATTGACAGGTATTATAGCAGTTTCGGGGATGCTATATATTGAACGACTGATATTTTGAATAAACTATACAAGACCAAAACGTATCATTTGACACTCAAAGTGTGAATGTAAATCTTGCGTACGGAAGGTACTGAATAAGTATACAAAGGTCGAATTGACTTGACTTGGATTTAGCTGTGCCTATTTATGCTACTCGTATATCGATTATTGTGCTTATTCCTGCCCGGTTTTAAGAAATTTATATAAATGAATAGAGTTAAAGGGTCAGTCTGTAATGTCAAAATAACAGCTTTTTTCTAAATACTTTTGACGAGCTCGATGGCGCTGTCAAAGTTTCATGCGTTATTAAGTTACTTTGATACCAACGGTCGTGAGTTCAATTCCCATACAGGGTATTTGTGTGCATGAACAACATATGTTTGTCTTGGTCTGGGTATTTTTAAGAGAGGTAAGGCGCATCAAAGCGGCGCGTCTGGGACCACCGCACAGAAAACCGCAGCCGAATAACTCCCTAGAGGGTTGTTGTGTTCCTGCGTGTGAGTTACGCCACCATTAAGTTCCTACCTAGTAGCTGTGTTAACAGCAGAGGAGACATAGCCTATGAACAGGCTATGGTAATCGATTTACATCAGGTGGGCCGTATGCTTGTATGCCTCCCGACGTTGTATAAAAAATCTGTATACGATGCTCATACTCTCTCTGTGGTCGTTCCCTCATGACTGAGGATCGTGATCATCGGTGGATGTAGATAGTGTGCACCTAGATCGTATGATCTGCCTCCATCTGTTTCTGTCCATGGCGTCTCTGACGACCGAGCAAAACTTGGCTGAGGTAGAACCTTTTACTTGAATGCTCCATCTGGTTGGGGAGCGTCCACGGGCTCGGTTACCCGCTGTGTTCGCAACAACGACCAGCTTTTCTAGGCTCTTGTCTCCTTTCCTCATCATGTGGCCAAAGTAGGTCAGTACACGCTGCCGACAAATCGTGGAGAGGGGGGGTTGGATACTAAGCTGCGATAAGATCGATGCATTGATGCGCTTGGCGGTCCAGGGTATGCGTAACATGCGCCTCCAGCACCACATCTCGAATACATCGATTCTTTGTCTTTCTCGAGCTCGTATTGTCCATGTTTCCACGCCGTACAGGAATATGGGGAATACTAGAGCACGTATTAACCGGATCTTGGTGGTATTGGTAACACTCCTCTTCTTCCAAATGACGTTAAGTCGCGTCATGGCTTTTTTAGTCATACCAATACGCCTCTTTATCTCCGGTGTGCAACTGCCATCGAATAATAATTTGTCAACTTCGGCGATTCGTCTCGATGACGACGGTGATGATGATGAACTTCAGAAATTGGGCGAGATGAGAAATCTATTGCGGCTTTGGAGGTGGAGCTTGAAATGTGTGATCCTGTACCGCGATTTCTCAATCATTATAATATTTTGTTTGCCTTGCAGTTCTGATATATCGAAATTAGCGTTTTTCTAAAAGAACTGCGGGCCCCCCATATCGATTGATGCAAAAAGTAGGAGACCTGTGTTCATGTTGGTTTCCGTTGGTTGGCCCTGTATATTATTTTTTACACCGTTGCATGTATTGCTTGTATTTTTGTTGTAGGTACACCGTAAATATGAGAATAAAATCAAGGTAATTCAAGATTTACCCGATTGCCGAAGGAGGTTAAAATTTTTCGAACGTATCTTACCAAAGCGTGTTAAAAATAGACATACATGTCCATTTTTTGACGGTTTATAAACAGCTTGATCTATTTTGATGTCGATTTATCATGGTATTTATCTCTTAAGTGTGTATTTTTATTTTAAAAAGGTTTAATGGTTTGAAATTTAATGAAGCAAGCAAGCGCACATAGGATACAGTAAATGGTTCATAAGTTTGATAGTGCAGCGATGCAATAATCCAAATGTCAATGAGTATTGTGCAGGGATGCAAAATAGTTAATAATATGCAGAGAAGTGGACAGATAAGATTCTTACACACACACTAATCTTACGTAATGAAGCATAATATATCTAGACGACACTCAAAGACACTAAGAGTTGATTCACATCTATAGTATAGTCTATAATAAAACACAATTAAGAAAAGAGCAAGTATCTGAAATTATCGCACGCGCGCTTATATTCCTTGTTCATAGAATACGGTAACCACTTTACATCAGGTGTGCAGTATGATTGTGTGCCTCCTGACGTATAGAAAACTAATTATCCCATGTTTCGCGTGTCCTGTGGGAACATAACAGTAAGATTTCCCTCAAAAGGTAAATTTACGATACTTAGTCCTATACAAGACGTCATTATTAAAACATATAGCATACAATAAATGGTACATAATCAGGTAATGCTCATTGCTGTAACTATTAACGCCACAATAATATTTATATATATTTAAAAAATTACAAATATTTATGCAATGAATATTTTTTCACAAGTATTTAATATATATATATAAGCATAATCATAAACACAAATACATTCAACAATTATTATTAAACAGCGATCATCTACTGCGACATACAAAAACTCTGATATCAATACAAAGCAGCGTGTTGCACCCACAAATGCAATCCCCAAAAGCTGGTGGACCCCTAAAATACATACATGACATGCTGAAGGACGAGTCGAAACATATAAGCAGACGTCGTCACTCTTCAAAATTACGAGCAGTGAGTGGTCCGGCCAAGATACAATATGTAAAACGTGGACCACTCATTTCGAAGAAGCATCCAAAACTGATTTATCTGCGCGACTTGGCGCATCTTCAAGGGCGACGATTTTGGAAGTATTTTATAGTTATCCCATCGCTTATATATTTCAATTGTGGTTAACCAATATGTATAATAGTGCTGACAACAAACAGATTAACAAGTGGGAAAAAAAATGGTTTGAAACATATGTTGACCTTAGGTCAACATATGTTTCAAAACATTTTTTTTTTATATATACAAATAACAAAATAACATTGAAATATCTGTGTGGAATGTCGCAATAAAGGACTTTTGATAAGCTTATATTGTTTAACAACAAATTTTTTGTGTTTTTTTTTCTGCCTGTCCCGTCATTTCTACGGATTAATTTCCGAAACGGGCGACACCATTTTTATCGAACTTTAATGGACATACACAGCAGTATTCAAGGGTCCTTATTATTATTTGGTAAATATTTAGGATGTCAGCATAGAAATTGAAACACTGAAATTAAGTGCAAATGTCTGCGATAAGGCGGCTTTATTTATGACAGTACCTATTTAAGAGTGCCTGTTTTGTTTTTAACTGTCTACTTAGTAGTGTGTAAGGATCGAGTCCTGCGGCGCTCGGTTCTTTATGCCTACCCCGCAGAGACTTGGCGTTATAGATAAATAGTGCCTACTTCTACGACATGTAATAAAGTCAAAAGTCAATACTCGCTACGAAAAAATGGCATATATTTATTTCTGAGGATATCAATAGATGTCGCTGTACCGGATTTAAATCGCGTTACCTATTTATTACACATAGACAGAATCAGAGTTTATACTGACTTAATGGGAAGGAAAAATACGGCCAAGATCTGAACATCGTGGTTTGATATAAAAAACGAAAAAACCGAACACCGTGACAAACACGTTTCTTGTATTGGGACTCCATTTTTTTTTTTTACCAAGGTAGGAAACGATCATACCTACTGCGCGACTGATGGTAAACAGTTACCGCAGCTGTGGACACTTGCAATACCAGCAGGGGTGTCGTGCGTTGCCATCCCTATTTATTGTTGGAACCTTCAATATACCACACTATGGTAATGAAGTATATTGAAGAGACTTAGTAATAGGGCCCCGTTGGCATTTTTGACTAAAAAGCATTAAAGCTAACATTGGCTTATGTTGTACTCTAATAGGCATACTACGCGAACAAAATCGGAATAATTGTTAGTCTGGTATAAATGTGAGATAATTGACAATATTAGTTATTAATAAGTTAGTGACGCATGCGGTAATCAAAATTACATTATATGCACATGCAAATAGAACTCAATTTCTGAAGTTCTTACCTTGAATCTGTTGAACGGCCTATACTTCCCCCGCTCTGAAGCGACGAGGCTTCTTAAGGACTGCGTTCTTGGACATTCGTTGTCCGCCAGCCATTTGTACGTACCGAACAACTTTGACGTGTCCGACCTATGAAATATGGTTGTTTTTACCTTACCACTTATCAAGACAGGTGTATCATACATTGCAAGTTGTACAATATTAATTTTAGTATGTTTAGTGAGTATAGTGACGTGGATATTGAAAAGCGAGTGAACAATCCCGCATAGAAAGAGTAAACAGAAATTATAGTTTCAAGAGAAATTAACAAAGAAGGTAGCTGTGAAAGAAAGTTGTATCTAGTTTAAAATTTAATAAAATTGAGAAAATAAACATCATTCACTATTATCCACTCTTACGATGTACCATACATGACAAAATACCTATGTAACTGCCATTCGAAGGTATAATAAAACTTCAGAATTTTAAAAATTTGACAGTTACGCAGTTCAAAATTACAATAAAACAAAAATGGCTACACGATAATGCGATACCTCGAACCTCGATAAAAATAAACTATAGATACTTTTATTACGAATTATATTCACTATCCTTACGTCATTCAATTTGATATAGTGTTTCATTATAATGGTACATGGACATCATACTGTATGTGATCATCATAGAATGTAATAAACAATTTCCTACACTTTAAGTATTATTTGTATGCCTGACCATAGATTTGTTTTATGTAACATCTTATTTATTACCAGTTCACCGATAAAAATATTCTTTTCAGGAACATCGTTCCTATATGAAATCTATATGTTTGTCTGTTTTTTTTTTCGAATATTCGAATTTTGACAGATCAGGATTCAGATTCGGATTCAGCATAAAAAAGTAGAATAGGAATGTTCAGGGACACCGTTCCTATCTCTTAAGGAACAGGGTCAAAATGGCCGAAAAATAAAAATAAAAAATTGAATTGTTATATAATTGACGAGCCAGGTGTTCCTCTGGCAATGCAAGCTTGCGCATTCTCAACTGGTTTTTTTCTCATCACGTTGACGGTATCCGCGTCTACCTTCAATTCAAAAACGGCTAGACAGTATTCCGCAAACTGTGTGCCGCGGTACATAGGTGTGTCGTAGTCATAAGCTAACGTGCCACAGAAAATGACCAGTTTTGTTAAATAAGAAGATAATATTTATATAAAGGTAAGGTTTCTTAAGGTAGGTCACACGTTTCTCGAAATATAATTTCTTGGACGTGCGGATTTCCTCACGTCGTTTTCCTTCACACTAAGTGATAATTACAAATATGTACAAAAATTCGAAAACATTAATTTAGCGGTACAATCTCATACCAGGATTCGAACCAGAGACCAATCATTTAACAAGCTGATTCTTTATCCATTAAACTATCACTACTCATTAATTACGAACTAAACTAAGTAAATATTATACATCGCCTTTTATAGTGATTTAATAAAACCTCCGTGAGACAAACTGTATTTCCCGCTATTTCGTACGCCATTACCCCGTAGGAAATTATAGACGCCATTTTTTTTGTTTTAATATGTCGACCGATTAGTCATTTCTTCTCTCACATATTAAAATATGCAATTGTTTGATGTCAACAAAAACATATATTTATCTTCATTTTCGTTTAAAGTTTATATATACGCTAGTTGTTTTCACAAACATCTATTTAACCTTTTAGATGCCACGACAGAATAGATGAAACGGTAATATTCACCTATATAACATACATGTTACAGTATGTCTCCTATGTTACTACATAGATTGGCTAAACAAAAACATCATAACGTTTCGTTGCACTAAGATTTTGGAACTACAATTAGTTGACATTCACTTACATCTACCGTCAAATCTGAAACACTTATTTAATTAAAAAAATCGTGTGTGATGGTAACGTATAATATATTATTTTTTGGTAAGAATTAACAAAAAAAATGTTTTATTTATAAGATATAAGTAGATACTTAATGCAATCAATTTTATTTTTGTTACACATTGAAATGGGAATATCTCAATTTGGGTATTAATTTGCAATTTAGGTTTTAATTGCTCTGTCAACAATATGTCTATCTTACTTTTGCTTACCACGTGTTTAAAAAGTAAGCCTATTATTGGATATTTTAGTAGTACGAGTCGGTCGCAGCCCGCGCTGTAACATCACCGGAACAATATTGTTGCATAGCTATTCTAGTGGCAACATACAGGTCAGTGATAATAAATATAAAATATAGAAAATAAGTATTGCCCATTCCAATCCGCAGCAGTATAATGCGACATTGACCAAAAGCGGTTAAACGTACAAAGAAACCAGACCACCACATTGATCAAAATATATATATATTGAAACCGAAGATACATAATTTTTGAAAGCGCCGACGGAAGCCCCGCGCGGTCGAAATAAACTTTACTAGTCAGTATTAAGTTGATGTGAAAGTGACATGACAGTGCAGGCGCGATAAGATCAAATCGTAGCATACATATGTTGGCGTTCATTGCTCGCATGCGTTATTAGAGCAAAGAACACAATGAACACAGCATAGTTCAGCAGGGTCACTGCATAAAGGCTATGAAATGCAAATCCCGCTACTAATGAAGTGATGTTTGCAAACATTCAAAATAAATACTAATACTGATTGAAGGTTAACGGCATAAACAATAGACCATTCCCGACTTAAGTATGCTAGCGACGTCATACGGCACCTAAAATATAATAAAAGAAAAAACAGGCCGGAGTAGGCCAAGAATAAGTTACAAGGACCAGATACAGTAACTGAAGGTAATGTTATAGAAATACAAACACAACAGGTATAAGAAATATAACCGCTGGGAATCATGTCATATTGTACAGCGAAGACACAAGCAGGGTTGGATTTCGTGGTATAATTATACTATTTGTACTGTATTTTTATGATACGTAGTATGTATTATTGAGAAGCCAGTATACTACTTACTGCGAAAATACCATAATTTTTCCGTAGGTTGACAGACTTGTTTTATTGGTCGAAACTTTTAAGGAACTCAAACAAACTCGGCGATTCTCTACTATCCAGATAAAAATTAAATGAGTAGCTTACCCGTGAATGTCAAGATACTGGCAATTTGCTATATATGAGCAAATTGCCAGTATCTTCTCTCTCACAATTCGATTAATTAAAACTTTATAAACTAGCTTGGTTACTAGCTCAATGGTGTAAGAAAAAAAAATATCCAAAGAATGTATGAAAAATTTTATATACAAATATATTTTTTTATAATTAAAAGCAAAGTCGATGAAAACGAAAAGTAGTATAATTTTAGACAAATGATATAATTTTAATTTCCATAGCCAAGAATTTTCTGAAGGTATGAATCCAACCCTGGACACAAGATAAAAACAAGTTGAAAAAAAACATCGTACACAAAAGTACACGATAAAGAAGTTGAAACTTATGTTGTACATGAGCATCAAGATAAATGTCATGTTGAAAGTCATATCGCAGAAGATGAAAGTCAAATTGCAAAGGTAAGTACAAAATTAAATTTAAATATTTTTAATATGTATTGTTATATCGTAGTAAGTGTAAAATATAAATCGTATATTAAAAGATATGTCTTAGAGAGGGGCAGAAGTTAAAGAAGAAATTGGTAGTCATGTCAATGAATAAACACATAAAGGAATAAACAAAGTTTCTTTGTCTGTTTAAAGAAATGGAAATGCCCGGTCTGTATTAACTTCTTTTAAATTATGCCAAGCTGATTTTTGTATTTGAGTACAATTACTATAATACAATATAAACGAATACTTACAAGTTACTTGGTGCGGCCAGCAGTCGTTGTAGATTGGCCAGAGTTGGCCTCATGTCGCTTATAGGCACCCCTCGGCCCCAAAGCAGCTGCGCGATGCATTTGTTCAATAGGAACATCGCATAGCGGAATAAAGTCGCATCTCCACCGCGAGCGAACAGGGGAATGCTTAAAAAAGTTACAAACAAGAATATGAATAAACTTAACTAAAATTTGTGATAGCGGGACTTTTGTATACATAAATACATGTCTTTTACTTATGTGTTTATATACAATGAGAGAGAAAGAGTGAGAAAGCGGCAGTGAGTGATTTTTGTAAAATTTGTGTTTGTATGCAAAAGCGGGCGCGATCCGGCGCGGTGCCGTCGCTTTCCCGCCCCTGTGGGCGTCGTCGGCTTTTATACTTAGTATGGCGCAACTAGCAGGAGAATTTTGAATTATGGTGTAGGTATGTATCATTAAATTCGTGTCTTCGATTTTTATATACATATTTGTAATTATCACTTGCCCGGTGGTGAAGGAAAACATCGTGAGAAAACACATCGTCGTATTCACATGCTTCCTTCAGTGGTTAGTAACGCTACTTTGACACCAATGCTTGTGGATTCGATTCCCACACAGAACAAACATTTATGTGCATGAACATGTCTGTTTGTCTAGATCTGGGTGTTTTCTATGTCTCATAAGTATGTATTTAAATAAAAATATGTATATTTACGTATGTTTATCAGTTCACTAGTACCCCTACACAACTTTCGCTTAGCTTGAGACTAGACGGCGCTGTGTAATTTGTCCGCCAAAAAAACAAAATCAATGGAGACCCTCCTGATGTATTCCATCACCGCCGAGCAAATGATAATTACAAATACGTACATAAATTCGAAAAAAAAACGAATTTAGTGGTACATGTCAGGATTCGAACCGGGCACCAGTTGCTCAATAGGCCGGTTTCTTATCCACTGGCTTATCACTGCTCTAGTTCATATCGTTGTTTGACATCTTAGTGGTATAAAAGAATATGAGTTGAACATAGAAACTCCTTCATTTACTAGGCATGTTTGAGTACTAACTTTGGATCCGGCAGATCAGGTGTAATATCCAGTATCTTGCTAGCCGAACCCAACAACGTTATCTTGTACCGAAGCGGCTGGTTGAGAAGTGCGGCAGCCAGACACGTCGCTTGCGCCACGAAGCCCGCAGCCACTGCGTCGCTGACCGGGTTTGATGCTCGGGGACTCTCGTCGCCACATATTGGGAGAGGTACGCCGCATATCGCCCATACCGCAGCATCTTTCTGTGGAGGAGTTGCTTCTTATTCTTGATCTTAGGCGTGGAGAAGAGTAACGCCAAGTAGCGCCCTCGTTTTGTTTTTATTAACAACGCTGAATTGAAGACCAATTCCACAAAAACGCTCAATACAGGCACTGTAGAACCATATCTACGTTTTTTTTAAACATATCTTGTATTTAATCTCTATGTACAAGTAACCCAAAATTTTAATTATTGCTTATTGTGGCCTCTTATAGCAATAATCAAAATTATGACTTATTATACATAAATAATAAATACAAGATATGTTTCTAAAAAACATAAATATTGTGCTACAGTGCCAGAATTGAGCGTTTTTAGGGTTGTAGTAAAAAAGTAACACTAAAAAGTTGTCAGATGACATAATTTGAAATTGTAGATTTCTAAGGAGCTGAACCATAATAAATGAACTGATGTAGGTAATAAAATATCATATGCCGAATATAGATTTTATTATTCCGGCACTTTTAAACACTATTAACTACTAATTTATTTGCCTTGATTAGTAAGTTAAGGTTAAATTATTAATATATTGCTATCTTCATTTTTACTTAAAATTACTCATTATTACCTATGTTACCGGGAATTTACTTGCCTCGAGTAAGTTACCGGTAACGTCCCATCGCTAGTCGAAACCAATTCGTTTTATCGCACAACACTGTTTGCCGTGCTTATGCTAAGTTTGTATTTATGTTCTTGTCATAAGCATGTTGTTTTCTGTCTGTTGTAATAGCAAAGAGCTGCGTATATATTGTTGTAGTGTTGCGTACAAATAAATCTTTTTTTTTTCGTTCTTTCAGACAGAGAAAGCGAAAGAAAAGTTGTGATTTATTTCGTTCGAGTTACCTGTTCGATATAAAATATCTGATGAAGTTGCAATAGAAGCTCGTGTCTATGGCTCAGTAGAGCCGCGTGCGATCGTGCAGCTAGGTCCCGCATGGCTGCCATAGACTGGCGCGTCTCTTTTATAGAGTCGTTGCGACGGGAAAGAGTGTGATAGCTCTGCATCAACTCTAGGCCTGGAAATAAAAAATAGATTTATTTTTACACAACTTCGGGAGGCACACGGCCCACTGATGTGAAACGGTTACCGTGGCCTATAAACGCTTGTAATACATTAAGTATCAATCGCGCGGTGCCACCTTTCCAACTCCTTAAGAGCTCACTGGTGAATTCACTCATACGCAGGAACACAACAACTCTCTAGGGAGTTGTTATTATGACCCAGACGGGCATCTTTGATGCGCCCTACCTCTCTTAAAAACACCCAGGCCAAGACAGACATATATGTTCATGCACACAAATGTGTATTCTGTGCGGGAATCGAACCCAGGAGCATTGTCAAAGTCACGTCGCGTCGCACTGAATCACGGCTTTGCTTTGGTCAGCACACCAAGTTTCTTGGATGCCAGTTTGACCTTCTCGTTCTGGTGATTTCGGTATTGAACATCGCTGTAGATCTCGACACCGATAATCCCAATGCTTTTGACGATGCTAAGTGGTATATTCTGTAATTGAAGAAACACAGCAAATGGAGTTTCCTTAGCGGTGAACGCACAAACTTGTGTCTTCATGGGGTTGAATTCGACCAAGTTCAGTCGCCCTCAGTCAGATTTTGTCAAAGTACCCTCAATTTCATACACAAGTTTATCGCTACTTTCCTCCACAAGGGAACGAGGGATGTTAGCTCGCCTGCATAATAAGTGTCCCCGGTGCTGTCGTCTGCAGAACAATGAATGTCATCAATTGACAGCATATCGGTGATATGCAACAGAAACAGCGTTGGAGACACACAGTACAGAGACCTGTGGGTCGCCAGCATTGATATCCATACTATCGGAGCATCCACCGTCAAAACACGCCTTTTATGCATCTGCTGGATAAGATGATGGCAACCCATTTGCACAAGCCTTCGGGTAATCCGTATGATGGTAACTTCGTTAGAAGAGATATATATAAGTATATATACAATTTTATATTATTAGTCAAAAGCCGGATATAACGACATAGCTTATAACGACGGATCGCTTATTATTACGACTAAATGGCAAGATCCCGGCTGAATCCTATAAACACATATATTTACATACGGCCTATAACGACAAAACATCCAAAATTCATCGGCTATAACGACCAAATGTCAATTGTTGAAGCAAAACAAAACATTAATTTACAATACAATTACCTACGCATTTCTCGCATCCAACTTGCACATTTTTCGCGCTCTTTCACATTATTTGTCTTCGAACATTTCACAACCTATTTAGTTGACGCTCAGTTAGTGCGACAGTTGACGCTCCAAACAAAACGTCGATTCTAATTATGTTGGTATTTCGACTTTTTATTACATATACATTATCATACGCCAAATATATATGTAACCTAAAAAACTTTATACATGTACATACCAGTGGCGTGCACAGAGATTTTTGACAGGGTAGGCAGAATTTTTTTAAAGCTATTAACTTACCAAAAAATACAGAATGTTGATTTTGGTTGCCCAATCTTGTGGAAATAATGATGTATGTGATCACTTGTTTTTTTTCACCGAAAGATAGTTTTGAAAACATTTATTTTCCCTACACACACCACATGAACAACTTTCGCAGTGAATATCATCATATTTATCAACTTTAAAATCTTATTTCGTCTGCTACCAGTCAATCGATTCAAAACAAAAACAATGGCGGCCGTTTTAAAATCAAAATAAAATTGAACATCAATTTTATACGAAAAAAAGAAATGGCAATATCTTTCACTATAATTATATGCAGCAAACTACTTTTTAAAATAGTTACGTAGCAATGCTCGCGACACTTCGGTGATTTACGTTATAGTTCAGCTGAAAAGACATTGTCTATACTTTGCGATTGTGTGCGTTATTTGTATTATTGTGGGCAATGTAATTATAGGAATGCACACTACAGTATTTCTATAAACAACACGGCACACATACGTAAATTTAGACAGAAATAGTTAGTGTCTCTGCCGCAAAAAGCTGCCAATGCGGCGCTAGTGTAGCGTAGCGCCTAGCTGCGATTTGAATATGACTAGCGATGACTTTAATAACTTACCGATACCGATAGATGGAGCTTTTAATTTATTGTTTTTGATACGAAATATTAGTTATAAACTATGTTTAAGAATGAAACATCGGATGGTATTTATCAAATTGATAGGGTAGGCAATGTCTTTTTGCCTATATGGAGTGCACGCCACTGGTACATACATACATACATATCACAAGTTCAAATTATGTAAGTATCTATTTGTGCATATTGCTTATAGCGACTATCGGATATAGCGACCGAGGTTAGGGACCCTCCCTTTAATGTCGTTATATCCGGTTTTGACTGTATATATAATATATTCGTAAACGCGCTTATGTAGGCTATTAAAGTCTTTCTTAAGATCAAATAACTGCAACTTCTATATGCAGTGCCATTATTTATTCTGTGTCTTAACACTTAATGTGGCAAGCGTAGCGTATTGTAAATAACAACTGATGTCTATCATCACGCCACCCTTTCTGCCAATAGGTACTGCAACTCCTCAGGAGCTTAATCGTAATCTCACTCATTCACAGGAACACAGCAATCCTCAAGGCATATTCTGCTGCGCTTTTTTGTGAGGTGGAGATATTTCCCTAGTCGGACAGTTTTTCGAAGGGTTAAACGACAGTCATCTATCAAAACAGCCGAGACTACCAGCTTTGCGTACACTCTGAATTAGGGAAATCCCTTAACTAGTTATCCACTTGCTCAGTTAGAGAAGCCTTAGGTCTTTAGGTAGACTTTATTTCGTGATTAAAGGTACAACTTATGTACAAACATCGACAACTAGAGCTACAGACAGAAGAACACCCATGCATTTTATATTTATTTATTTATTCATTGCAATACACGTATACATTGTGACACTGTAACTATATAATACACAGCACAAAGATACACATGAACCTTATCAGGCACAGCAAGGTGGAATAGAGCGTAATAGAGAGAGAGGCAGACTTTTTATTTTTATAGAATATATTATTGAAGTAAAAGTTAAAATTGTTGGTTTTGTATAACTTAACCTATTCGTCATGCGTCATTTGTCATGTTTGCAGTATTCGTCATGCGTCATTTGTCTTGTTTGCATTTTTAATCGATACAAATAAATAAAATTTAAATGTTTGTTCGTAATGTCAAACTAACAGCGTTTTTCTAAATGAATATGAATGCATATACGGTACATACACCAAAAAAATAATTTATAAATTTTTGTCCCGACTTATCTCCGAAACGGCTGGACTCTCACTGGCAAATAGCTAATGTTATATGGAGTAACTTAGGCTGCTTTTTTTTTATAAGCTGGACGAGCTCGGTGGCGCAGTGGTGAAACGCGCTGTTACGCTACTTTGACACCAACGCTCGTGGGTTCGATTCCCACGCAGTGCAAACATTTGTGTGCATGAACATGTCTGTTTGTATTGGTCTGGGTATTTTCTATATATAATAAGTATGTATTTACAAAAAAAAAAAAAATGTATTTACGTATGTTTATCAGTTGTCTAGTACCCATAACACAAGCTTCGCTTACTTTGGGGCTAGGTGACGCTGTGTAATTTGTCCGACAATATTTTTATTTTTTATTAAAAAACCCAGGAAATTAAGAATTCATTCCAATTTCCTGTCGAAGTCAGGGGAGACTGCTAGTAGGTACATATAAACTCACCAACATCCTGGTTTTCTTCCAATAGTTTGGCATGCTTCTCTTTCAGTCTTCTTATGTTTGCGAGCTTGCTGTCTCTTTCGTCCGACAGTATGATACGCTTAAACCTTAACACTTCTATTTGTTTTGTGAGTCGTACGTGTTCTGCCCTTTGAAAGGGAGAGGGTTTTGCCTAAAAATAAAAATATTACATTATTCGTATTTACGTTTACCAACAACTTAGGGAACTGTTCAAAGAGATAAATATTCTACTTTTCAGTACATTATACGAAAACATAATCTACACTAATATTATAAAGAGGAAAGATTTGTATTTTTTTATGTTTGTAACGAATAAACTCAAAAACTACTAGACCGATTTCAAAAATTCTTTCACCATTAGAATGCTACATTGACCCTCAATAAACGCTGAACCGATATAGATGAAATTTGGTATGGAGATAGTTTGAGTTGTGGGAAGGATATAGTGGGTGGGGGGATAAGAAGGCCAAAGTCGCGGGCAAAAGCTAGTGTATAATAAAAGTATAAATTCGTTTAAAAAAATAAAAAATTGCGTAAGCCATTACATCGGCTTGCTAAGACTGGTAGGCCTTTTATTGTAAACTGTTGTCGGTTCTAACAAATTGCCTGAAACAGTTGTCTATTCCTGACAATTCAAAAGGCACTTCAAAAATACTCTAAAAATGGCTTATTAATGAATATTTAATTAATAAAGATGGACCTAACCTGGAAATAATTCAGCACATGCATTAATATATATATATAATATTACCACTTGACAATCGTTATTATCGTGCCGCTATATCTATATAAATTTGTTATAATATCAATTGACGATGTTTAAGAAAGACCAATATTAGTATTTTTCTTTTGGAATTTCTCATAATGGTCATTTAATATATTATAATATAATTATAAGCGGAAGATTAAAAAAAAAAGAAAAATGAGGACTAATAAGCAATGAATAAAATATAATAAAAAATATTTTATAAATGTAAGACGTGTCTAAGTGCTCTCGCGAGCAATTACAAATAAGATTTATCCAACAACACAATAGGAGATGGGACAACATTTCAAAGTGTGATTGAAATTAATCATACTAGATATTTATCACCATAAAAGATATCGTTTTATTTAAATAAACCTTTAAATGACCCAAAAGTAAAGTCTAAAGACTATTTTAAAATACTGCGTAAAAAACTGTAAGCAGTATAAAACTATAATTTTCTTCCTAACAAGGCCCGGGATCGTTCGCGTGGAATAGAAACTTATTCACAATTTAATGGGATCATTTTTTAAGCAGACAGACAAAATATTTAAAACGTTATATACATGTATACATTGATCTGTACCTATCTGCATTTAGAAAAAAGCTATTATTTTGGCATTACAAACAGACACCCCCATTTTATTCATTTCTATAGATATTAACAGGTTCGCAGTCCCGAAGCATTTTGAAACCTTTCGACACGTCCATTTAGTAATAATGACATTTAACTTCTTTCTGCATTCTTTCTACATGTCCGTACCAACGGAAACTACCTCTTGTTATTTCAATAGCGAAACTCTCTTTCAGATCAACTCTATTTCTAACATCATCATTGCGAACACGATCTACAAGCATTACGAGGATCATTTGAAGATATGTTTATTAAAAAATTATATCTATCACCAAATTTTATGGTGATATATTTATTATGATTAATTTGAATCATTTTAAAATGCTGTCCGATCCCCTATTAATGTAAAATAAATAATACTAACCTTATAAGACAAGAGATCATTCAATTTCAAAGTAAGCCGTGGTCCATTCGACACAACAGGCCGATCTTCCTTAATTCTACCATTCTTAACACTCAAATCACTTTGTGACGACGATTTTTCTTTTCCTATACTTTCGCCTTCATCGGGAGAAAACAAATTCTTCTGCGATTTACTCTTGAACTTCATTTTGTATTCCAATTCATCAGGTTGCGGCCAGGAAACATTAGTCAATGCCGATTTAGTATAAATCCTTTCTTTAATTTCTTGAACTGCCTCCTGCCTCTTCTTTATGGAATATTGGAGTAGATGTAACTTCTGCAGCTTTATCGCATTGTAACTTGGTCTTATTTCCGACTTTAGAAAATTTAAAGCTAAATACCTATACTTAGGTACATCGGATTCGTTCCTTAAGTCATAATTCTCAGCAGTCTCACTTAAATCTATTTTGCTACCACATAAATCTTCTTGCGAAGAAGTTTTGGATGAACCAAAGCAGTTTAGTGAACTTGTTGAAAATTCTTTAACGTCCAAATGGTCCGGAGAATGTTCATATATAAAATTCGGATCAGCCTTTCTTCTTTCATCATTATCATCATTTCTGTGTTCACTATGTCCTATATTTAAACTAGCAGAAGTGGTCAAAGTTGAAAAATTCTGTTTGAAAACTCTTTCTATCGGACTATTGCTTTTTGAATACTCCTTATCTATCCTTTTAGTGAATTTACTCGGTGATATTGACCTTGCTTCTTTGCCTTTGTGATTTTGGATTAATTTTGGTTCTATTGTAATTTTGGATAAATAAGTTTTCCCTGAAGAATCTGAGGATAATGATCCATGTTCAATTTCATTTTCGGGCGGAATCACGTCTAATGTGAGACTTTTATATGAACAGAAGTAACCACCGTGCATTTGAAAAACCAGCGTGTTGCTTTTGAAGCAGTCCGAGGTGAAATTTAAAGCTAAATTGGCCCCTATGTATCTCAAACCGCTGAAATACACCCCCCATGTTTGGATGACCGTATCTTGTGGCCTTTCACACTCGTCATCTTTTAATGGTTGTGATATATGACACCATATCCGTATCACAACGTTTGTTGATGACATGCGTTGCGTTATCTCTGCGAAAGATAAAAAGTTCGTGTCATGACGTATGTATGAAATGTATTGACTAATGATGTTAATTCAATGAACTGGGGCGAATTGTATGAATCACAGGCTTGTGACCGTTTCCTTATACTACCGTTGCCGTTAATCGGCACAGTATAATAAATAGACTATCTTTATCCCAGGATATACTTTTTTTTTACAGTGTGACCTTTTTATTTATGTTTCACATTGCTACTTGTATATATCTCTCGTCACTGGATTACGCACCACGCCCACACAGTGACCAGAGAATTAATTTACTTAGACAAAAGTTGCGTACGATATTCATTTCTTCTTTTATTTCGCTATATAGGTGTACTAAATTGACCTGTTTAAACAAAAAAAAAAACAAATTAAAGGTCCCATTCTCCTTTAGTTATTTTTAAACGTTATTACAACACAGTATGGCATTATAGACGTGTAGCATGCCGGTAGTCTAAGAAAAGACAGGCGCGTGATTGTTTCAATTTCAAAGTTTTGTATCTCTTTTTGTTCGGGTGCTAAAGCGCGGACGCCAGGTCCGTTTGTTTCCATTTACTGATAGCTCAATGTATCGGTAGACAGACCTGATTCCCCTCCCAGCCTGTAACGCCCCGTTTTCGTCTCGGATGTCATAAGTCCTCCTTCTTTCTAGCGCTATCCCGTTTCCTAATCCATTAGGAATAGCAGGGTCTGCTAAGCCTAAACATTTGGCGAAGATACTGATTTAGATATGGAGCGACTGCCGTCAGACCTCCGCAACCCAGAGGAATACCAGACCATTCTTAGGTTAGGTCACACGTCTATCAAAATATAATTTCTTAGATGTGCGGGTTTTCTCACGATGTTTTCCATTATCGCCGAGCAAGAGATAATAACAAATATGTGTACATATCCGAAAACACGAATTTAGTGGTACATACCAGGGTTCAAATCGGGGACCTGTTCTTCAATAGGCCGGTTCCTTGTCCAACCTCACTGAAGCCATCAGGCCTATTAAATTTTTAATATATCTTGTAACAAATGTTCCATGTGGGGAAACAGTGTAGATGTAAAATCATTATTTATTCTTCAAAAAAAGTGCGTCAGAATATTAGCTCAATTAGACAATACGCAAAGCTGCAAACCTTACTTTGTTAAGTTAAAGCTGCTGACATTACCATCTATATATATACACGACATATGTTGCTTTGTACATAAAAACCCAAACCTATTCAAAAAACAACACGAAATGCATAAGATAAATACACGTAACAAAAGTAAGTTATACCTGCCACCATCTCGTATTAAAATGCAAAACTGTAGTCCATATTATATGGCTGTAAAATTATTTAATAAATTACCTAAAGACATAAAAGAAGTGACTAAATACATACAGTTTGATAAAAGACTCAAAGACTATCTAATCCAGAAATGTTTTTATTCCGTAAATGAATATCTGGAAACGAAATAATTATATATCTAAAATCATAGGCTACACAAACAAACTTTGACAAATATAGGATGAATTAAAAAATACACTAAAAGATTAAATTTTATAAAATTTATTAGTTAATTTTTCTTTTTCAATTATAATTATAATATTAAAATAATTTCAATTATAATATTAAAATAATTATTTATTATATTTAAATTCAATACAATTTACAAAAAGAAAAATGAGAATTAATTTATAAAGCAAATGACGACATACAGCGAAGGGTTAATAAAAATTAAATTATTCTGTTATTGATATATACACATGACGAAATGCTCGACGTACGAATATACTATTGTGTAAGGAGGTAGTAGAGCCTTAAATCTTTGCAATACCTGACAAAGGTGACTAAATCGTAAGTGCTTAATTAAATCTAAGATCATTTTGTACACTTAGTTATGCGAATAAACATTTGACTTTGACATATTAAAGGTATAATAGTACCTATTTAAAAAGTCAAGAGTTTCTTCTCCATACTCAACAGATATGAGTATGAATTTATGCATTAGTAATGTTAATTGTCCGACTAATTGCATACACATTAATTGTACATTTGATAATGGGTGACACACATTCTATCAGACTAGCCTGTTTATAAATAGTGAGTCACAGCATTTCGTGATGTAATAATCTATATTACTGATATCCGAATTGCGCACCAAAATCTCTTAAGTTAGGTTACATTACTATATTTTAGGTTTGTGTAGTAGAAAAATGCTGTGACCTTTGGAGATGAAGTTGCTCACTATTTACCTGTTAGTGGTGCATCCAGCACACTAGCACAGTTCTGACGAGCTCAGAAGTGCAGTTTTCATTTTTTTTTTTAATATTACTAGCTTGGATTCGAATTCGTTAATCAAGACGAGCTCGGTGGCGCATTGTTTAGTAACGCTACTTTAGTATTGTTTTTTTTTAATATATGTTCATTTAAATATCTTTATCTAAATGTATATATTCATTGTCACCATAGTTGGCATTTGGTGAGTAATCAAAAGTGCAAAAACTTTTGCCCCACACTGTGCATTGTTTCGGGAAAGATTAACCAGCATGTTATTGTATTGTCTTAGGTTTTCGCGGCAGCATGTCATTGTCAAAAAATATTCAAAAATCCATTTCCTACAGAAAGCTGAAAGGACATTTCTACAATCAACTTTTTAAGCAATAGAAATAATTTCCTCGATTACATTATAATTACTAATTCACATGTGACTAAAAAATAAAACTTTTCCCCAGTTCTCATAAAATATTCCGATACCATTGTCATAGGCCGTATTACCTTAAATTGCCTATATTTTTAACACTTTAGAGAAGATACCGGTTGCGACTGTCGAATTGTTCAATGTAGCATAATACATTGGAAAGTGCGACAGTCGCCAGTTCTATTTCGCTCATCTCTTATGCTGTCCCGCATACTCATCGTGCATACTTCTGACGATACGATAATGAAATGTGCGAGAGTTGTAATAAATAACTGCATAGAGATATCCCATGATCCTATTGATAGTCAAATATTGCTACATTCAATTTTTTTTATACTACGGCGGACCGCTTACAAACATACGTTCCACCTGACGTAAAGCGGTTACCGTGGCCTACGAACGCTTGCAATACATTAAGTACCACTCACGCGATGCTACTTCTGCTGCTAACACAGCTACTCCTTAGGAGCTTCCTGGTGACCTCACTCCCACGCAGGGACACAACAACCCTCCAGTGAGTTGTTATTTGATTACAGTTTTCTGTGAGGTAGAGGTACTTCCCCAGACGGGCTTGCTTGCTTTCATGGGGTCCATATTCAAATGTATAAAATTAAGAGGCATACATTAAGGTCGCATAACGATTTTTGGCATTATCATCATTTCGCATAACGTTCGTAATGAATAAATTATTTGGCATTATTTTTTTCCCCATAATTCACTTGATCATAATAATATATGCCGATACTTTTCGCATCAATATTTTTACAATATCGATTTACTAATCATAACATTTATTGGCATTCAAACTTAAGGCATAAAGATTATAAATCATACTTATCAATAATTATACTTAAGAAACTTTGTACTTATTTTGTAGTTAAGATAATATACAATACTTTTCATATGCATTCATGTTGTGCCGCCGCAACCTAAACCATCTATAGTGCTCTGTCACAAGATTTTTGATTTTTATTGTACATCAAAAAGTGATATTTTACGGGATATTGCTGTTAACTTAAAGTTGTGATTCTTACATATATTAGTTAATAGGCAATTAAATATTTGTGTGTTATTTTTTTTATAATCTCTACTACTACTATAACTTCACGCCAAATCGCTTGCGGGGTAGGCAGAGAGTACCGAGCGTTACTTGCTCTTCTCATGCACGCTCGCCGGTTTCTAGGGCTCCTGACATCACCTTCTGATAGAACACGACCAATTTGGTCATGGTAGGTAAGTATTATTTATAATCTCAATAAAAAAAAATATTGTTATAGATAAAGACTATTATGAATTTTGTATGTTATAATTAAAAACTTTTAGATATATAACAATTATGCCCTTTACTGTTATGACAATTAAAATTATGATAAAGAAAATTAGAGTAAGTTAAGGATATGCCTATGAAACAGTTATGCCATTAGAACACTTTGCTTATCATAATTTATGCGTAACAACTATATGCCAACACCGTTATGCCAAAATACATTATAATTAAAAAATATGGGACCTAAAGGATACCCGCTTTGATGCACCCTACCTCTGTCAAAAACATCCAGAACATGGCAAACAGACATGTTCATGCACACAATAGTTTCGTCTGTGTGGGAATCGAACCCACGAGCGTCGGTGACAAAGTCGCGTTATTATCCGCTGCGCCACCGAGCTCGTCATGCCTCATGATCTAATGGTAGTAAAATGTTCCAACATTCTAAATAAACAGTCTTCCTGCGACCACGGACGCTGCAAAGCGTTCGAAACGTCAGGTTCAACAAAAATAAATAAAACACGCGATACTTCGTTAAAATTTGTTTAATTCAATTCTAAATGACTTTAACAACAAAGTTGATTTATGAAAGAGCACGATTTATTAGCAAGGAAAGCGATTTGTCATCATCTATGCATGCTTTAAGTACTTATTGTATGCCCGCGAGTTGAAACTCAGTTGAGTGCAACTGTACTGTAGGTGAATCAAATCAGTGATTCTGATAAAACACGACCAATTTGGTAATGGTAGGCAATTATTGGTCTCCCTCGGCACCTACATTCTTCTACTTTTGCGTTATCTGTTCCGTAATTCTTTCTTCCAGCATTTTTTCTATATGTCCGAACCAACAGAGCATGCCTCTTCTTATTTTAACATCGACCTTCTTTTCCAGACCAACTCTGTCTGTAATATCATCATTGCGATGCGGTCTACTTACGTTACTGCATTTATCATATTGTCTAGCTCTCTCTGCCATACCCAACTTTCAGTTCCATAAGTTAGCATTGGGACCAGCACTGCGTTGTGTACAGCGAGCTGTGCCTTCTGGTTGCCGGTGAAATTCTTGACAACCGCTTTTATTCCATGCCAGTCTCTTCTACTCCTGATACAATGCGACTTCCACATTGACACGTATACCTTCCCGTCATTAAAATAACTGAGTATTGGTCTATTTTTTGGTTATATCTCGGATGGACAACAAGCATACAGCTCACCTGAAGTTGTGATGTGTTTTTTTTTATACTACGTCGGAAGGCATACAAGCATACGGCTCACCTGATGGAAAGCGGTCACCGTAGCCTGTTACCGCTCGCAATACATTAAGTATCACTCGAGCGATGCCACCTCTGCTGCTAGTGCAGGAACTCCTTAGCAGTTACTGGTGACCTCACTCACACGCAGGAACACAACAACTACCCAAGCTATTGCCCCGGTTGGGTAGTTTTATTAAATATCTATTCTACCCTTTCGCCATAATAGTTGAGCACAAAGCAGTGATAACCCAGTGGATAAGGAACGGGCTAGTGAGCAACTGGTCACCGGTTCGGATCCAGGCGGGGTGCTCGCCGGTGAAAGAAAACATCGTGAGGAAACCTACACGTCAAAGAAATTATATTTCGTAAGACATGTGACCTAACCTTAAAAAAAAAAAAGATTGTGATTCCCTCTGGGTTGTGGACGTCTGACGGCAGTCGCTCCATATGAAAATCACTGTCGTCACCAAATCCTTAGGCTTAGGTAGCGGACCCCGCCAATACTAATAGATTAGGAAGCGGGATAACGCAAATAAAAAGAAGTAAACTTTGTCAGTGTACGACTTGCGCAGTGATAAAGAACCAGACGGGTCTTGGTTCTAATACTGAGGTTCGTATGTACCACTAAATTCATGTTTTAGGATTATGTAAACATCACTTCGTCGGCGGTGAAGGAAAACATCGTGAGGAAACCCGCACATCTAGAAAGTTATATTTCTAAAGTGTACCAAGGGTGTCTGTAGTGTGACTGATAATGGTCTGGTTTTCCCTCTGGAATGTGGAGGTCTGATTCCGTCAAACGATCCCTAGTGGATTAGGGTAACACGAACGGGATAACATTAGGAAGTTGGCAGGGTGCAACTTTTGTAGGTTGGACAAGAGCTTGACTACTGGCTCTAAGAATGATGGTAAGTCAATTAAAAAAAGTCACCTAAAAGACCGCGAGCGTCAAAGGACGTTCGAAATGTATGGATAACAGTATATAACGGTCCGTGAGGGGTCCGGGAGGAGAACTCCAACATATTCAGATTTCCATCTTTCCCTGTCGCATCGAGTGTCCCAGCCCTAGGTCCCAATAATACCTGAGTCAATTTCTTTCCACTTAGGATGTGGTGATGAAATTCTCTCGCTTGTGTAGAACGGCGCTGACATCGTGGTGTGGTGAAGCGTTACGTAGAAACTACACTGGCTCGTACAAAACTCTGGAGGTCTGATATTGTAGCCGACGATCTGAAAACATTAAAGATAACTATGTACAAAAACTTTATAATAAAAGGTGAAACAGCATTCAGTGAACTTGACACATGATCTTAGCAACCGGATGAGATTCCCGGCAACAGCTAATGATGACTTACAAATGCATTTGAGGCTACTGAGGCCATGCACCGACGGGGCATTCTACGTTCATGAACATTGGATAATCTATCTCTAAATCCTTCATAACGGACTAACGCACAGAGAGACATTAGGTTTATCCAATATCTCTCTGTGCTACTTTTGAACAAATTTGTATCAGAATCTCAAAGTCGCGCTTGTCTCCCATTGGGGTAGGCAGAGACTATGAAATGCCAGGTGCAACGACCCAAACATACTCATCTCGTTTCTTCCACACACATTAACCTCTTCATGCATGTCCATCGGTTTTGAGGGCTTTTGATATGGCCGTTTCTCAACACATTACCAATTTGATATATGTGTGAGTCTAGGGCGGCCTCTACAGATATCTCCCTCCGCTCTTGCCCGATACGTTTTTGGTAACTCTTGTGTCATTCGTTCTTTCTAAATTTCCAAACGATCAGACGGTACCCTTTTCAATATTTGACACTACATCATACTTTATTCCACACAGTTCTCGTATCGAGTTATTTCTTACTCTATCTATCATTCTAAATCCACACTTACTCCTCAGCGCATAAATATGATAGATGTAATAAACAGCTTTACCCGAATTTTTTTTCCCGAATGTAAAAAAAATTAGTAAATAAGTATAATGCCCTCCTTTTCAAAGTCGATTTAATCATTTTAGTTTTTTCTGCTTGAAGAGTACCTACTCGTACAAGGATGTCTCAATGTCAGATAAAAACATTACCAGCAATAATGTTGATAAGTGTTTTCAATTGACAGTTCACTACTTAGCACCATGATATCTCTCTTTTTTACGCAACTAAGGCCGAAATCACCCTGCCTGATGGTAGCCAGTTAGCAGACGAACAATTGCAACGCCATTCATGCGTTGCTGACTTTGTTAAAACTTCTTCATGCCTGTTTGGAAAAACCTCATGCAGTCCCCAGGGAAAATCTCAGCAGGAAGATTTTTCTATAACTTAAGAATTTTTGCGGATGTGAATTTATTACAATATATCATTGACAATTTTAAAAAAGAGACATTGGCAAGTCTCTTTCGGATTTTCTTCTTTGCCAATGGTCATTTCCGAAATGCTAGCAGATTAAAAAAGAAAAATAGTAAAAATAGATATAATAGGATAATATTTCAAAAAATGCAAGACGTGTCTAAGGCCACAAGGGGCCAATGGCAAATTTTATCTTGGTAGAAAACTTCTCAGGAATCGTACAGTATTGCGGTGCCAGTGCGTGAGAATGGCTATTGAAAGAGTAAAATAAGGCGATTGGCATCATATGAAACAACTCCTGGAAACATAGGCCATGGTACAAATTAAGGAACACCGAAAGGGAGGCCAAATCTCTTCTTAAACTCAAGGGATCGATACCGTGTTTACACGCGGTACTTCACTGCTTTAAGCTTACGCTTAGGATCATCAACAATTCTAACACCACATCTTTAATGGAATTAATCACAAGGAGTTTAGTGTAACTGCATACAATATGACTGCAGTGTCAGTTCAAGGTTACTTACTAATTTAAATAATTGATAGTCAATCCTATAGAGATTATATAGAGACAAACAATTTTATTGAATTGACGCTATGATAATTGAATTACTATATGGTGACATTTTAATGTATATTGTGTATTTCTTGCATTTCTATGATGATTATGTTATTTCAACACATTTGCATGCTATCCATGTAGCTAAATAAGATGTTCTATTATGTTTATGTTTAAGACCTTGTTAATCCTTATTTGTTGGCAAATAAATTTCCTTCATTCATTCATTCATATAAATAACAGTATTTAATTTCCATTTTACAGCTGCCAAGATGTCATCATCAAAAACAACAATTACATGGTTTAAAAGTTCCCATGAAATTATATGAGACTAATTTAAATGCTAAGACCTTGAAACAAAAATATATTTTTTATATGTAACTAGCGGACCCGGTAGATGTCGTCAGTGCCCGGAAAAGCAGCGCCACATTAAATTCAGTCTCAAGATTAAGTGATATACCGACATCAATGCCACCTACCGGGTCCAATTGTGGTTTCAAAACATCAAGAAACCCATTGAAACATACACACAAAATTTCATCCAAATCGGTCCTGCCGTTTAGGAAGAGTTAGGTGACAAACATACATAGAGAAGAAAATTATAAACATTTAGAAATTCTCAAAATTAACTTTAACGAAATAGTGACTTTCAAATTCATATGAGACCAATTGGACCCTATGTCTTAGCTTCAAAATCAAAAAGACATGGTCAAAGTCATAAGAAAAAGTAAATCCAGCAAAAATTTTATAAATTTCCAGACATTTACGCAAAGCACAGAAAAAAAACACTGTTTGTATGGTAGTGTGATTTAGACAATTACTTAAATATGTACAGCATATATATTTTTTTGAGAACATTCATATTTTGCTAACGGAGAAGATACGAGTAGCATGCAAGGATTACAATAAAAAATTTACAAAATTAAGTGATCATTATTTTAAAAAATCTTTCAAAATATAAAAGTTTTTATCATTCAGCCATTTACATAATTTTGTCTTAAATAATTTGATATTTAACATCTTTATGCCTACTGGTGCATTATTTTTTGTCATATTTTGTTAATCTGGAATTATCGTCCAGTATCAGTCTATCATGTCTACTCCTTGAATACATATCAGAAACACTCTTAAAGAACTTTATGTGCTTGTGTACAAATATACATATCTCGTAAATATACAAAGATGGAAGTGGTACCAAAACAAGCTTTTTAAATATTGGCTCACAAGAAACATTAGATGGGAGACCATATAACGCTGCCATACATTTTTTTTGGGTGGTCTATTTCTGTCGGTGCTGTTACCTCACAGTATGAGTCCATACGCAATACAGATCATACTAGGCATGATAACACGTTTTAGCCGTATTGATATTTGTTATATCTTTTACTTTTTTCAGAACATACACGAATTTGTTAACTTTGTTAGCAAATTTTTCAACATGTGATTTCCAATCTAAATTTTGGTCAATATTCACACCTAAAAATTTTGTGTTGTGTTTTGAATTCTTTGAACAGTTCATTGTAAATTATTATTTGTATTTGCTATTCTATTAAATTGCATGTATTTCGTTTTTTCCAAATTTATTTTTAAATTATTAATGTCTGTCCATGTTATAACTTCGTCAATTGTAATTTTAATTTAACGTCATTTTCATAATCTCTAATTGTATTTCCTTTTTTGTCAGTGGTCACAATTATAGAAATGATGTCATCAGCGAATAAGGTACATTTATAATTTGTAATATTACTGATGTCATTTACGTAAAGTATAAATAATATTGGGCCCAGTATACTTCCTTGTGGGACGCCACAATTTATAGATCTATAACTAGATGAATAAGTAGTCATTTCACTGTTTTTATCGATCTTGTTAATAGTAACATATTGCTGATAGGATGCTAACCATTCAAGCATAGGCCCGCTAATTCCTATACAGTCAAATTTTTAAATAATATGTCATGTGAAACTGTGTCAAAAGCTTTTGACAAAACAATGCAGTAGTCAAATAATTTCCATTAAGTTTAGTCAAGATTGTTTGCAAAAGACAGAAAATTGCCAATGTTGTTGACTTCTGTTTTTGAAAACCATACTGTTCATCACAAATAAATTTATACTTATTGAGAAATTCAATTAACCGCATGTGCATACGTTTTACAAAAATTTTGGAAAAGATCGGTACTAATGTAATTGGTTGATAATTATATGCAAGTATACGTTTATTAGGGGGTCATTATTATAAATAAAAATCAACATATGTTTATTTGTTTATACATATTTAATACTGTTCATATACCCTCCCATTGTGAGAAAAAATATTGTTCACACTTTTGCTTACGTTAAAGAATAAATAGAATATTAAAAAAAATTTAACTATTAACAATGCGTCAGGTACCAGTTAGTAATATTATGAATAATATACATAACAATAAATTGTAACAATTGATCCATATTTTTTTACGATTCAGTTTTTAACAAAATACATTGCTGGTATTTGTTAAAACAATTTTACATTGCTATTTCGTTAAAACAAATCTTGTAGAGATGCACCAAAATTTAATTTATGTTCGGTATTACCGAATACAGTTTCGTTGACGAATTTCGGTTAAAACTGAAGAATTTTGAACTAATGTCCATAGTTTGAATTAAAGATAATTATGTTTTTTTTTAGATAACTTAGATGGCAAACAAGCATACGGCCTGCCTGATGGTGACCATGGCTTACAGAAAAAAGGTAAATTTAATTAGATTTGATTGAATTGAATTGTTTGTTTTCTTCAAGCAAACTAAAAAAATACCAGATTTTATAATACTAGTGACCTGTTGTAAAGGATTATCATAATGTGCATAAAATGCTTAAGGTAACTAACATAATTAAGTTGTATGTATGTATGTATGTATATCTTCACGCCAAGTCCCTTGCGGGGTAGGCAGAGAGAACCGAGCGCCATAAGACGCGGTCCTTGCATACTTCACTCGCTTCTGTGACATTCATAGCTCTTTTCATGCACGCTCGCCGGTTCCTGGGGCTTCTGACATCACCTTCTGATAAAACACGACCAATTTGGTCATGGTAGGTTAGTCTCGGCCTTCCTCGGCTCCTACATCCTTCCACTTTTGCATTGTATATCTGTTTCGTCATTCTTTCGTCCCGCATTCTTTCTACATGTCCGAACCACCGGAGCATGCCCTTTCTTATCTTAACACCGACACTCTCTTTTAGACCAACTCTTTCTCTCACGTCTTCATTACGAACGCGGTCAGCAAGCGTTATGCCACAAATTTTGCGCAATGCTCGCATCTCGACCGCATTTATTCTACTTTCATGCTCTCTCTGCCATACCCAGCTCTCACTTCCATAAGTTAGCGTTGGTATTAGCACCGCGTTGTGTACAGCGAGCTGTGCCTTCTGGCTTAGATTTCGGCAGCCTAGAAGTTTACCCAACGCTCCATTCACCCTATTCCCGGCACTCACTCGTCTCTCCACATCAGCGGTGTACCTTCCATTGCTGCTAAAAGCACTTCCAAGATATACAATCTCATTCACTTGCTCCAACACTACATCATCAACCATAATCCTAGTGTTCGTTCTGGTTGTCTCTCTTTCAAATACCATTATCTTGGTTTTCTTCGCATTCAATTGTAAGCCTTTCTTCATACAATCATCTTTCATTGTTGTTCGGATGGTGATTCTGCTATTAATGCCGCATCGTCTGCATAAAGCAGGCAGTTGACCACTGAGTCACCCAATTAAGTTAATTTTATTTTATACGTCTGGAGACATAAAAGGATACGGTCCACCTGATGTAAAGCAATTACTGTAGCCTGTTAAGCCCTTGTAATATATTAAGCGTTACCCGTGCGATGCCTCGTCTGCTGTTCATACAGCAACTCCTTAAGAGCTTACTAGTGAACTCGCTCATATGTAGGAATCATCAGGATCAGAAAGTATCAGAATTCAAATTTTTCTTTTATAATATCAGGTTCCTTTTATCCTCGAGGGGAAGGCAAAGGGTTTTAGCTCATACAGCCTAGTCATTCTCAGAAATTCCATGTGGCGAGAAAAATACTCGTCACAAATTGTAATTTTTCCGTCATTTTCAATCATTATCGTCATATTTCAATCAATTTACACAAAACCATAACAAATTATACACTTAAACGTTCCTCCTCACTCCGAATCACTCTATCTATTGGTGAAAACCCCATGAAAATCCATTCAGTAGTTATTGAGTTTATTGCAAACACACAAGACAGACATGGTGCAGTACTTTGTGTTATAATATGTAGTGATGCTTATTTATATACAGTATTCTTTACTGGTAATTATTGTTTTTAAAAATGAACTTAAAAATATATTTACTTATCTTTTATATTATTTATTTAGTTAAGACTATTGAATTTTATTTTGTAATGATTGAAGCTCGTGGAAATTTTTCATTCCAATCCAGACTACTTTTTTATAGCAATCCATTAGACCAGAGTTGAACATTTGGCTGAATTTGATATTCTATAAAACCCATATTTAGTGCAGTAATATTTTATTTTTTGGTTTGGATTAGATTGATGTTACCTAATATTCATTTAAAAAATACACACTTGAACCTCACTTATTAGTATGGATTTACAGAAAAGACGGACAGACAGATCACATTTGACAATCAAAATGCAATTGTAATTCTTATTACGTATGGCATAAGAACAGTACCGAGTGTTTAGCTTGGGGAGCACTTAGCTATACACATACTGTATTAAATTAATACATAATAATGACAAAGCAGGTATACAATGCAAAAATGGAAGGATGTAGGAGCCGAGTAAGACCAAGACTCACCTACCTTGGCCAAATTGGTGGTGATTTATCAGAAGGTAACAGTAGGAGCCTTAGGGATGTGCGAGTGTGTATGAAAAATGCTAAAAATGTTAAAGAAGCAAATGAGGTGTGTAAGGACAGCGTCTTATGGCGTATGGATCTCCCTGTCTAGCTGTATCACTATTATCTATTGACTTGCAAGCATACAATGAAAAATACTAGAACAATACATTATCAATTATATGTCTACTTCTAATACTAACAAACACCAACCCTTCGCCTGTTGGTAAGCGAAAAGAGGAGCCCAAATTGCAGCGGCAACTGAAAAAGGACTATAGTGTCCTGTCAGTTGACGCTACCATGCTGGCCCACAAGGTGGTTCGTCATGCTTCGTTTCAAGGATCCTATGTTGTAGAAAGGAGGAAACATGTGCAGGCAAGGTTCCACTTTTTAATAGTTTTTTTTAGTTAGTTTTAATTTTAGCACCTGCTAAAGATGAGTACACAATCCCCATTGAACAAACTTGTGGTGGTTTTGTCAGACATACCCGGGACAGTTTATATGATTAGCATAATTGTATGTCTGGAACTACAGCTGTTACATCTGTGTGTTGTATCTAAGTTCGAACCGTTATTGCAGATTTGGAGGCTTAAAAAAAATTCATTCACCAATATGGAATTGACGGTACCATACTCACCCGCAAAACATAATAAAAAAATTGTAACAATGAAGAAATTCATGCAAGCAAAGACATGCTGTGCTTAGAAAAAATGGTACTGGTACAAGTTTCAAGGAAGTAAAAGTGTGCTGTGCTTTCTCACATTTCATAATGTTTATTCAATGTTATATTCAAAATTATAAATCTATGACCTCTTCTGCAGCACGGTAACTACATCTAATATGGTTAGCAATACCACTCGAGACTTGTGGGTTCGATTCCTGCACTGGTCAAACATTTGTGTCCATGAACATGTCTATTCATCATGGGTGTCCTGGGGAATTACTTCACCTCACAGAAAACTACAGCCAAATAATATTTTACTGGAGAGTTATTGTGTTCCTGTAAGAAATACTTCCTGTATTACAAGCATGCGTAGATTACAATCGACACATCAGTTAAACCGAATGCTAATCTGCTTTCTGATGTTATATAAAAAAAGCATTATTAGCATTACCATCCACGGCCAGACAGCGCATGAGTAGATTCTATGATCAGAAAAATTCAAGTACTGATAGTATGATTTTCTTACTGATAACAACTTTAATGCTGGCTTAGTAGATACTACAAAATTTAATACTGCACATGCCATTTCATTGGTTCTATTCTTAGACTCCAGAAATGACAGTTATATTAAAAATATTATTACGTTAGTAATTAGCTTCAAGTATTATTTTGTGGAAGTCACAGGTTATGATCTAAAAAAATTTGCATGCTTCAACCACAAGTCTTGTTCGAACATCATTCTTTAGAGGTAGGAACGCAAAACTTCTGTATGAATCAGTCAAACAAAATGAAAACCACTTTGCAGCTATAATGGACAACTTCTGATGTCCATGTATTTGATACAAGTACTTTAGTTAGACTCTAAATGGGGTGACCATGACCAGCTTTATCATTTGCAAAACATAAACAATTTCATTAAAAGATCTAGAAACAAATGTCAAACGAGGGCATCTAATAACAACGATGAGTTAATAAAGTAGTTGCTAGAACTTCGACGCGTAGGCGTTTGTTGGTAAACCTTCAAGCGTGAATTAACTTTATAAAGGTTGTATAATTTTTTATCTCCACAAATTACCTGTATTAAACTCCTTAGGCGAAGCTGCTGAGTCGCCAACGGCGTCCACTCCCTACAACGGGGCCTCCCAAACATTATCTCTTAATTTTTCATCAATCAAAAATACATTCAGCATCAAGCCAAACAAAGAAACGCTACATTATAAACAATTAAAACTGTCACCGTTGTTTTAGAATTTCCATAAACTAATTACAAGAAATGATTTATGAACTTGGAACTGTAATTTCTTATTGGATCATGGATAATAATTACAAATTTCAGCTGATTAGGCTTGTGGAACACGAAAATGTAAATCAGAACATGTAGTAGTGCTATGTCAATGTCAAAAAGAATGAAATGAAAGTAAATGTCAAATTTTTTTTTTGTTCTTTTCATACACGAGGGGAGAAGCAAAGGGATCTAGCCCATACAGCCAAGTCTTCAGTTTAGAACCATTTGATCTTAATTCTATGTTGCAGCTTCAGGAACTGTGCTGAAAAAATACTTGGGAAGGGTACCTAGACTCAATTAACCCAGTTTAAATACCACCCGTAAAACGATAATGATTTTTACAAGGTTTTCTTGATGAACTTATTCACGTCTTCCAAAAAGTGCATAAACGTGTTATATTTGAGTTTTTCATTACTGTATAATTTCACTAGCACTTATGTTACAAAATATTATCGAAATGTCACATAAAACTAATTTTATACTGAATTGTAAAATGACTCTTGTATCCATTATAACATTTGAGTAGTAACGGAGACGTCTATCTATTAAAATCAAATCAATCACACTTTTTTATTCATTCCGTCTTCATGTATACGTGTAAAAATCCTTTTGATGAAATAAAATATTCGACACGAGAAGGTTTCGTTCCATACATAAATTACTATTGACTTACCTGCTTCGTTCACTATCTTATCTCCATACGGACTAACAACGCAGCGCTGAGCTTGGTATGACAGAGAGAGGATGAAAGTAGGATAAACGCGGTCGAAATACGAGCGCTGCGCAAAATTTGTGGCGTAACGCTTGTAGACCGTATTCGCAATGATGATGTTAGAAATAGAGTTGGTCTGAAAGAGAGCTTCGGTGTTAAAATAAGAAGAGGCATGCTCCATTGGTTCGGACATGTAGAACGAATGCAGGATGTAATAATGACGAAGCAGATATACAATGCAAAAGTGGAAGGATGTAGGAGCTGAGGAAGGCCAAGACTTACCTACCATGACCAAATTGGTCGTGTTCTATCAGAAGGTGATGTCAGGAGCCCTAGAAACCGGCGAGCATGCATGAGAAGAGCAATGAATGTTAAAGAAGCGAGTGAGATATGTAAGGATAGAGTCACGTGGCGCTCGGTTCTCTCTGCCTACCCTGCAAGGGATTTGGCGTGAAGTTATAGATAGACAGTGTCGTTTGGCACGAAAGAGATTAAAGACAGTTGTTTTAGATATGTATACACAACGAGTATGTTTGTGATATTAGATACATCTTCAACACACAGAAATCGGTGTATGTACCAAGTACACAGCATGTGATTGTACTCACTAGAGAATCGCGCGCTCTACGTAATTTGATAATCTGTTGTAATTTAAACTTAGATTATCTTGTACAATTCAGCGAGATTTACAAGTTTATTAAATACAAATCACCGATAATACAACCTATCTATGTACAGCTTTACGCCAAGTTCCCTGCGGTGCAGGCAGAGGAAGCCGAGCACCACATGACTTGGTCATACACATCTCATTCGCTTCTTTAACATTCATGGCTCTTTACATGCGCGGTCACCGGTACCTATAGCTTCAGACATCATCTTCTGATAACACACGACCAATTTGGTAAATGAGTCTTGGCCTCCTAGTCCTCCTACATTCTATCTATCCATCTTATAATCACTAAATTAACTTATTTATTACTTGCAATTTGCTTTGTGTGCTCTCACCACCAATTGGTTCATGCAAACTAGCGGCGGCCGGCACCCACCACTACCGTTAGTAGATGCAACATGTCGGTGCCATGGCTGCTTCGGTAGTCTCTGCCTCTGCTGCTGTGGTCGTCCTCGCGATTGCACGCCATCTAGAGCAGAAACCGCATGCACCCGCCACCGTTGCTGCCATGACTACCCTGATCGTCGCTGCGACAAGTGGTTCGCCTTTCCGCGTGGCATCCTTAGGCGCTGTGAATGTTAGTCGGTAGAATAACATGCTACAAGTGCTTGCACATACACAGTGGCGGGTGCATGCGGCTTGTGTTCCAGATGGCGGGCAAGCGCGGGGACGACTGCAGCAGCCGAGGCAGAGACAACTGGTGCAAACATGGCATGTTCTATCTACTAACAGCAGTGGGTGGGTGCCGGCCGCCATTCACGAATTGGTGGCGGAACCACACAAGGCAGGTTAGAACAAAATGCATGAAAATTTGACTTTGACATAATATCGCCAGGATCTATTAACTATTATTTACTACTATTAATGATCAAAGTATAGGGCAAAAATTGTAACTAATTTAAGATGCAGTACACATTTTGTCGGCATTATAATATCTTCTGTTTTCACTTTTACCGCCATCATAAATTCCTACTGTAATTAAACTTTGATCAAAAGCTATAAAAATTACAACAATAAAAGTTACTATCAAAACAGATTTTATTGACAGAACTCTGTATGGAAAAATGAATTGTGTGATTCTTGTATTATTTTGTATCCTACACCAATTATCAGTAAGCAACTTTATGTGTTACTATTCATAGTAATTTCTACATTTGAAACGAAATTAGTTCACCAAAAACAATTTTACTTGTTTTATGTACACCGATGACGAGCTAGGTGGATAACGCTACTTTGACACCAACCCTCTTGGGTTCGATTCCCACACAAGACAATCATTTGTGTGCATGAACATGTCTGTTTGTCTTGGTCTGAATGTTTTAAGAGAGGTAGGGCGCATCAAAGCAGCTCGTCTGGGGAAGTGCCTCCACCTCACAGAAAACCGCAGTCAAATAACAACTCCCTAGAGGGTTCTTGTGTTCCTATGTGTGAGTGAGGTCACCAGTAATCTCCTAAGGAGTTGCTGTGTAAGCAGCAGAGGAGGCATCGCGCGAGTGATACTTAATATATTACACGCGTTAATAGGCTACGGTAACTGCTTTACATCAGGTGGACCGTATGCTTGCATGACGACGTTGTATAAAAAAAATCGGCCAAGTGCGAGTCGGACTCGCTCTCAAAGGGTTCCGTACCATTATCTATAAAAACGGCAAAAATAATCACGTTTGTTGTATGGGAGCCCCCCTTAAATATTTGTTTTATTTTAATCTAATTATTTATTCTTAAAGTGAATATTTCAAGCGTCTACCTGTTGCCGTTATCAATATCGAGCAAAAATGAGCAAAAAAATCACGTTTGTTGTATGGGAGCCCCCTTAAATATTAATTTTATTATATTTTTTAGTATTTGTTGTTATAGCGGCAACAGAAATACATCATCTGTAAAAATTACAACTGTCTAACTATCACGGTTCATGAGATACAGCCTGGTAACAGACGGACGGACGGACGGACGTACAGCGGAGCCTCAGTAATAGGGTTCCGTTTTACCCTTTGGGTACGGAACCCTAAAAAAGAATAATGCAACGATTATCAAGGGAAAATATAAAGGCGAGAATGTTTTGATTCACGTATCCTGATGATTGCATCGTACTTGTGATGATTACAAATCACAAAGCCAGTCGTTGCAAGTTTGGGATTTCCAGAAGAGTTTCCATGTTTTGCGCATGGGCAACTAGGTACATGTAGCGTGTTTACGTGGAAGAAAGCTATCAACTTTCTATATTTATGCACTGAAAAACAAAACCTAAAACGTATCAGGAAGCTTTAAAATGAATAAATGTATGTATTTTTATGTCATCTTGTTAATGTTAACACTTGTACAAATATTAACGTCGACCCATCTTTAAAATTTCACCAAGCGCCAATAATCAACAGTACGAGTATCAACATATTTTTTACGCGTGTATTTTGTGTATTAATAAAATGTATCAATACATACATTTATTAATACACAAAATAGAGCAAGTACATAATGCAGCCAGTATTTATTATTGTTAATTGAAGTTTGAAGGTTGATTAGGATTGATAATCGCTGATCAAATGTTGTAATGAAATATATTGTAGGTAATACGAAGTTCAATGGGTCATCAAGTTTATTAATAAATAGTTATCTAATTTGACATGGTTTTGTTGTTACAGCGATGTTTTACGTCACCCGAATATAGCGACATGGGACCTATGGAAGAACAATCTTGTGAGTTCTGTATAAACATGGAAGCAAAGGTAGGTACTACACACAAGTTTCGCCGTATACCCATATATCTCATGTATGGTGTTTGGGTGTTTGCGGAAAGCGAAAAGAAAAAATAATTTGGGGTCCTTTTGTCTACATATTTGTCCTCATCGAATGCATCCTGTTTCAGCCTGATCCGTATTTATTTGAAATAAAATTCGACTATGTTTATACCATATTGACTGCACTACTGCAGGCCTTATGCTTGTTTGCCACCTTAGCGGAATAAAAAAAATGGTCATTGATATTTCAGACATTGCTCAACCGATTTCGATAGTCGTAACTTCGAAGTTAGTTCCGCATTTATTTATTTGTGGCAAATATTAACAAACTATCTACTATATAAAGAGGAAACACTCATATTAGCATTTCTATCGTCACGTACATTTGTTGAGGAACATACATATTTATTGATTTACTTTTAAGAATACACTCTAGTTACTTACACACTCTCTCTGACATGATGCAATACAGAGGACAGCTATTATTTTTAGATACGCCGTCGAATATCCAACACAACACTGATCTGAGTTTCTAACTTTAGAAACACACACGACTTTAACCGTCTGTCGAATTGGCTGTTATTACAAGAATCTCTGCACTGTAACTCCTAAGATCTCTCACTTACCTACATTTAAGGCATATAGGTAAAATTGTAGAATAATGTTATGAAAATCACAAATGATATTAGGTAATGATGAAAATTAGCTAGGAGATCCTAAGTTGTTAAGAAATTAGTAGGAATGTGAGATTTGCTATCCTAAAAAGTATAAAAAGTCAGATCTTTGTTTTAGACTAAATCATTGAAATCGAATTCACAATATAAAGCTGAAAAAGCTGCGGGCAGCATGGCCGATTTGTTCGGAATTAATGAACATTATAAAAATCCTACGGAGTACACCGATTTTGGACGAAGATATGCCAAACATTCATTACACAAAGTGAGTTTTATTATTAAACATACTAGAGTAAATTGTGGTCTTTAACATCTAAAGAATTGTATTTTAATTTAATCTAAATTTTAAGAGACGTAGGGCGAATCAAAGCAGCCCGTCTGGGAAGTACCTCCACCTCACAGAAAACTGCAGCCAAATAACAACTCCCTAGAGGGTTGTTGTGTTCCTGCGTGTGAGTGAGGTCACCAATAAGCTCCCAAGGAGTTGCTGTGTAAGCAGCAGAGGAGGCATCGCGCGAGTGATACTTAATATATCGCAAGCGTTAATAGGGTACGGCACCCGCTTGTAAAGCTTGTAAAGCAGGTGGGCCGTATGCTTGTATGCCTCCCGACGTAGAATAAAAAAAAACTACTTTTTTTCGGTGTAAGCGTCTCACTATAATCTCAGAGTCAAAGCCAAATCTCCATGTGGTGTGGTGGATAAGCAAGGCTGTGGCGAAAGAGAGACAAGGTGCATCAGAGCTGCTCAAATGTGGAATTACCTTACAGAACACCGCAGCTAAATTACAGCTCCTTGGATGTACAAGTATCTACATGTGATGTAAGTGACTTTACCAGTAAGCTCTTGAGGACTTCTTGTACTAACAGAGGGGACGGCAACGCGCCTTTGAACGGCTGCGGTAATTACTAAACATCAGTATGCTTATTTATATTGCATCTTAACACTACATTTGTATCGAAATCGAAAAGTTATCTGTCAAAATGTATGGAATCTTGTAATGATACAACGTAGATTATATTTTGAAGAGTTATATTGTGGAATTGATAGCGAACTTAGATGTGTATACATGTATTTCGAGGGGTCGTATGTCTCCACGCGACAGCGCGTTTTGGACATTTCATACGTGTGATTTTCGGGAATTTATAACCGCATGTCGTATGAATATCATAAAAATGCTATGCATGTTGGTAGGAATTTGTAAATTGCATGGTGAGCATTGAAAATAAAACAATTAGTTAGGCCGTCCGGATGTCATAAAAGTCGGAAAGGGCCGGACGGGACGCACCGGGTGTCTGCCATTAAAGCACAAAAGCAATTTTAAAAGCTATCGATAACAAAAGCAGGCGAAGACAAAGGAAGGCGGCCTATCTAATTTGTATTATTCTAAGAACGGGCGGCTTTCTTTGAGCACACATGTGCACGCTGGTAATGGGAGAAAATGCTTGTCGCTAGGCGATGGGTTTATGGCCAATCGGTGTGCGCGTCACCCCAGCGCATGGGACGGGTGCGCGGTGGAGCGGGGTATGTAGGCGCGCGGCTGAACGATTCATTCGGGTTTTCGAGAGTACTGGCGGTCGGACGTTCGACATCGTGGCGCGTATCATAATAATTACTGTCGATTCGATCCCGGAGTTCGCGCGGTGCGGTCGTGCGACGTCGCGGCTTTATCATAATAATTAATTCGGTTTAGAGACACTTCTTGTCGGAAAATAATACGCGTACAAAGGGTCGAGTACTCGAACTCCCCACGACACGCGAAGGCGCCGAGATCAGCGTAGCAACACCGCCGAGGACAGCCCACGGTCGCCGACTCCACGCTGCACAGTACGAGACCACGAGTTCTTCGCGGGACCGCAGCTTAGCCCAATTAAGTTAACCTGCTAAAGCTAAGTTTAGTCTTAAGATACTGTATTCCTACCTTATTGTATACCCGTTTATGTGTAGTGTTTTTCCTCAGGACTCGCGTGCGCGAATAACGTAAAATACATACGCCTATGCCTAAAATCTGTGGCATAGTGGCTAAGTTAAAGTTTGTCTTGAAAGGTACCTCTGAGTAAGTGAGATTGGATGACGCATTCATACAATCTCGCTAAGGCGAAGGGTTTTTTTATTTGCTGGCGTTTATGAATGGAGCACTTGTGATAGCCAGGGGCCCATTTATATGCGCTTTTAAATTTTAGTGGCGGCAGAGTACCTTTAGCTTATAGTATTATTCTAGCATAGCTCGCGGGTTTGATAAGTGCATGTTATCATTACATCTGGAGACCGCTCTCCAGGTGAGCCGATTTGCGGCAAAAATCACGCACAGCCCGATTTCTGTAGACTCAACTGGATTCGCTAGCGGCTCTGAATTGTTTACTCAGACCATTTAAACTCACATGTGAAATTGCCCAGCCTATAAAATATGCCACAATAATCCTGTAAGGATAATTAATGATAGTGTACACTATACTCAAAATAAGTATAATTATTTGCGCAGCGATCAAAATATGCAAAATTCTACGAGATTGGTATAATGACAGAAGTCACTATATTAATCGCGTAAGCTGATTATAGCAAAAGTCAGAGGAAATTTTCCTGACCACCAATTAAAAGACTGCGCAGACGCTGAGGCTAGCTAAAGGTTTAAGACCTAAGCATTATCCTGGTCAGTAAAGGGTTCAGGCGCTCCTGTTAAGTATTCCACAAAGAACCGTTATACACGCCATAATAGCGTGCCTACAACCGACTAACTATCAAATCCCTGAACCGCTCTTAATGTTTATAGATTCACGCTAATAATTAAAATTCTCAACAAAATGAAACAAACTAGACGATCATTTTAGGTCACTACAGGCTGCATTCCAGCAGTGTCAAGGCCACGTCATCTTAGGTTGCCTTACAGATGCTGCCGATGACCACAGGATATTTGATTCGGACTAAAATAATATAATCAGTTCGACAAATATTCTTTAAGAATCAAATTGCTATAAATTACATACACAACGTAGAAACATTTCCAGGACATAGATAACTACGAATATTATATTCACAATTTCGGAATCTATAAATAATAGGTAACAACAAAGGCTATAATAAATAATAAAATAATAAAAATTAATTGGGGTATTACAAACAAAGGTTAATGAGTTAGGTGTTTATGTAGTGAATGCGTTTTACTGTGTTAGACATAAAAGCTATTAATGTAGAGTAGGTAGGTATATTATAACGATAGGAATAGTAGGTGTTTATGTAGTGAATGCGTTTTACTGTGTTAGACATAAAAGCTATTAATGTAGATTAGTTTAGGTATATTATAAAGGTTTATAAATATCGGTTGCTTACTGTTGAACAACTAGGAGAGTAATAATTTAATTACATTGTCCGATTGAGAAAATTGGGTATAGTTAATTACACTGTTTAATTAATTACGTCAGGAGGAATTGACCATTAAGTTACAAGTGCAAATTTAGTAGATAGGCAAAGTAAGATAATAAAGTTATTTGAATAGATAGCGTATTTTGAATAGACGTTGTCTGCAAGCGATAAGCAGGCACCTGCGTGTAGGATATATAGGTAAATAAGCGAACTACTGATTAGTAAAATGGGCCGAGGCAGGAAGCCACGTGTGACCAGCAAACAGTCGAAAGGTACTGAGGACAGTAATGCTTTAACAAACTCGAACCCGGAGACGAGTCAGATGACTCTATTACTGTCGCAAATTTTACAACGTTTGGAGAATTTAGAGCAGGCTAGGGCGAGTAACTCCGTTACGTCCGGTTCGGAAGCGAGCGTGCCGTCTAGCGCTAACCGCGAAAACTTTGTGCTGAATGAGTCAGAGCATAAACAGGTGTGTCTAATTAAGATGTCACAAAAACTACCACAGTTTGACGGGCAAAAATCAAATAACCCTATGCTGTTTCTAAGGGATTTGAGGAATTACATAGAGATGTCTGGGAACAGTTTTAGTTCGGGTAAAGCTTTGGCGTTTGCTATAGAGAGTTTGATAGGGAGCGCAAAGACAAGGATGAATATTTATAGGGATTCTTGGGCTAGCTTTAGCGACTTCGAAAGGGATTATAAGCAAGTATTTTGGAGTAACTGTGAACAGGAGTTGATCAGACAACGGTTCATGACCGCGAAATACGACGATAGAGTAGGTACAATGGAAGAGTATTTTGCAGACCAGTTAAATAAAATATACGGGTTATCTTTACCTTTTACCGAGACGGAAAAGGTAAATACCATATTCAGGCAATTGCCTCAGCATGTGCAGGTAGCATTTTTCGCGAGGAATGAGAGTATGTCAGTTAAAAATGCAGTGGAGTTTCTGCGTCATTTAGAACGGAATGTACGCAAAGAGGCGAGCGTAGTGACGTCAGCCGGTACGTCTGAAGGTCGCGCGACGTTTAGACCAAGTCGTGGGACTACGAGATATGGGTCAGTGCGGGTGAATACGATTCGCTATAATCATCTGACGAATCGACAAAGACGATACCCATATGCTAACCGCGGACAGAATATGCGAGGTCGGGGTTTGTACAACAATAGTACTAGGCAAAATAGGACGCAGGTGAGGCCGATAGAATTCACACCAGCTTTGGATGCGCCGCGAGCTAGTGAGACGAATAAGAGCCTAGCAACAGCGGAAAAACCTGATGCGGTATCAAAAAACTAATTTCGGGGGAAGGGGGGGGATTCGCTTTACGTTATTTAATGCGGTTAGGCTGGGCGCCGAACAACGAAAGCGCTAAGCATAAACTATATGAAATATGTGACATGGGAACGAATATGGGTTTAGAAGAGTTGACACAGTTGTTAACACATAGGGCGGAGGAGTTTCGAGTCTGTTTGGCAGATACTTCAGAGGTGGAAAGCATGAATAGGCATAATAAGTCCTTATGTACAGTGTTTAGAGATATAGATGTCTTAGACGCGGATCAGGAGCAAGATAGGAGGCTAGCGTTGCCGGAAGTGAGTGTTGAAATAGGTGAGATTCAATTAAAGGGTTTGATTGATTCTGGGAGTGAGGTGACGTGCCTGAGACAAGATTGTTTTGAAAGAGTAAAGGGACGTTTGAGCCAGTTAGCTGAGATACCTATACCGGCTGTTCGAATCGCCGGGGCGTTTGGTATTAGTAAAGAGAAGTTAGGAAGCTTGGTCATAGTCCTTATCAAGATAGGTGAGTGTACCATCGATACACCCACGTTGATTCTAAGGAAGCTACCTAAGGAATTAATATTAGGATTTGATTTCATACAGTTAGCGCGAGGAGGTTTGGTATGTACAGACGGAACGAAGTTCGTTATTAATGATGGTAATGTGATTTGTGAGATAGATCTGGAAGAGCGAGAACGCGGTCAAATCCAATGCTGTACGTTAGAAAAACATTCGGAGAAATCAGTGGTGGGTAAGATAGTTGAGTACGTACAAGGGACATCGTTGTCAGCCGAGCATAAATCTAAGCTGTCGGCTGTGTTAACGAAACATGTCACGCTATTCTCCGATAAGATTGGTCGCACGACCAAGTATATACACGAGATTAGAATGAAGGACGATAAACCTTTTGTTAAGCGGTCGTATCCCATACCGCATGTTTATCGCGAAAGAGTTAAGGCAAGGTTAGACGAAATGGAACGGGGAGGTGTAATTAGCAGACAGGCGACGGACTACAGTAGCCCATTAACGTGTACGTTGAAAAAGAATGGAGAGATTCGGATATTATTGGACGCGCGCGAGCTAAACAGATTAATGGCCGGGGAAACGGAAAGCTCACCGCTCATGAGTGATATATTACAATCGGGTTCCAGAATAAACTATATTGCTGTAATCGATATAAAGGACGCGTATTTTACGATTCCATTGGCTCACGAGTCTAGGAAATATACCGGTTTCGTGTTCCAAGGGAAGAGTTATGTGTATAATGTGCTACCACAGGGACTCAAAACGAGCGTGGGCTCATTCTCAAGGGCGATGGATTTGATACTGGGGCCGGAAGTGCGAACGTACTGTTGGAATTTTCTTGACGACTTAGCTATTTTCACGGATGGGGGCCTAGACGAATACATACGTCAGATCGATACGGTATTGACCAAGTTACGTGAAGCCGGATTTACTTGTTCATTAGAGAAATGTAATTTTGCCGCTAGGGAGGTGAAGCTTTTAGGGCACATTTTAAGCACTGAAGGAGTTAGTTTAGACCCAGCGAAGGTAGAGGCTGTTTCAGATTATCCTGCCCCGAGGACAGTGAAACAATTACGTTCATTTTTGGGGTTTGTAAACTATTTCCGTAGGTTCATACGGGAATTTGCGTTATTAACAGAACCATTGTATAGATTGTTACAGGCGAGAGTAAGATTTACGTGGGGTACAGAGGAACAGGACGCGTTTGATAGGTTAAAGGTAGCGTTTACACAGAGCGTCATGCTGTCACAGCCAGAGTTCGGTAGTGTATATTATGTGCAGACGGATTCCAGTTCGATAGGTCTGGGTGGGTATGTTTACCAATTAGATAAGAACGGGTTCGAGAAAATAATAGGATTTTGTTCGTACGCATACAAGGGGCCGCAAACACGGTGGTCCGTCAGCGAACAGGAGTTCTATGCTGTGATTTATACATTGAGGAAATTTGAAACGTATTTGAGAGGAGCCAAAATCGTGATAAAGACAGATCATAAAAGTCTGACGTTTATAAAGTCTTGGAAATTGCTCGGGGCGCGAATTACCAGATGGATAATGTACTTAGAACGGTTTGATTACGAAATACAGTATATTCAGGGACGTGATAACATTATACCTGACATTCTGAGCAGGCACATACGAGATGCAGGGTCGGAAAAAGTGGTTAACACTACACAGCCGCACATATACTGGTTTAAGACGGCTAGCCGTGGCACGGTATTACAAAAATTAAAACAGATTGCCGAGTTGCAAACCGATGACCCGAAGTTAAAACATATCAAAGATTGTTTAGGTCAGGGGAAGGCCAGCCTAGAAGTTAAGGGCTTTAAGTATTACAAATTAGTCGGGAATACATTGTACTTTAGCATACCTACGCAGGGAACACCCCTATTAGTCATACCAAAGTCACTACAGGAGGAATTAATAATTCATATACATGAGGAAATAGGTCATTTTGGGCAGTATAAAATAATGCCTATTCTGAGAACGCGTTATTATTTTCCTAACATGAGCAAGATAGTTCGTGACGTAATCAAAAGTCAAAAGGCAAAACCCAGCGTTAGTAACACAATAGGACCATGTCAGCCAGTTTCAGCTAAAGCTTTAGGAGAAAAGGTCTTCGGGGATTTGTATGGGCCGTTACCTGCGGGTAAGTTTGGTTACAAGTACATATACGTTATGCAGGACGTGTACAGTAAGGTCGTAAGGTTGTATCCATTAAGGGTAGCGAGTGGGCGTAGCGTACTTGCGTGCGCAAAACGATTTCATAAGGAGATACCTATCAGGACGATAATCACCGACCGAGGACCACAGTTCATTTCGAGGACGTGGATTGAAAGTTTACGTAATTTAGATATAAAGGTGACGCACACTTCAGTGTATTGCCCAAATTCGAATAGCGTAGAGAGGGTCAATCGCGAGTTAGGAAGAATGATCAGGACATACTGCTTCGGGTCCAACAGAAGTTGGGTGAATATGTTAAGCGATGTAGAAAGGTGTTATAACAACGTTACACATAGTTCTACAGGGTTTGCACCCGACAGACTAGCGTTTGGGAGGCAAGAGTTGTTAACTATTGACAGTACGTTAGGTGATGAGTGGACGAAACGATATCTAGCTAACGAACCACAGATTAATCACGAAAAAGCATTGAAAACCGCGGAGAAGACAAGCATGTACAGAAAGCGTCAATTTGACAACAGGCATAGGTTAGTCGTTTACCGAATAGGTGATTATGTGAAGGTGAAGACCTTTGTACGATCGGACAAAGAACATAAGATAACGCGGAAATTTTCTTTATTATATAAGGGGCCATTTGTTATAGTGGACGTACCATATCAAAACTGTTATAGTCTGATGGAACCAGAATCTAATAAGATTGTTGGAAATTATAATGCAGTGAATTTAGCCAGATATTTTATACGAAAGAAGGAAGTGACGATTCTAAGTAAGGAAGTAAATAAATGAACAGGACGTTAGGTACGGAGTAAAAGCATAAGGGCGATGGTTAGTAGTTTAGAACAAAGAGCAATGATGATATAGACGAATAGGGCTATCGAACGATTGAGGTCAGGGTGTGGCACTAAGAGCTGGTTCAGAGAGAATTGGAGAGAAAATTTTTAAGATAGGGTACATATGAGATTAAGATTTTGACGAGTGAGTATCGGGGACACCAACTCACAAAATCTGGGGAAGGTTCTGTAATGATACAACGTAGATTATATTTTGAAGAGTTATATTGTGGAATTGATAGCGAACTTAGATGTGTATACATGTATTTCGAGGGGTCGTATGTCTCCACGCGACAGCGCGTTTTGGACATTTCATACGTGTGATTTTCGGGAATTTATAACCGCATGTCGTATGAATATCATAAAAATGCTATGCATGTTGGTAGGAATTTGTAAATTGCATGGTGAGCATTGAAAATAAAACAGTTAGGCCGTCCGGATGTCATAAAAGTCGGAAAGGGCCGGACGGGACGCACCGGGTGTCTGCCATTAAAGCACAAAAGCAATTTTAAAAGCTATCGATAACAAAAGCAGGCGAAGACAAAGGAAGGCGGCCTATCTAATTTGTATTATTCTAAGAACGGGCGGCTTTCTTTGAGCACACATGTGCACGCTGGTAATGGGAGAAAATGCTTGTCGCTAGGCGATGGGTTTATGGCCAATCGGTGTGCGCGTCACCCCAGCGCATGGGACGGGTGCGCGGTGGAGCGGGGTATGTAGGCGCGCGGCTGAACGATTCATTTGGGTTTTCGAGAGTACTGGCAGTCGGACGTTCGACATCGTGGCGCGTATCATAATAATTACTGTCGATTCGATCCCGGAGTTCGCGCGGTGCGGTCGTGCGACGTCGCGGCTTTATCATAATAATTAATTCGGTTTAGAGATACTTCTTGTCGGAAAATAATACGCGTACAAAGGGTCGAGTACTCGAACTCCCCACGACACGCGAAGGCGCCGAGATCAGCGTAGCAACACCGCCGAGGACAGCCCACGGTCGCCGACTCCACGCTGCACAGTACGAGACCACGAGTTCTTCGCGGGACCGCAGCTTAGCCCAATTAAGTTAACCTGCTAAAGCTAAGTTTAGTCTTAAGATACTGTAATCCTACCTTATTGTATACCCGTTTATGTGTAGTGTTTTTCCTCAGGACTCGCGTGCGCGAATAACGTAAAATACATACGCCTATGCCTAAAATCTGTGGCATAGTGGCTAAGTTAAAGTTTGTCTTGAAAGGTACCTCTGAGTAAGTGAGATTGGATGACGCATTCATACAATCTCGCTGAGGCGAAGGGTTTTTTTATTTGCTGGCGTTTATGAATGGAGCACTTGTGATAGCCAGGGGCCCATTTATATGCGCTTTTAAATTTTAGTGGCGGCAGAGTACCTTTAGCTTATAGTATTATTCTAGCATAGCTCGCGGGTTTGATAAGTGCATGTTATCATTACATCTGGAGACCGCTCTCCAGGTGAGCCGATTTGCGGCAAAAATCACGCACAGCCCGATTTCTGTAGACTCAACTGGATTCGCTAGCGGCTCTGAATTGTTTACTCAGACCATTTAAACTCACATGTGAAATTGCCCAGCCTATAAAATATGCCACAATAATCCTGTAAGGATAATTAATGATAGTGTACACTATACTCAAAATAAGTATAATTATTTGCGCAGCGATCAAAATATGCAAAATTCTACGAGATTGGTATAATGACAGAAGTCACTATATTAATCGCGTAAGCTGATTATAGCAAAAGTCAGAGGAAATTTTCCTGACCACCAATTAAAAGACTGCGCAGACGCTGAGGCTAGCTAAAGGTTTAAGACCTAAGCATTATCCTGGTCAGTAAAGGGTTCAGGCGCTCCTGTTAAGTATTCCACAAAGAACCGTTATACACGCCATAATAGCGTGCCTACAACCGACTAACTATCAAATCCCTGAACCGCTCTTAATGTTTATAGATTCACGCTAATAATTAAAATTCTCAACAAAATGAAACAAACTAGACGATCATTTTAGGTCACTACAGGCTGCATTCCAGCAGTGTCAAGGCCACGTCATCTTAGGTTGCCTTACAATCTGAGTGAATACTTTTCGAATACCCATAGGTTTCAGGGTCGGCAACGCAAGAGTGACACCCCTGGTGTTGTAAATGGCCATAGGCTACGGTAACTGCTTACCATCAGGCAGGCCGTATGCCTGTTTGCCACCTTAGTGGTATAAAAAAAACGTGCACGCGCCGTAAGGTTGAGCCTCGAATACAACTCCTGACGATATAAAATATCAAGTAACATTAATGTCATGTTCTCGTCTTTCGTATCATTGAACTTTAGTAACCATAAAAATAACAAAATATAAATAATAACAATAAATATAAATCCCATATCAAATAATTTATTTATAATTATGGTTAATAAAGTCGCATTTCTATCGCTTGTTTTTTATTGAGAAGATCCTTACATTTGATAGGTCCAAAAGATTCAGAGAAGTTAGTACTTCACTGTCAACTTTCAGGGCTTATAAACCTCCGCAGTTACGCCTATGTAGGTACACTCGCCAATAAAATTTATATGGTAGTTGTAATAGTTGTGTTATATTATTCACTGTAAAGGATAGTGCCTATATATTATTATATACTCGTATTAACAATTAATTTTGTTTCAGCAAAACAATATTTTGAAGCTTGGAAAAAATGATGAACTAGTCCCAGTAAAGGTAATCCTACAAGTATTTCCTATAATAGTTACTTAATAAACCCGCCCTTCATGTTTTGGTATCTTAATATCTGAAACCTTATACAAGTCGCCTGATGAGACACAGTAACTGAACCTATCCTGTAAACGCGTACGTAACACCGTTGCGTTACTATAACCACTGCGCCACCGAGCTGGCCATGTTAATGCTTTTTTTAATGTTGTACGTAGGCACAGTTCTCATCTCAACTCGGTCTTTTTTAATATTAAACGTAGATACAATCACATCCCGAGCTGGTCCCTCCAGTAATATATGAGTATTTGAAAAATCCATCCCACCAAAAACATTCTGTAAAAAACTAGCCAAGTCTCGATGGAGCTGCTTGTTTATCTCTAAAAAGTAATGAAATCTAGACAAAGTCGTGCCAAGTCTAAGGTTCCTTACTGCGATTTCTTTATTATTATAGTTAATGTTGTGTGACTTGGCCGTTGAACATTCTTTATACGTTAGTGGGTACAAGTCAATTTTGTTTACACGTAATGTTATATCTGTTGTACCTGTGTTTGTTAAGCGAGATAATAGCCCATACTGGTGTTGGTAATTGGACGCTAGTGTCTCATTTTAGGCTGTTGTTGATTGTGCAACACATGCATTCAGCATTGACAATGCTGACTTCTGCTCTCTTCTTTTTGGAGCGTCAAATCGACCACCGATCTAACATAAAATAGACGTACAGACGGACTTCTATCAATGATTAGAAGTCCGTCTGTACTGGAAATAATTTTTTATACTGTTTGTTTCAGGCTCGCCTATACATAAGTATTATTGAAATCCGCAGCTTTATCAAGCCTACAATTGACTGGTTATTGAATCAACGTTTTCCAAGTGGCAATTTTCCATCGTCAATGGGTAGCGGTTCTGGCGACAGATTGGTGCAATGGTGTCATGGAGCACCTGGTTTTGTACCCTTGTGTACCCTTCAACGGCCAAGTCACACAACATTAACTATAATAATAAAGAAATCGCAGTAAGGAACCTTAGACTTGGCACGACTTTGTCTAGATTTCATTACTTTTTAGAGATAAACAAGCAGCTCCATCGAGACTGGGCTAGTTTTTTACAGAATGTTTTTGGTGGGATTTCACTTCTTTTTGTAGAAACGTGGGCATATTGATTTATTTTATTAGATTTTTTTATTTGACACAGTTTTTTTCTTTTTAGGAGTAGTTTTTTTATTATTACAAATCTTTCTTATCTTTTTTACCGGTTCTGATTCTTGTACAGGAGCAACAGTTTTTCGTATTGCCCATTCGCCTTCATTATTTATTCTTTTAGACGGTTTAGACGATTTAATTTCTGAAAGCTCGGCGCGGTATTTACGCCTAAGCCGGTTGTATTCGGTGATCGCTGAAGCTTGAGTTTTTATACTCTTGGAGTCAACATTTATGAGATGCACCCCATGAAGATTGGTTACTCGTGAAAGCGCCACGTAGGCTTGGCCACAAGAGAATATGGAGGTGCCAATGTCCATGAGGGCATTTTTTAGACTTAGACCTTGGCTCTTGTGAATTGTTAGGGCATACGCCACACAGATTGGGAATTGTTCTCTGTACACGTATGCCCGGGGTATGATCTCAAATTACTTTTAATTGACTTAATAGGCAATAATTCGTGAATCAAATTATGAGCGAATTTTACTACCAATTGTTTAGGCTTTGTTTGGTCTTCCGGGTCCCACCTCACTTTTTGTACAACGCCTATCGACCCATTCACTAAACCTAAACTAACATCAATGTTTTTCCTAAGCATTACTTTAGCTCCCTCTTTAATGATTATAGTTTCTTCCAGTCCAGCAGTCATCGACGCATCATCTTCATATTTTTGTAAACACGCCCGGGCTTTTGCTATCATACATTTTGAACAATCCAAGGAATCGGCGGCTGACATTGAGACAATTTTTATATTACAAAAAAGAGCCATTCGCTCTATTTATAACATGGGCTCCAGAGAATCCCTCAGGGAACTGTTCAAAGAAATAAATATCCTCACTGTTACTTCTCAATATATTTATGAAAACATAATGTATGCCCGTAAAAATTTAAAGTCGTGTTCAAACTTCAGTGAAAAACTTAGAAGTAGAAATAAGTTGTGTATGCCGGTACATCGGCTTGCTAGGACTGGCAGATCTTTTCTTGTAAATTGTATATATTCGATTTTATAATAAGTTGCCTGAAACAGTTATGTCCTTTCCTGACAATGTATTCAAAAAGAATATTAAAAATACTCTCTGTAGAAGGGTTTATTATAGAATTGATGAATATTTAACTGACAAAGATGTCTGGAAATAATTCAGCACAGACTACATGTCCTTAATAATTTTTATTTTTACCATTTGATATCATTATTGTACCAATATGCTTATATATTTTTTGTTTTTTTAATATCTAAATGACAATTTTAAAAGAGACCTATATTGGCAAGTTTCTTTCGGCATTTCTTCTTAGCCAATGGTCATTTCCGAAATGCTAGTAGATAAAAAAAAAGGAAAAAGTAATAAGAAAATTATATAAGATACAATAAGATTATATTTCAAAAACTGTAAGACGTGTCTAAGTGCCCGCGAGGGCCCAATGGCAAATAAAGAATTTTTATCTTTTTAATCTTTAGCAACTAACTTTATCTCGGGGTGCGGAATCGCTTTTAACATAGCATTATTTGGGGGCATTACCATATCTCTAATACAGCTGAGACCAGCTGAGAGTTCTTCATCAGATACTTCAGACCTTCGGTTTTTTTATATCAAATGAAGCGGCCCACCAAGTTGAATATTTTTTGTAAAGGCGGTATGTCGATCTCTAATAGTTTGGTTGGGCTCTTGTGTTTTCTAATCAGGGTCACCAGGTACTCCAGATCTTCGATTATCCTAGTTTTTATAGTTTTCCCTTTATGTAGCCATTAAACCCTAACTCTGTACCAAATTTCAGCTCTCTGAGTTTATGGGAAGTACTAGTTCTATTCTGATGATCATGAGTGAGTGAGTGTCATAAATGCGAAACTTTGCTTTCGCTTAACTACGGAACTAAATGACCTACAGACTTGAAATTTTGGATTTTAAGTATGTGATTATATAGCTTACTGGATGACGAAAATTTCTGCGTTCTGGTCTTATCCAGAGGTTCTCAAATAGGGGCCTGAAAATGCGGCGAAATGGTTCCAGTAAAGGATGGTACGGCAGTGTTTGCTTCGCGCTCGACTTGGCGGGGGCACTGCCGTGCCCCCCGATAATCTCGTACGATTCCCATAGTTAGTAAATTCTATATATATTCCTAAAACTCGAATAATAAAATCAGGAGAATATTGCATACTTTATTCACTTATTTAACATTCGTAGATCTTGTACGCTCACGAGATCCTGGAGTTCCTCACATTACCTTCTGATGAAACGCTACCAATTTGGTCGAGATAGGCGAGTCTTGACTTTTCTCGTCTCCTACATCCTTACACTTTCACGCTGCTTAAAGATAAGATAAAGATGAAAATTCTTAATGGATGACTCGTTCTCGATGTTCGTATGACAAAAATTGTTTCAATATCAGCTGGTTTTCTCCACAACAGTACGATAGATGACGACACGGATACGACACAGTGCTGTGAATGTACCTCAAATACACTGTGCAATTTGGAGTGTAATATAAACCAGTTGAGAATGCGCAAGCTTGCATTGCCAGAGGAACACCTGGCTCGTCAATTATATAACAATTCAATTTTTTTTTTATTTGTCGGCCATTTTGACCATGTTCCTTAAGAGATAGGAACGGTGTTCCCGAACATTCCTATTCTACTTTTTTATGCTGAATCCGAATCTGAAGTCAAAATTCGAAAAAAAGCACACACACAAACAAACGCACACACAGAAATATATAGATTTCATATAGGAACGGTGTTCCTGATAATCATTAACAAATTCTGGTACATTATTTTCAATGCGAACTTTGTATTTTTAAAGCCAGATTTGGAAGACTAAATTTTATACACTGGGTTTTTGTTGAGATTAATAAACTGATCCGCATTTTTGGGGTTCAGTTACTTTTATTAATAATTTATTATATGGTACATAGGCACCACCAGAAATGGTTATGGCTGTGGCGGCAGAGTCGGCGTTACTTGAAGCAGCTGAACCTAATAACCCTACAGATGAGTTGATCAAAAACGAAATATTGAGAACTGGAGTGAGTATCTCGTTTACCTTTTTAGGATTCTGCAGGTACTGAAAAGGAACCATATTCATATACCTTCGACAAGTCCTTATCTAAATATGTATGTATATATAGAAGTAAAAGTTCATATTATACATATATATCATCACGTCTGTCTCCCATTGGGGTAGACAGATACTATAGAACGTCAGGTGCACCGATCCAAACATACCGCTCTCGCTTCTACACTACGCTACACTCATCAACCTCTTCATGCATGCTCTTCGATTTTGGGTACTTTTGATTTGGCCCTTTTTCAACACATCACCAATTTGATCTATATGTGTGCGTTTAGGGCGGCCCCTCCCGACATCACCATTCACTCTTGCTTGATACACTTCTTTCGTAACTCTTTTGTCATTCATTCTTTCTAAATGACCAAACCATCTCAGCATACCTTTTTCAATTTTTGTCACTACATCAACTTTCATTCCACAAAGTTCTCGTATCGTGCTATTTTTTATTCTATCAACCATTCTTACTCCACACATACTCCTCAGCAGTCTCATTTCTACGTCGTTCACCCTGCTTTCATGCTTCTTCTGCCATACCCATGGTTCACTACCGTACATCAATGTTGTCGTTAATACACCCTGAATAATAGCAAGGCGAGCTTTGCTCGATATGTTATCGCTTGTTACCACGGAGTACAACGCACCATTGATACGGTTTCCTGCGTTCACTCTTCTAAAATTAAAATGTGCATTAAAATATATAACAAGATACTTCCTATATCGTAAGCATTCATATATTGGGGTTACCACATTAAAATTTAGACCGGCAGGACCAGTGGGATGCATCGTTTAAATAACATCGTTGCCCTAGTACCTATGTTGTAAAAAATCTTTAAAAGTAAGTAAAAATTTATAATTGATTTTCTATCGTGCTTGGATTTTTTATTTATTTACAGGATTACTGGAACGCTGTATGGAAGGAAGATGTCGATCCAAAAACCTTAAGAACCTACATAAATCGTTACGCTGAGGTAAGTTATTAAAAACAGAGCAGTGGATAAGGAACCGGCTTATTGAACACCTGGTACCCGATTTGAATCCTGGCGGGGGCATGTACCACTTCGGGTTTTCGAATTTGTGTAGGTACATATTTATCAACTGTTCAGCGGTGAAGGAAAACATCGTGATTGTGGAGGTTTGACGGCAGTCGCTCTATGTAAAATCCTTGTCTTCAACTAATTTTAGGCTTAGGTAGCGGACCCGCCAATCCTAATGTATAGGAAACGGGATAACGCGACGAAGAAATTAAAAATAGAATTAAGTTTTTAGTAGAAAATAGAATCTTTAATGCTATATCTTCACGCAAAGTTCCTTGCAGGGTAGGTAGAGAGAACCGAGCGCCACATGATTCGGTTCTTACACACCTCACTTGCGTATTTAACATTAATAGCTCTTCTCAATCACACTCGCCAGTGATATTGACGTTGATCATTTTTCAACGTGATCAAATCAGCGAATTCTATGTGTTTTTTTTCCCAGTCACGTTTGGTTCAGAGAATGTTTTGGGCTTCGGCCTCTTAGGGATCCTCCAAAACAGTTGCTGCGGTAGCCGCAATATCTATCTATCTATTAATATCTCCACGCTAGGGTTCCATGCGGAGTAAGCAGTTAGAACCGAACGCCACAAAACGTGCTCCTAACACATCTCGCTAGTCTCCTACCTAGTTTAAATTTCATAGCTCTTTTCGTGCATTCTCGACGGTTCCTAGATCTTCTGACTTAACCTTGTGATAAAACACGACAAATTTAGTCGTGCTATATGGAATTGCAGTTCGTCGGCTCGTTGGTATTTCGCATTCATACATAGATAGGTACATATCATCACGCCTGTCTCCCACTGGGATAGGCCGAGACTGAGATGGAACGCCAGGTGCACCGATCCAGACATACCCCTCTCGCTTCTTCCACACTCAACAACCACTTCATGCATGCTCTTTGGTATTGGGAGCGTTTGATTTGGCCCTTTTTCAACACATCACCAATTTGATCTACATGTGTGCGTTCGTCTAGGGCGGCCCCTCCCGAAATCTCCATTCACTCTTGTCTGATACACTTCTTTCGAAACTCTTTTGTCATACATTCTTTCCAAATGACCACCCCATCTCAGCACACCCTTTTCAATTTTTGTCACTACATCATCTTTCATTTTAAAAAGTTTCCATATCGTGCTATTTCTTACACTATCAATCATTCTCACACCACACATACTCCTCACCGCTCTCATTTCCACGGCGTTCACCCTGCTTTCATGCTTCTTCTGCCATACCCATGTTTCATTGCAGTAGGTACATCATTGTATATCTGTTTCGTCATTTTCGTCCTGCATTCTTTGTACATGTCTGAATCAAATGACCATCTTTTCTTATCTTAATACCGACATTCTCTTTCAGAACAACTCTCGTTTTCTTTTCTTCTTCTTCGACGGATATATTTTTGGTTAAGAGGACTTCATCGTGGCAATTATGTGAGGTCGGTACTGCATAGCTTTTTTTGGGATTCAATTTTCAATACCTAGCCTCTACGAATAGACTTATTATTTATTCGTAGCCTAGCCTACATATCAATGGGAGCATATTTTAACCAATAAGCCGATAAGGGACGCGATGTTGATCTATGAACTAGCCAATAAGAGCCGCGCGTTCAACGATGCCCCCCGACCCGTAGCGGTGAGTTTTTTTACTACGCAAAATCGTGTCATTGGGTCTCTATAGGTTATTTCCTCCATGCTACACGCCACCTACCAAAGGAGTACCTATAGCATATTTAGATACCTGGTAATAAAAATGTTTCATTTCAGAATTCCATCAAGGATCATTCAAAATTGGTAAGTATGTATTTATTGATACCTGACGCAAGAAGAATGTTATAAGTTTGACGTGTCCGTCTGTTTGTCGCGTCATTATTCCGAAATATATGTACTAAATTGGATGCATTCTTCTTAGAAATCTAACTGGGGTGTTTTTTTTTTGTTAATAATGTCGGTCGGCATACGAACATATAGACCACCGGATGGAAAGTGGTCACCATAGACCCGTGTTTCCCAAAGTGGTATATATCGATGGGTCGATTGCAACAAGTACTTACTTGCGCCATCCGATTCAAACGTTAGCTAGGCAGGAGGTCTACGGGACAAAATGATTGGAAGTCTCTGCCGTAGCCTATGAGTGCTAGCTTGTATAAATTACTCTCGCGTTGTCCACCCCTGTTACTAACACCTTACAACCCTTTAGGAGCTTACTGGTAAACCCACTCATATGCAGGGACACAACAGCAGTTTACGGAGTTGTTATTTGGCTGCGGTTTTCTGTGAGCTGTAGTTATTTCCCCAGTCAAGGTTGTTCAGTTAGTTAATAGATTCAGGCCTTATACAAAAGTCTATACTAAGATATGTACGGTTCATCAAAGCAGCCCGTCTGGGGAAGTACCTTCAGCTCACAGCAAACCGCAGAGAAATAACAACTCTCCAGAGGGTTGATGTGTTCCTGCGTGTGAGTGAGGTCACCAGTAAGGTCGTAAGGAGTTGCTGTGCTAGCAGCAGAGGTAGCATCGCGCGAGTGATACTTAATATATTACAAGCGTTAATTGGTATAAAAAAAATTGTATGCATAAATATCTTAAGTCTTTGAATACGTGCCATATTATCTTAACGAATACCTACGGATTTTTGTTGCAAATGTACATAGGCTACGGTGACTGTTTACCAGCAGGCAGGCCGTATGCTTGTTTTCCACCTCAGTGGTATAAAAAATATCAGTTCCAACGCCAGTCACAGTCGTACTTGAGCTGTTTTTTATACAACTTCAAGAAGGGTACAAGCGTCTCATTTTTAGGGTTCCGTACCCAAAGGGTAAAACGGAACCCTATTACCGAGGCTCCGCTGTCCGTCCGTCCGTCCGTCTGTCACCAGGCTGTATCTCATGAACCGTGATAGTTAGACAGTTGAAATTTTCACAGATGATGTATTTCTGTTGCCGCTATAACAACAAATACTAAAAAATAGAATAAAATAAATATTTAAGGGGGCTCCCATACAACAAACGTGATTTTTTCGCCGTTTTTACAGATAATGGTACGGAACCCTTCGTGCGCGAGTCCGACTCGCACTTGGCTGATTTTTTCTTTTGTTATTTGCTCTTTATAAGCCCTGTACAATGCCTTGGCTGGGAATATGAATGATGAACTCGACTCCACGTACATTCATGCCATAATCGCTAACTTTTGGGCTCTGCAGTAAAGTAGGCAATTAACATATAAGTATTTTTGTTTTATTTCAGGAGTCTATAAAAGCTAGGATTATGCCAGGCACGAAGATGTATCAGTTAATATCGGCTCTTCAAAGAGTATCTCCCAAATTTTTATATGTCATTAATGAAAAACAATAAATAAACAGTTTGCTTTACACGAATATTATTTCAATTAAAATTGTATATAGCCGTTTCCAATATATTTCCTTCCTTTCCTTAGACGGGCTGCTTTGATGCGCCCTACCTCTATTAAAACATCCAGACCAAGACAGACATGTTCATGCACACAAATGTTTGTCTTGTGTGGGAATCGAACCCACGAGCGTTCGTGTCAAAGGCGCGTCATTCACGACTGAGCCACCGAGCTCATCAAAATTAAAACCGGTATAATAATATTACAAGGGACATGGCGCGAAGATAAAAATAGATAAAAAGACTAAAGTAATTAAGTTCTCAACACCTAATGTAAGACAGGTGACTACCAATGTACATGTTAATGGAACTAATTTAGCCCCTGTGGAGACAACTGTGTTCTTGGGTATAACAATTGACTCCAAACTACAATGGGGCCCACAAATTGAAAAATTATCAGGAAAACTAAGTTCTGCAGCCTATGCAGTGAAAACTATTAGACGGCTCACTGATGTTGATACGGCTAGAATAGTATATTTCAGCTACTTTCATAGTATTATGTCATACGGAATTCTTCTTTGGGGTAACTCCGCGGACATTAACACCACCTTTTTATTGCAAAAGAGAGCCATAAGAGCTATCTACATACTTGGTCCCCGGGAGAGCCTTAGAGAAAAATTCAAAGAAATAAATATTTTAACAGTCGCATCGCAATATATCTATGAAAATCTTTTGTATGTCCATAAAAACATAGACTCATTTTGTAAAAAGAGTGATACTCATAGTATAAATACTAGATATAAGCATAATCTTGTGTTACATGCAAGCCGTCTCCACAAAATAAGTAATTCTTTTATGGGGCAATGTATACGGTTCTATAACAAACTTCCCAGCAATATAAGAGAATTGTCAAGAAACAAATTTAAAACTACTATTAAAGCCAAATTGTGTAGCAGGGCATATTATAAAGTATCTGACTATATTAATGATAAAAATGCCTGGGAGTGTGTCGATCCAATTATAATGTAATTAATAAAATATGTAAATTTGTTTGGATACCAAAAGAGGGATGCCTGAGTTTTTTGGCAGTATTTTTATCAGTGCTCACCTAGTCATGAACTGCACGGTAGGGAAAAAAATTGTGACGATTCCAAACAAATGTAGCCATTTTTACGGAACAAAAAGATTTTGACTTTGACTTTGACACGAATAGACAAAACAGGTATATGCGCAAATAAGCACGTTTGTATGTCTAACATCTTCAGACGAATGCTTGTGACTGACCGACAGATAGACATGCGACTGATTTTATAAGGGTGCGTTTTTAAATCTGAGGTAAATCCTAAGAATCTCTAAAGAGTGCGAACATGTAGGTTCTCAAGGTACTAGTAAAAAATGTCTGCTTTCGGAACCCGAAGACAAATTGCTAATTGTTATCTAGGCTGTACACTTGTTTACCACTTCGGTGGTATAAATACCCATATTTATAAAAAATATCAGTGCCTATTTTAATTCTACATAAACAAATTGATTAAAGTATCTCCGAGGCAGACATTTATAAAAATATATACTATCTAATATAGAATCACGTTGTTATTTGAAGAGTTCGGCGGTGTAGGAAAGCATGCTTGGAGCTTGCAAGCTGCTTGGAAGCTCCAAGCAGCTTCCAAGCAAGCTTGCTTGGACGTGCGGGGAACCTGCACGTCCAATTAAGCAATTACATTTCGAACGACGTGTAGTTTAACCTTAGACTGGTCTGGTTTTACGCTATGGGTTGTCACGTGACGGCAACCTCTATTTGTAACCAGTTGAGAATGCGCAAGCTTGCATTGCCAGATGAACACCTGGCTCGTCAATTATATAACAATACATTTTTCTTTTTTAAATGTATCGGCTATTTTGACCATGTTCCTTAAGAGATAGGAACGGTGGGCCTGAACATTCCTATTCTACTTTTTAGGCTGAATCCGAATCTGAAGTAAAATTCGAATATTCGAAAAAAAAAACGTACACACAGACAAACGTACAGACAAATATATAGATTTCATATAGGAACGGTGTACCTGAAAATCAGTATCTTCACAAAATCCATATACTTAGGTAGCGGGCCCCGCCAATCCTAATGGATTGGGAAGCAGAATTCGACAATAAAGTATCCAAATTGGTTAAACCACATCTGAGTACTCGGCAAGCTTTTATAATAACATATATTTAATAAAATCTTCTTGGTTCTTGAAGTTTATTGACTTTTAAACATTGTCATTATCAGGATCTTTCAAATAATGTATAACAAGGTTATTTGTAGGATGATCATAAATGTCTGGTAGTCTCAATTTATCCTGTCTTGCTTTTATATAACAATTAATAACTTTATTCTTAATCTCCAAATTTTCTTTTTTCCCTAAATATGTGATCATTATTCGCAGGTCATCTTTAACTGTTCGCTGTTGAAGTATCCTTTCCATTTCGTCATAAAAATACTGTGTGCTATCCGGACGTTCTTGCATAAACTCGTGTAACTTACGAATCCTTTCTAGGTGTTTTTTCTTTGTTTTTCTCAAGAACTGCTCCTGTTTTTTGTTATTTGAAGAATTATCTCTCAATATACTTTTTTGAATTGTGTTTAAATCTAGACCTTTCTCAGCTCTGGTTAAATCTACATCATAATAATTTATATTTACATCCTTAAGTTCATCATCCTTGCTACCATCTGCCATATCATTGTCAGTGAATTGTTCTTCGTCATAATTAGTATCTTCACTTATACTCTGGTCTTCATCCTTCTTTGCTTCGTAAATTTTAAGTTTATTAAACATTTCTTCATTTAGGACCGTACCTTTATCCGTATCAAAATTTTCTTTATCATTATTATATATTTCTAAATTCGTGTTCTTATAGTTGTCTAGTAAAAACTTTTCCTTATTTATTTTTAAAGTTGTCCTACCATAATTTTCATTAAAAATATTTTTTTCGGTATCGTAATCGTCATCTTTCTGGTTTCTATTACTATCATCAACAGACTTAAGATCTTCGTGAAGGTTATTTATTCCGACTATTAAATACGTATTTGTACTTCTTGGGTTAAGGAATTCTTGTGATTTTTCCATAAGTCGCCCAAGTATATGTGGTAATGCGGTTACTATCTGTAAATTGGAAATACATTACTGATATTAATAGACATTTTGTCAATGTGCAGTGGTGCCACACACGGTGAAATAAGCAGGGGAAAACACATTGAATATGAGAACCTATTTACATGGGATATCTTAGTAGACTGTTGCATTTACAATTTACTAAATACTATTGCTAATTTTAGTCAATTATAAAATAAAATAGTTAAATATACACTCACAGGCACAATTAACCGCCCACCTATGTAATGCGTCACCATGTTTGCTTACTTTAAAAAATGCTTATCCCAATGAATGTTTTGTTTCAAGTGTGTACTTAAGCAATAAATAAAGAACTTATCCCCACATTAGTTTTTATAAATTTGAGTTATCGATGCATTTTAGCGGTTTCGTTGTAACGTACCATTCTCAGTGATCTCACTACTGCAACTTTTATTCCTGTTATCTTTATTTTTTAATATCAAATTTTGTTTGATTGTGTTTCCTCACTAACTTCGAGTATTTTAAACCAAAAATAATGCCACTGGCCGCATTTGGAGCAGCCAGGGCTGTGGCTTTAGCTGACGCAGGGTTCAGCCAACGTCGCATTGCTCGAACACTTGGTGTACCTCGAACCACTGTTCTAGACGCTATCAGACGCTTTCGAGAAACTGGTTCGTACACGCGGAGATCAGGCCAAGGGCGACAGCGATGCACATCAGTTCAGGACGATCGCTTTATTGTTAGCAATGTGTTGAGGAATCGCTTCTGTACTGCTGTTGAAGCTCGTGCTCGCCTCTTTGATGTGAGAAATGTCAGTGTTAGTTAACGGACATAAGAAGACGGTTGGCAGAAAGAAACCTTTCAGCGTTTCGTCCAGCCCGCGCCCCTGAACTTCTTCCACAGAACCGTACAGCTAGACTTCGATTTGCGCGAGAGTACGCTAATTGGTCTATGCAGCAATGGAAAGACGTGCTGTTTTCAGATGAGAGTAGAGTGGCCTTAAGAGGGCCGGACGGGCGTCAGCGTGTGTACAGACGACCCAACGAGAGGTTCGCTCCATGCGCCATAGTGGAAACTGTCGGTTATCAGGGAGGATCGATAATGATTTGGGGTGGTATCAGTTACGAGGCACGTACCGATCTTGTTGTGTTTGATAGAGGCAGTGTAACGGCTCAAAGATACGTGGAAGAAGTTCTCCAAGACCATGTGGTCCCATTTGGACCGTTTATTGGTGTAAATTTTCGCTTAATGCACGACAACGCACGGTGCCATGTCGCTAGAGTAGTGAATCAACGATCTTAATGAGGTCGAAATTCAAACATTGCCCTGGCCAGCACGCAGTCCAGATCTCAACCCCATAGAAAACATTTGGGACACCCTCAAACGACGGAAAAAGCAAGCACACCAGTACCAATAACGACCAGGGAGCTCAAGATCGCTGTGGTAGAAGAGTGGAACAACATCCCTCAATCAGATGTTCAAGACGTTATTGATGGACTACCAAATAGGCTCCAAGAAGTCATCAGAGCACGAGGGGGTAACACCCATTATTAAAATTTTTGAAACATGTTAGGAAAATTTAAGATTAATTTTTAAATGAAAAGTAATTTTTGTCACAATTCCTTGAAAATCAGTATTTTTTCTTATACAGACGAATAAATCCATTTTTTTTTTAACTATTCATGCAGTATTTTATTGCTTTCTCATTTACATATAATGTAAAAAATATTTCATTATCCAATTTTACACAATGTGTGAAAAAATCAAGATAAATAAGGTGGGCGGTTAATTGTGCCTGTGAGTGTATATTACGCGTCATGTCATGTGTTATAAATGCCTAACGATGTATGGTACATTTCAATACTCTAACATCATTTAGGTTATCATACATTAGTAAATAGATAAAAATTTAAGCCAGAAGGCACAGCTCGCTATACACAATACAGTGCCGGTCCCAACGCTTACTTATGGAAGCGAGAGCTGGGTATGGCAGAGAGAGCATGAAAGTAGGATGAACGCGGTCTAAATGCGAGCATTGCGCAAAAATTGTGGCGTAACGCTTGTAGACCGTATTCACAATGATGATGTAAGAAACAGAGTTGGTCTGAAAGAGAGCGTCGGTGTTAAAATAAGAAGAGGCATGCTCTGTTGGATCGGACATGTAGAAAGAATGTACGCAAAGATGAAAGAACGACGAAGCAGATATACAATGCAAAACTGGAAGGATGTAGGAGTCGAGGAAGGCCAAGACTTACCTACCATGACAAATTTGTCGTGTTCTATCAGAAGGCGATGTCAGGAGCCCTAGAAACCGGCGAGCGTGCATGAGAAGAGCAATGAATGTTAAAGAAGCGAGTGAGGTAAGGTATGTAAGGATCGAGTCACGTAGCGCTCGGTTCTCCCTGCCTACCCCGCAAGGGATTTGGCATGAAGTTATAGATAGATAGTAAATAAATATTTTGGAAGCCTATTTGCCATAATCTTAATCTATTCGATTTCGAGATTATGATCTCGATAAAAAAAAACTATGTGTATGAATTGGTTTGCAGATTCTAACGAAACTAAACATCTGTATGAAATTTGGTACATTTTATGATTTTATAAATATGACAGTTTCGATTTTATTTTTGTCTAATAAATAATAAAATAGTAGAAACAGCATTATCCTAATACTAATATAACTAATTATCACAACACAAAAATAAATAAACGAAAATTCAAAATGGTAAAATGGAAAATTCTCTTTTATTTATTCTAGGAATTATGTTTTTCTGAATCTTCCAATTTGAAACATTCTAATATTGATAAACAAAATTTAACCGAGCTTTAAATATGTTACAGAGATTTGATTCGTACCAACCAAAAATCGTACCGATTACCTCTATAAATACACAATTTTTTTGGCATGCAAAATACACAATATGTAGAAAAACTAATATTACAACAGACACGTACAATACTTAAATGTAAAATCATATTGCATATCATATTAAAAAAAAACTATTCACAGTTATTACAAAATAATAATTTTATTTAAATTAAAGTCAATAACAAGCAACCGTGGCAATGGATATTGGATCGTAAAACTACATTTTACGATTATAATAAATGTATGAAAATTAGAAATATGTATATGTTTCACACATTAATTTTATGTTTCATTTTATTATAATAGTAGATTAGAGAGTAAATGTAGGAGAACAATTCTATGTTTTTGCCTATGTTGAAAATAATTATATTTTTATTAATAATAAACTTCGTTAGTCATGAGGTAATCACAGAAAAATATTAATACTCGGTTCTGAATTGGTTTTCTTTCGTTTCTTTTGGAAAACACCGTGAGGAAACCGGCACGTTCAAGAAATATTATTTAAAAAGACGTGTGACTTAACCTAAGGTCTGGTTTTCCCTCTGGGTTGTGGAAGTGTGACGGCAGACGCTTTATGTTAAAATCAGTATCGCAGCCAAATTCTTAGATTTTTTTATACAACGTCGGAAGGCACACACGCAAACGGCCCACCTGATGTAAAGAGGTTATTGTTAAGCTTTAGGTAGCGGACCCCGCCAATCCTAATATATTAGGAAATGGAATAACGGTAGGCAGAAGAGGTTGAGCAATAGTTTTCCATGTCTTTGTAGTCTGTATATAAAAAATTATAATTAATTTAAATAAATCATTTCCAGGTAGAAACTTCCAAATTCGAGGTAGCTCCTGAATTTAGGTTTATAAACTACCCACCATTAGTACTCATTAAGCAACCAAGACCACTAATGGGAACTAAAGGAAAGATTCTGAAGAAATGGGTGCCAAAAGTATGAATATTGACAATTATCAATGTGATGATGGTGGAAGATATTTAGAAATTGATTACTTCATTAACTTCTACAAAATGTTGAGCGAATATTCAGGTTAATGCAGATCATTATATAACATTATTTTATTAGTATCAATGTATCTAAATCTTTTTTATTTCGTAATATTCTGTAACTGATGTAAATTGGAAGGTTTTTGTTAAAGAAAAATATATCCCTTTTCACAAAAAACATGTTTAATTATCTTCCAAGATCTTTCTTAGTATTCTAGAATTGAGGTTTTAAATTTAATCAAATGGTTTTATCCAGAATAGAATCTTATTCTGTTTAATTCATAACTGTAGTGTAGTAGGAATCACTGTAGATAGCAATTACTTTTGGAAGCCACATATACAAAAAGTATGTACGAAAATCAACAAACAAATTTGCTTATTGGAGTCTAGTAAATACAACTGACGAAAAAACCGCACTACTTGCTTATCATGGATATATGGCTTCCAATCTAAGATATGGAATCATTGTGTGGGGAAATTCAGTAGATATAGATCAAGTTTTTTTATACTACGTCGGAAGGAATACAAGCATACGGCCCACCTGATGTAAAGCGGTTACCGTTGCCTATGAACGCTTAAGTATCACTAGCGCGATGCCTCCTCTGCTGCTAACACAGCAACTCCTTAGGAGCTTACTGGTGACCTCACTCACAGACAGGAACACAACAACACTCTAGAGAGTTGTTATTTGACTGCGGTTTTCTGTGAGGTGGAGGTACTAGTAGCGCCATTTTAAATTGTAATAATAACATTGTAACCATTTTTATCGCAACTAAAATCTATTCTATTTACCAAAGGATAAAATATACATATATATATTTCTTTAAAAATAAACTAATAAAGGAGTAGGTAACAAAATTATAAAAAAAGAAATACATTACCCATTCAAAAAAATCTTATTTAACCCCATTCTGTAATGCTTGCTTTTGAAAAGTCTTCTGTCTTGAATCTTCTAATACTTGGGGGCAAATTATCTCCATAGCAATCGAAAGCGTCATTATATGTCCATGGTAGCATGTGGGTTAATCCTCTGGCATCATATAGCACTGTGTTGCCATCAATAGGGGTTTTAGATGATTTTTCATCTTGCAATTTGTCATATAGATCTTGAAATGAGGGCTGTGAAATGTCTGTTTTATTGCAGTCCTTTGCGGCAACTGTAATTGAAAAATAATGTTTATTCCACTGACTTTATTATACTACTAGACATTACCATACAAATTGTTTGATTATATTATTTTTATCATTATATTTATTATTATATCATGTATTTATTTAGGAGTAAGGAGACAGGAGTAAGCGCGCAACATCAATCATCTGTCGTCTGCGAATTGGACATGTTTGCACTAATGTTTTCCTTGCAAAAATCCAGGTGAGGGACAGTTCTATATGTGAGTGCGGCTTGGATAAAGGCATTCCAGACTATATCATTTTTAATAAAGTGAAAGTTAAGTTTAAGTGGAAGTATGTAGGAGCCAAGGAAGACCAAGACTAATCTACCATGATCAAATTGGTCATGTTTTATCAGGTGATGTCAGGAGCCTTAGGAACCGGCGTGCATGCATGAAAAGAGCTATGAATGTGAAAGAAGCGAGTGAAGTGTGTAAGGAGCACGTCTTATGGCGCTCGATTCTCTCTGCCTACCCCGCAAGGGACCTGGCGTGAAGATATACATACATACTTTTTTAATTGTTGTTCCAATTCCACCTCCCTCAACCGTCCTATCAATTTGACATCCCTTCTGTCAATTATCATCTCCCCTCCTTGTGTATATATTTTATGAGATTATATTAACTCTAGTAATATCAGACTTTAAGTTGTTTGTCCACTATAATCTTCTAACCCTTTGTACTATACTATATGTTGTTTGTTTTCTGTTTTAGGTAGATCAACAGCAACAGATCGACAGTGGTCCCATATAGTGCTCTAAAGCTAAACTATTGTACACTCACAAGGCCATTTTGTCGAAGTTTTAGTGCACTTACTAAGCATTCCGCTTATATTACTACCTGTGCAAATTTTTGATGTTATAAACAATGTCAGTGACGAGAACAGTAAGAATGCCACAAAGAAGAAATTAGATTAATTGATTGTGTCCATACTATCGATAAACTGTCATTTGTGTATGGTAATACTATCGAAAGTATCAATAGTATAGTGGCTATCGAGGCTCGATTGTATCAATGTCATTATTCAATAGTATTACTACAATTTGTGATATTGATAGTATTGATACTACAGCATCACTACAATTGTGGTTTATGTACCATCATTTAAAAGCAAAACCAATTTCACCTGCATGTGGTGCAGCCATACTATTACTGAACGTAGTTCTGATGTATCCATGTCCTTACCCCTCATAATAGACCGCAAGCATGTAAAAAATCTCTGGTGAGTTCACGTTTTTCTGTTGGAGTGAGTTGGAGTTACCAGAAAACCTGTAAGAACTTGCTGATTATTAAAAAATACATACCAAATTCTCTATATGAGTCGAGCTGTTCCTTAGTATAGTGTGAGTATCTACATATTCCTCCAAATTGACAATCCCCTCTCATGAAACGTAGACAGGGTTTCTTAATACTTTCTTCAGCCAATATGGTTTCAGGATCTGAAAACATAAATCCACACTAAATATACAAAACAGATTCTAAATTAAGTGCCGTTGAATGCAAGGAGCTCGCGTGAGGGATGAAAATACACTGGTTTTCGAGCATCCGAAGATTACAGTGAATGCTCACAATCACTCCTATTTTCTAAAGGAGTGGTGAAACCTTATTCTTATTTTCTACCTTAGTAGTATAAAAAAAATTTAAACCTTTTTTACATTTTTGTCTAATATTACTTAACTATAAGCGCATGGAATATTAAGATAAAGATAAAAATCATTTACTTGCCATTAGGTCATTAGGGGGCACTTAGACACGTCTTACATTTATTAAATTAGATCATATTACATGTTATTAATTATTCATAGTTTGAATCTCTCTTTTTTAATCTACCAGCATTTCGAAAATGACCATTGGCGAAGAAGAAATGCCAAAAGAAACTTGCCAATGTGGGTATTTTTTTCATCATCATCGTGAGTGTACATATAGTGATATCAAGTGGTACAATTAAAGATATATTAATACATGTGCTGAATCATTTCCAAACATATCTGTTAGTTAGATATTCATTAATTCTATAATAACCCTTCTTACACAGAGTATTTTGGACAAGGTACATCCAAAATACTTGAACATATTGTCGGGCAAGGATAGAAATGTTTCAGGTAATTTATTATAGAATCGAATACATTTTACAATAAAAGATCTACAAGTCTTAGCAAGCCGATGTACTGGCATACGCAATCTATTCCTGCATCTAAGATTTTCACTGATATTTGAAAATGACTATATTTTTACGAGCATACATAATGTTTTCATAAATGTACTGAGAGGTTACTGTGAGGATATTTATTTCTTTGAATTGTTCTCTAAGTGAGTCCCCTGACCCCAGAGCCCATGTTAGAAATAGAGCGGATGGCTCTAATTTGTAATATAAAAATAGCCGATATCAGCCGCTTTTCCCTACAACAGTATGCCATATAACATAATGCTGTGAAAGTAGCTTAAATAGACTAAACGCACAGTAGCTACATCTGTCAATTGTCTTATTCTCCTAACTGCATATGTGGCGGAGCTGAGCTTAATGGCTAGGTTTTTTGATGTGGGGGTTACTGCAATTTGGAGTCTATTGTAATTCCAAGAAATACAGTATCATTATTGTCAATGAGAATCATTATTGTAAATTCTAGTACATTATTTTCAATGAGAACTATATATTGACAGAAGCCACATTTGGTAGAGTAATATTATACATTTGGTTTTGGTTGAGTAATAAAAGATTATTACATGTGAACCAATTTAGAATAGCAGATAGAACACTATTTACATTGTCAATAGTTTCGCAGCGGAGAGTAACATTAAAAATTAAAGAAGTATCATCAGCAAACAGTAGTATATCCACGATTTTCTGTACCATATAGGGCAGATCGTTCACATATACTAAAAATAAAAAGGGGTACAATATAGAGCCCTGGAGCACCCCAATATTAACATTGCTGCCTTTAGATTTCACCCCATTTAAATAAAGTCTGTATTCTGTTACTTAAGTCAGTTGCAATCAAATTATGGGCTTTAACTCTAACTCCATAATAGCAATAATGTTCGATGGTCGACACAATCAAAAGCTTTGCAGAGATCACAGAAGACTCCAATAGCATCCAGGGATCTCTCCCATGCGCTAAGAACATGCTTGACCAATGCTACTCCTGCATCTGTAGTGGATTTACCTGCTGTAAATTTGTATTGTGAATTATGAATAATGTCATTGGTATTAAAATAGAGTTGCAATGGTCAGGCATTATCCTTTTAAATACTTTACTCAATACTGGTAAAATAGATATGGGTCTGTAATACCCCAGTTTACTTTTTTCACCAGACTTGAATAATCTAGAAGGCTCAATAATTTCTCTGGTTTCTCCTCACAGCAAGTGATACAAAAGGGATAAAGTTTCCTTGTATTATTTGATAGAGGCCACTTAAAGAAAAATTGAGTGAGTGCAAAAGTAGACAGTTATAAAATTATCTATATAATAAAAATCAATGCTGTTTGGTCTTTGTGAGTTTCCCTGAAAACTTCAGATTGGTGATCCTGTGAAGTTTGGTAGTGATTGGATCACCCGTGCGCAGCCAGAGTGGGTAACTTATAAATTATGAACATATAAAAAAAATGGGGGATCGCTGGAGAATACCAATTGTAATGGATTATTGTGGCTATAACTCACACTTGGTAGTTATCTTGATGTATGAATGTGGGTCTGTTCTCAGATTTAATGAAATTTAGTAATGATGACATTGGAGGCGACTATCTGTGTTGGTATTCACATTGCCTCGAACCACTATATGAAGTCAAAGTTGTCTATGAAAATGTACGGAATCTGAATGAAATCATTTCGATTCCGTTTCAAATATGGCTTTCCGAGGTAATGTGAATATTCCCATTGATCTCCTAATAGGTTAGGCAGCCAGATGTGAGTCAATATAACATAAGTTTACTACGAAAATAAGTATGAACATGGTCTACCTTTGAACTGTTGATAATGTTCTTGTACTAATTTTTGATGTCCTATGCCTTTATTGTGTGTTTTTATTATAGAGGGTGTAGATACCATAGTTTTATCACAATAACTACAGTGATATTTTTTCCCCATGACTATATGGAAATGTACAATATAAAACATACACAAATGAAAAATAATTGTGTATACAACTCAGAGGAGGTAGGTATAGAATTTTTTTTTTTTTGGTTCTTTTTATCCCCGAGGGGAAAGGCAAAGGGATCTAGCCCATACAGCCAAGTCATCAGTTTAGAACCATTTGAAAATCTTAATTCTATGTTCCAGCTTCAGGAACTGTGCTGAAAAAATACTTGGGAAGGGTACCTAAACCCAATCAACCCAGTTTAAATACCACTTATAAAACGATAGTGATTTTACAAGATTTTCTTGATGAACTTATTCACGTCTTCTAAAAAGTGCATAATCGTGTTATATTTGAGTTTTTTCATTACTGTATAAATTCACTAGCACTTATGGTACAAAATACTATCGAAATTGTCACACTAAACTAATTTTATACTGAATTGTAAAAATTTCAAGTGAAACAACAATGTCACTCATCAAAAGCGCGGGAAGAAGTCCGACAATTACAAATAACAAAATTTGTTCTTTTTTTTTGGGTTCTTTTTATCCCCGAGGGGAAAGACAAAGGGATCTAGCCCATACAGCCAAATCATCAGTTTAGAACCATTTGAAAATCTTAATTCTATGTAGCTTCAGGAACTCTGCTGAAAAAATACTTGGGAAGGGTACCTAGAACCAATCAACCCAGTTTAAATACCACTCATAAAACGATAGTGATTTTACAAGGTTTTCTTGATGAACTTATTCACGTCTTCCAAAAAGTGCATAAACGTGTTACATTTGAGTTTTTTCATTACTGTATAAATTCACTAGCACTTATGGTACAAAATACTATCTAAATTGTCACACAAAACTAATTTTATACTGAATTGTAAAAATTTCAAGTATAACAACAAACAATGTAACTCGGCAAAAGCGCGGGAAGAAGTCCCAAAATTAGTTCTATAACAAAAAACATGATATTCTTTCTATTTTAGTAATGGCGCTCAGTTCTAATACCAAGATAATTAATGTCAGTCATTATAATTTTTTTTTTAAATGGTTACCTAATTAATATCGAAACTAGAAGAAGGTTATTCTGAAAATATTCGAAGCAAAAGTGTGATTTAACAGTAGTTATATTACATAATATTTGTTGTTGGAGTTTGAGTTATAAGGCCTGGCATTGAAATTTAATGAGGAGTAAAATCAAGTGAACGTGTTAACAAAAAATTATGTCGTTATGCTTGTCAGCTTAAAAAGAGACAAACATATAAATCTGTACCTGCGAGATAATGAGATAGATGTATTAAAAAGAGACTAGCACACACATCTATAGGATTTAACGTGCGAGAGAATGATATAGAAGTATCTATAGGATTTGAGATTTTTTTTATACAACATTGGAAGGCATAGAAGCATACGTCCCACCTGTTGTACAGCGGTTACTGTAGCCAATAAACGCTTGTAATACATTATCCCTTGCGCGATGCCTTCTGTGCTCCTAAGACAGCAAATCCTCAGGAGCTTACATGTGACCTCACTCATACACTGGAACACAACAACCTTCTAGGGACTTGTTATTTGAAACAAAAAGTCGCGTCATTTACGACTACGCCACCGATATCGTCAAAATGAGAATGAGATAGAAAGCATTTTAAAGTGTTATTACAGCCGACCGAGCGTTGGCGTGTGTTAGTACCACGTGTGTGTGCATGCCCGTGTATAAACGACGAAGCTTGGTATATGTTTATGTACTTAAGCAAATCATCAAGAGATTAAAGTTAAAAAAACATTGGAAAATAGGAGAGAAATTGATTTGAGTGGCAAGGAAAAAGAATCAGAAAAATACGTAAATGCGGTTAATTCGTAAGTCAATCACATTTATGAATAATATAAATTTTATTAATATTATTTTAGAACATGCGTTCATTTACCCTCATTTTCTATTCAATATATATCATAATTATAGCTCGTAAAGAGTAAATGCAATGAATGCTAAGGAAGCGAGTGAGGTTTGTAAGGATCGAGTCATGTGGCGCTCGGTTCCCTCTGTCTATCCCGCAGGGGATTTGGCGTGAAATTCTAGATAGATAGATAATAAGGAGTAAATTTCAGTCGCGCGTCACTGACACACACACACACTCACTTTTTTATCACTTCCTCGCTAGACGGAATTAGTCCATGAGTTATATGATGAACAAAACGTGAATTTGTGAGGGTATTCATATTGCCTCGGAAAGCCATATTCAAATCGAAAGTTATATGTCAAAATGTATGGTATCTGTCAAAATATGAGTGAAAACTATTCAAATCCGTTTCTAATATGGCTTTCTGAGGCAATGTGAATACTGAAGTGTTGTTCAGTACCTACTCACTCATCGAATAATTTGTGAGATATATTGACTTTACGTTTATATCGTGCATAAAGTAATGTTAACCATATATCAGTGACTGTTGGGCATATGAAACCTTGTACGTCAGTATAAGGTAGGTACGTGGTACGTACGTAGGTATTCAAGTTCAACGTATACCTGTGCACGTACCGACAAGCACGATTTTGATTCTCCGCCAGGAAATTACACAATGTTGTAAAGTTGTTCGAATTCGAATCTTCCTATAGATTAAATAGGCAATGGTTGCGATTATCATTATAATTATGTCGTATAAAGTCAAGGTTCAAACACTGATTCTGTCGCTGTACACTGTGTGCATCGTCGTCGCTATATTTGTAGTTTGCAATGATATCTTTCATTTCTACCAGGGCAATTCCACGTAAATTCATCTGCTTTATTGCCTTTTGTATTTCTTGGCGGGTGTCAGGCATTTGTACTGGTGGTTGCTTAAATATGATTTCTGAAGCATTTGTTTCCGCTGTTATACAGATGTTCAATTTCTCTATTAAGGTTCCACAATATTTTCTTGGAGTTAAGAAAAGGAACTTTTAAATTGGTCTTCTTAATTTCGGCCTTGCAGTTTTCGGTTATTATGATGTTATCTTCTGCATACAGCATTGATACATAATACACACATCACAAGGAATATTGGCTTTATTCAATGTAAAACCGTAACATGTTTTAGAGATGAAATCTTGACAGCTAATGTAAATAATCTATTCCCATGGCAATGGCCATTGCTACACATCATTCACCCCTTCCCTTTTCTTTAGAATCTTTGATAATCCTTCAGATGAGCGGGGGGATGTCTGGTGCGAGTAGATCGTCTGACATCCGGTTGAAGTAGTTCAGTCAGAGGCTCTATGTTATTATTAGATGAAGACGTATCCTGGTCACTTATGACTACTCTGGATTCATCATCATCACTTTCTTCTAAGCACATGTCATCAGCAGGAGGAAGTGAAGCTAAGTGCCTATTTGATATTGTGCCTTCTTTTGCATCAGAGTATCTTACATACGAATAGCTTGGGTTGCTTTGTAGAAGTTCTCCTTCTTCGACTTCTGAATCAAATTTGGAATGTTTTACATTTTTCCTTATTAGAATAGGTCCTGGACTCATAAGCCATGCTGCCATAGCTGTTTTTAGATCATTGAATGAAGAAATATAGTCGTTTTTTAACAGAAACGTAGTAATGGAAAGCAGCGGTTTTATTTTTCCTGAAAAGTTTTGAATCCATTTTGAATAATGAGAAAAGAATCCTAGCATTCGTTTCTAGGTAGGTGTATTATCAGGGATTGGCAAGTCAAGCAACGGCTTTAATCGGCTTTTATCTGGTTTAATATCATTATTTCAATTGTGTAACTAAGCAAATTAATTGTTTCCTTGTTGAATGTACATTTGTCTTTATTAAGCGTTAGGTTATATTTAGCTGCTGCTTCCAGAAATTTTGTCAAATTCACATCGTGTTCTTGTTTTGTTTTTCCACATACGGTGACGTCATCGAGATACACAAATATATCTTTTGAAATTTCTTTCTCGATGATAAAATTCAAGGCGCGTTGGAATGCAGCGACACCATTAGTTACTCAAAAAGGAATTCTAGTAAATTGGTAAAGCTTACCATTTGCTTTAAAGGCAGTATATATTTTCTCTTTCTGAAGAATGTGAACTTAATGGTAAGCACTTTTAAGTCAATTTGACTGAAATATTGAAGATTGAAACAGAAAAAAGAACAGAAATATTGAGACAGAAAGACTGAAGTATTTAGCGACTTTTGCTACGATTACACCGATATTTGGTACAGGAAATGCGTCAAGTTCGGAAAATTTATATATAGTTTGTAGTATCTATCACAAACCTTTTCCTGTGTTGCCCTCCACCTATGACTAAAACTTATGCTCGCCAAGGTAAGATACTGGGTTCTATAACACCATCTTCAAGCAGTTTGTTAATCTCTGTATTTATGAACAATTCATCTTCACTGCTATTACGTCTTGATCGAACTGCGGATCGATCGGTTTCGTATTTGGCGTCAAATTTGTAAATAAGGACGAGGGTGGTAGAGTCGCTTCCATAACACTATATATTTTTAATGGAGTTTGTGTTCCTCTAAAACTTAGTTTTAATGAGGAATGATTTTTAAGAATATCGTGGCCTATGATAACGTCAGCACATAGGTATTTGACAATTAGAAGTGATTGGTATTTGTAGTGATAATTTTCAAGTTTAATATTGGCATGATATATGCCTTGAACAAAGAAAATATGGCTTAGCGAAGCCAGTGTGATAGTTTGATTGCATGGTTTTACTTTTAGTTTCAGTGTTTCAACCATACTGTTGTCTATGAAACTAACAGTAGTTTATTTTTACCGTAGCTTTCCTGAGGCTGTTTGGGGACGCAGCAGATATAGCAGACGTAGACTCTTCGACATTATCTTTTGTTACAGCGTTAACTCTTTGATGCTTTGCAAATCTACATACATTCGCAAAGTGCCCTTTTTTAGAGCAGAGCTGGCAATTTTCTTTGAAAGCAGGGCATTTAATTCGTTGGTGAACATTTTCGCCACAAAAGAAGCATCGTCTTTTAGATTTGGACGAAAAGTTGAAGTTGTAGTATATGCACTATGATCAAATTCAGGGAGTGCATTGTGATTACGTGCTGGTACTAGCAAATACTTGCGTGTTTTTCTCAGCATCTTCGAGAGAAATAGCTAAGTTGACAGCTTCATCCAAACTCAAATTTAATCTCTCTAACAATCTCTCCCTTATTTTCTGAGTTTATGCCATCGATAAATGCACCGTTCATTTTGATGCTCTTCCGCGGTGACGTTTGTAAAATGGTAATCAAGTGCAAGAAGTTTTAGAGATTGAATATATTCTTTAACAGATTCGTTAGATTTTTGCTTGCGAGTATTTAGCAGTTTTTTTTTCTTTTATTGACAGAACCACAAACAGGTTTACAAAACAGCTTACATCTTATGGCATAACCTAAAATTTTTTTTATTATTGTAAACCCAACATAATGGTTACAAATAATACGTTAACATGCACAATTATAACTATATAAAACGTTTACAAATATTATTTATTCTGTTTCTATTTGTGATTATGAATTTGTGTGTTTAGCGAGGTCGTGTTGATTGCGTGTATGTGTGCGTATAAGTGTCAACATGTGTATAATGTGTTTTAGGTTGGTTGGGGAATGTTAAAGAAGCGAGTGAGGTGTGCAAGGACCGAGCTATGTGGCGCTCAATTCTCTCTGCCTACCCCGCAATGAACGTGGCAGATATCTAGCTAATATTTCATTTCTTGTTTTTTTTGTAAATATTATCTAATACAATTATCGTATCGTTGTATGTTGTGCTAGCACGTATATAAGAAAATATTGTAGGAGAAAGCAAGGAGAAAGATGATTTACCTACTAACAGTTAAGTTCGTCAGTTGTAGGTACTTTCAACGCATTCTTCTTATAGAAATTTTTCGAAGGTATAACGCCAATATGTCAATTTTAAATCGGATCCAGTTGTATTGGGTTCTTCTTCGAATCGCTTTGGACGAAGGAATCTTGTTATACTACTTTTAGTAGACTCAGGTTTTTTCTGTCATTTATATTTTAGTAATTACATATTTAGCTTAAATTACTTATTACGTTGAATAAATTGATACATAATACACACACCACAAGGAATATCGGCTTTATTCAACGTAAAACCGTTTCATGTTTTAGAGATAAATTCTTGACAGCTAATGTAAATAATCTATCCCCATGGCAATGGCCATGGCTACACATGAAGCATCTAAATAGTACTATAACTTATACTATAACTTCACGCCAAATCCCTTACGGGGTAGGCAGAGAGAACCGAGCCCTAAATAGTAATAAGTAATCTAAATAGTAGTCTTTCGTTATCTTCTGCATAATCTTATCATTTTCTATTTTTATTGGGATCTGACGGCATCGTGGGTAATTATTCTGTACCATAAATTTCAACAAAAAAATTTTTTTCATCAACTCGATATACAGACCCAATCGGTTATCAAGAAACCTATTTATGTAAGTTACTGTAGATAAAGGGGAACAATTACAAAGGGCGCATCAAAGCAGCCCGTCTGGGGAAGTACCTCCACCTCACAGAAAACCGCAGCCAAATAACAACTCCCAAGAGGGTTGTTGTGTTCCTGCGTATGAGTGAGGTCACCAGTAAGTTCCCAAAGAGTTGCTGTGTAAGCAGCAGATGAGGCATCACACGAGTGATACTTAATATATTGCAAGCGTTAATAGGCTACGGTACCCGCTTTACATCAGGTGAACCGTATGCTTGTATGCCTCCTGATTTAGTATAAAAAAAATATTAATCATAAAAAATCTGAAATTACTCTTACGAACAAACAGACTTAAGCAACTCCCCTCTATTAAATATCTTTTCAGTCACCCCATCCACCTCCGCCCTCAATTCAATATAAGGGACGCACTACGATGGATTTGTCACTTGTGGCATGTTACTCTAGACTAATATCTATGAGCTCTATATCGACGAGCTCGGTGCGCTGTTACGCTACTTTGGCACCGTAACCTATGGGTACCCAACACCAGGGGTGCCACTCATGCGTTGCCGACCCTGTAAAATCCTCTTCACGCCCACTATGTATTTACTTCAAGCCAATTTATAACTTCTTCTTGAAGAGCTCCATGCTGTACCCTTGGGAAATCCACGGGTGAGAGTTCATTCCACAACTTGAGAGTTCTCGGAAGAAAACTTTTCTGGAACCGCAAGATACGCAGAGCAGAGTTTAAGTTTAACCAAGTAGTCAGATATTTTCTTCAAAAACATTTGCTATGAATAAATGCACTAAAAGGTATAAAACAATTTCTTTAAACGATTATAACGACATTTATTGTTATTTTTAGAGTCGGTGCCAGCGCATTTGTTGTGTATGTTTGTAAATTGGTTTAATTAGACATTGCTACATTATCACATTAACGTAATTTTGAATATTATTTTGTAAATCTGATGAAATTTCCCTAACATCACCGATTCCAAAAATAACAATAAATGTCGTTATAGCCATATAAAGAAATAAAGTAATTATTTCTTTTGTTTATACTGTGTCGAACTGTCAACGAGCATTTTCATTTATACAACTCGTTTTATGCAACATCATATGTAAAGCGGTTACCGTAACCCACGAACGGTTTCAATTTATCAAGTATAATTCACGCGATATCACTACTGCTGTTAACTTAGCAACTCCTTAGAAGCTTACTGGTGTGACCTCATTAACACGCAGGAACATAACAACCCTTGAGAAAATGAATTTGGTTGCGGTGTTCTGTAAAGTGGAGGTACTTCCCCAGACGGGTTGCTTTGATGCGTCCTACCTCTCTGCCGCTCCCGCTGCACTTCCGCAACTCCTCAGAAGGTTTCTTAAATATGTTTTTAGTATTATAGAATATAATGGCTTTAGTCGATAGAATGGCTGTTGTTTTTATACCACGATGGGAGCAAACGCATATACATCATGCCTAACTTAGCAACTCCTTAGAAGCTTACTGGTGTGACCTCACTCGACGCAGGAACACAACAACCCCTGAGAAAATGAATTTGGCTGCGGTGTTCTGTAAAGTGGAGGTACTTCGCCAGACGGGTTGCTTTGATGCGTCCTACCTCTCTGCCGCTCCCGCTGCAATTCCGCACCTCCTCAGAAGGTTTCTTAAATATGTTTTTAGTATTACAGAATATAATGGCTTTAGTCGATAGAATGGCTGTTGTTTTTATACCACGATGGGAGCAAACGCATATACATCATGCCTAACTTAGCAACTCCTTAGAAGCTTACTGGTGTGACCTCACTCACACGCAGGAACACAACAACCCCTGAGAAAATGAATTTGACTGCGGTGTTCTGTAAAGTGGAGGTACTTCGCCAGACGGGTTGCTTTGATGCGCCGTACCTATCTGCCGCTCTCGCAGCAGTTCCGCAACTCCTCAGGAGCTTTCTTAAATATGTTTTTTGTATTATAGAATAGTATATGCCGGTATATGCCGGACTGTTATTAAATTAGGAGAATGCAATGTACCACGTGCTTTACTTACTTTGACTGTACAGATAACAGTGAGTGACTTACACCGCTATGGAGTTAAACATAACATTCATAATACACTTTATTGAAACTATCTTTCTCTTAGCCATAGAAATTATGTTTTTTTATTTTTTTTTTGTTATACAACGTCGGGAGTCATGCAAGCATACGGTCCACCTGATGTAAAGCATTTACCGTAGCCTATTAACGCGTGTAATATATTGAGTATCACTCGCGCGATGCGTCCTTTGCTGCTTCCACAGCAACTCCTTAGGAGCTTACTGGTAACCTCACTCACACACAGGAACACAACAACCCTCTAGGGAGTTGTTATTTGGCTGCGGTTTTCTGTGAGGTGGAGGTACTTCCCCAGATGGGCTGCTTTGATGCGCCCTACCCCTCTTAAAACATCCGGACCTAGATAAACAGACATGTTCATGCACACAATTGTTTGTCTTGTGTGGGAATCGAACCCACGAGCGTTGGTGTCAAAGTCGCGTCTTTCACGACTGAGCCACCGGGCTCCTCAAAATTGATGTATTGGAAAATGCCTTAAATTTTACTATTTATGAGATTTGCTAAAAGTTTCAGTACTTATGTACAAAAATACTCGTATTATTTCAACAGTCAATGGTCAGACCATAAAAATATAAATAAAATAAAATTAAATCACAAAATAAATTTCCATTTAGGCCAATAGATAGCAATTTGCTAAGTACGGCTTTATAGGCTAAGAATTAAAGAATTTATTTCAAACAACAAACACATATACTATAACAATTGCGTTCGTAAACGACTGCGATAGTATAAACTGTGTTGCAGCCGTTTGCGCCCGTCTCCGAGGTAACATGTTGTAGGTAGTTCTAAACACAAGAAATTACAAGAAGAGTACCTACTTATCATATGATAAAACTACTATTAGTGACGTAATACACAATGACAGTTGCAATTTATGATATATGCATGTGCGTTATTGTGTGCGTGTGTCTCTCTGAGGGTGTATGTGTGGGTTTCCAAGAGTTTGTTTGTGTGTTGGCGTGTGTACGTGTGTGTGGAGTGTATATTTGAGTGTTGTAGGTGCGTGAGAGTACGTGAAGGTGCGACTGATTTGAGTGTACTTGTACGTGTTAAGGGGATATGTGGGGGACAGAGAGCTGATTTAGACAAGTTCGAGAGTGTTTATTTGATATGTGTGGCATGTACTGACATTTCTTTGTTTGTAAACAAATAATAAGTAAACCAAAAATATGTAGAATAACGTGCTTTGGCACTGTTTTACTGTAATTAAAAAGCAAGGTAGTGGCAGCAGTAGTAGCAGGCAAATATCTTTATGCTAGCGAACCATCTGACTAACCCGTTTCCCACAAAGCTAAAAAAAATTTAAGTGATGTTTTATTATCGGTCCACTAAGAAAGTACCGTTCTCCTCTCTAAGAAATCTTTACGCAAAAATTTAATATGAAATTCATAATGCGTGGTTAAGGACGCCGCAATTTAACTCACGGAGACGGTTTGTGAAAGTAAATAAATATTTGTAAAGATAAATAAAAAAATATACTTTGCATATAACTCTGTTGATCTTTAATTTTAGTAATCCTTCATTATATCCTCACAAAATAATATATCACATACTTTCTATCTGACATTGAAATCCGTATAAATCTGTTGCGCTCGCGCTGCCATCGTGCGTCATGACTATTATATACTCGCCTGGCAGATCCTTACAACCGGACCGCCGGAATATTCTGGCTGTTTACATATACTTTCGAAACAGTTGAAAGAATATGCCCACAAAATTTTAGCCTTGTGGGAGCAGGTTATGAATTAATACTTCGATGACAACTGGCACATATTTGCAACCGTCAAATAGGTTGTCAATTTTTTTTACACTTAAACATATATAAATTACACCGTATTAAATTTGTAGCTTTGTGGAAAAAGATTAAAAAAAAATGTTTTTACATTTAAAAAAAATTAAGGGATGAGGATGCAACCGCGAGATGCTTGCCGGAACGGTACTTTCTTAGTGGACCGATAATAAAACATCATTTAAAAATTTTTTAGCTTTGTGGGAAACGGGTCAGTCGAATGGTTCGCTAGCTCTCCTACTATTATCGTCAATTCGGTCAAAACATTTGTTATATAGTCAGTGAATATAATATGCTCTTGTCCCTCCCTGTCCATTCACCTAGTGATAGTTTCGTTAGTCAGAATGACGTTGAATATAATAACTTTATAATAACCTTTTTCTTAAGAACTCACGTTGGTCATTACTAAAAGACTTTTAATGCTGAACGTACCTGTTCGTATACAATCCTCACGAAGACTTTGCCAAACCAACATACTGTTCAGATATAAGCCTATAATTATCTATTAATATAATTTATGCGTCATTAGTGAACTGACCTGGTTACTTGATTCTTCTTCTTTTATTCTTGATTATCATTTACTTGATCCGTAAATGTGATTTAATCAACAACTCAATTAGGTAAGTTAAACACCTAAGTTTATACCTATCAATAAAAAAAGAAAATAAAATTGGCAAATAGAGGAGAAAAATGTACTGAATTTTTTGTCTTTACCTATTTATTTATTGTACATATTAATTATAACAAGCGAAATACGTACATAAGATGTTAATTATTTATACAAAGTTTATTACAAAAATAGGCATAATGTCTAGTCCAGAATGGTTTACTTCAGTGGCATAACATCACGTCGATATCTTGTGAATGTGTAGGTATTGTCCATATCCTAGATTTGAATATCTTTGATTAAATGGTTTCAATAACTGAGTATAGTCAAGTATTGGTCTATAGGTAGCGTGAGATAAATCTGAAGCTCTTCCAAACACATGTAGGTTATTAACAAAAGGAGGTGGAGGAGTCTTTGGCAAGTATGTCTTAGCTATATACGTTTTAGATTTGTTTTCAACAGATCCGTCTCTCTTATTTTCATATGAATAATATTCTCCACTTGCAGGCGGCACATTTAAACCGTTACTCTTATTTATTATAGCAGGAACGTAGCTGCTATAAACGTTTGTATTTTGACGTAAAACCGTATTGATGACAGGCAGCGGCGATCCGGCTAGTAGTTTTGTATGTAATGGACTGTTGTTTAAATTATACGGTGATGATAATGGTTGCAGTATTGATGGTGCTGCTGCAATATTGTCATTGATATCTGAAACAACATAACAGGACAATATTTTGTATGAACACCAAATGTTTACCACTCCTGTCTTCCTACCTCCGAAGTTTGTGAAATAATTACACCTAAAAACATACGTAAACATTATAGGAGTAATAGTAATATTTCTCATGTAGGAATAATGCGAGAGGAAGAAATGACGATACATATATACAGAGCAGAGGAAGACCAAGTTCGGTCTTAGCCTTCCTCGGCTCCCACATCTAGAATGACCAAATTCCAACGATATATATCGTTATTTATAACCAACGTTCCAACGATATAGTCGTGTGTTATGGGTACTAGACAACTGATAAATATATATTTTTTTGTAAATACATACTTATTATACATAGAAAATACCCAGACCAAGACAAACAGACATGTTCATGCACACAAATGTTTGTATTGTGTGGGAATCGAACCCACGACCATCGGTGTCAAAGTGGCGTAACAGCGCGTTTCACCACTGCGCCACCGAGCTTGTCATTATACGAAGAACGAAAGTTGTTGATTATAATGTGTTAGTTCAGTCCCGAGTACTAGTATCGCGTACTACACACAAAACGAATGTTGTACTTAGAAACTTGGTTGACGCCTCATGTCTTATGTTATATATCGAAAAATTATAAGATTGCATAGTGGAGAGGCCCGCACCGCATTTTCAGGAACACCGTTCCTATATGAAATCTATATGTTTGTCTGTCAGATTCGGATTCAGCATAAAAAAGTAGAATAGGAATGTTCAGAAACACCGCTCCTATCTCTTAAGGAACATGGTCAAAATGGCCGGCAATTAAAAAGAAAAAAAAATTGAATTGTTATATAATTGACGAGCCAGGTGTTCCTCTGGCAATGCAAGCTTGCGCATTCTCAACTGGTTTTTTTGAAGTGAAAACTTCTTTAGCGGCGTTGTGCACTTTTTGGGATGAGTAAAAAATGTTAAACTCGCGTCAGGACACGTGACCCTGATCGAAAATTCGTAAGATTTTGGTGAGAATTAGAACTTAAGTTCGCTGCAGCGCTAAAAGCGCTGCAGCGAACTTTAGTTACTTACCTTAAATTAAACAATTAAAACATGAAGCGCTACATCGTTCATAGGGCATTATTTTCCCGCGACCAAAACGTTGTAAGCGCCATGCAATTCTTGGCGTTTACGCGTTTCATTCAACGTAGTTTATTAACATCGCTGTTTGGTTTGAGCGGCGCAGGGCGCTTGCGCGAGTGTGCGTGCGTGTTTGTACTACAGCCTGCTACGCGTATCCACGGATGGTGACTGCTGATGGTTCGACCGTCTGTATACTAGTAAAATTGGTGTACCTATTAAAGTGTTTAAAATATGGAAATTTAACAAAGAGCAGTACTTTTGTAATGCAATTCTTTTATATATATTCTTTTATAATGCAATTTTTGTAAAGCAATTCGTGCGAAATTATTCCCTAACCATTCCAAAATATTCAAAAATGCACAACGTTAATGTTCAAGTTTTCACTTCTGCCGGCACTCCCGGAGAGCAACTCGTTTGTTTTTATACTACGTCGGGTACCGTAGCCTATTAACGCTTACGATATATTACCTAAGTATCACTCGCGCGATGCGTCCTCTGCTACTTACACAGTAACTCCTTGGGAGGTTACTGGTGACCTCACCCACACGTTTGCGCACTTTATTGGAAATATAATTTTGTGAGTTAATTAGTAGTTTGATTTGGTTCGCCATAGACTCTTACAACTCCTTTATTGGTTGAAGGTTGGCTTAGAACGCAGTTCCCTGATGAACCTCATCAGGAAACTGCGTTCTAAGCCAACCTTCAACCATTTAGTGTTGTGATGCCCCTGGTTGCCCATGGTTTTTAGAGGGCCGGCAACGCATGACTGACACCCGTGGAGTTGCACATGTCCGTAGGCTATGGTAACTGTTTACCATCAGGCAGGCCGTATGCTTATTTGCACCGTAGTGGTATAAAAAAAAACATATCTATATCGAACTTCCCAATCGTCTATGTCAATGTCGTATAATGGAGTCGTCAAACAGAACTAATTAACGCAAATAATTTAAATAGTTTCTTCTTATATATAAAATACTGCCAAATACTTTATCATTAACATGTATCATAGATTTTAAGCATTCTATAACAATTCTATAGTTACATACCATAATTATGAACCAATGCCTGTGATGTTGGATATTCGCGACTGTGTAACGTAGGAAGTGGAACAGGGTTCAACTTTCTTCTCGTATTGTCACTAATATCAAGCTTGCCAGATTTAGTAAACTCTAAAAAGTCAGTTTCGTCACTTAATGGAAATTCATTTTTATTATTTGAGTATTTATATACTTCTTCTAGTACATACTCATTTTGACCCCGTTTTTTATGTTGTTTTCTATTGTCGTTCTCATTTTTAAACATGTGGGAACCGTTATAATCTTCCGATTTACCAGTTCTGAGAGTATCCTCGTTTTGATAATGTTTATCATTTTTGTCATCTCGTCTATTATTTATAGTTACGCCATCTTCTGTTTCCATTAGAATGTGTTCGCCTTCTTGAGATGACCTATTTAATAGTAAATTAACGTCACTTCTATCATTAGACTCTTCAGTCCTCGAGTTATCATTTTCTGTAATATCTAAATCATCAACCTGACCGAGTTCAGTACGGTCACTCGCATTAATTCCTTCATATAAATTTAAATCAGCATCTTCTTTGCTACTAAATTCGGGTTTCCTTGATTCTCCAATTTGTACATCCTGTAAATAAATGATAAATAATTATTTATTACAGTATAAAGAGTTTATGTTTCCACTTCAGCATCTAATGTATCAGGGCTGTATGAGCTACTCGTTACTCCAGACTCTTTCTCCGCTCTTTAGGGTTCTTTACCAAAAGGTAAAAAAGGAACACTTGTGGTGCTACTTGTTTAGTATCCAAACGGACGGAGTACGTGAAGTGAAAAATTTGAAAATAAAATGAAAAATCTTAGTCTGTCAAATATAAATCCATAAAGTTTAAAAAAATGCTACACAGTTGATAATTATCCCTGCAGAAATCAATTAATTGTTATTAGGGATAAAGCATACGCTGTCCGGCCGTCATATTGAAAAGGCCAAACAACTGATTACGTTGTACTCAATTGTGGTCCAAATTAAAGTCACTAGATATACGGGAAGAAGTCTACAAAACTAACTGACTGTTCTGCCGGATAACAAAAAATACAATCCGAATTGCTTATCAAAAATACGTCGATACAACAGGAGAGTGACGTGGGATGTTTTGCTCTTAGTGTACCTACTTCGACGAGACGACTTTCGACGAGTTCGGTGGCTACTTTGACTTTGACATTTAGCTACAGCTACTTTGACATCCACGAGGTTCGATTTCACCAGTGAGTGAGAGTGAGTTCACCAGTAAGCTCCTAAGGAGTTACTGTGTGAACAGCAACAGTGGCATCGCGGGATTGATACTTAATGTATTGCAAACGTTTATAGGCTATGGTAACCCATTTACATCAGGTGGGCCGTATGCTTGCATGCCTCCCAACGTTGTATAAAAAAACACATTTTGGTTATCAAATCTCAGATTCAGATTCAGCAACCCAAATGAGAAAGCAGGTTGGAAAAAATCGAAATTACCTAGTCAAAATATAACTAAGTGTTGTCCTTTTGGGATATTCTGTTGTTGAATGGAAGACATTTCTTACGAGATTATTTCGCCATTGTATATTTTTAATGATAACATGTACGTTTTATATTTATTTCGGTGTAATAAAGATATTACAATACAATACCAACATAACTTTCTTGTGGCGTGTTCTTTTGTGCGAACTAATTGCCTGTGTGTTTAGATTGTACGTTTTAAGATCAAGATACACGGCCGCGTGTCAGGCAAGTTCAGAAAATAAGCGGTCGACGAGATGCAGCGGAAATTAACAGGCCTTCATCTATACATATATAAATAATAAAATTGGTCGTGTTCTATCGGAAGGTGATGTCAGGAGGCCCAGAAACCGGCGAGCGTGCACGAGAATAGCAATGAATGTTAAAGAAGCGAGTGAGGTATGTAAGGATCGAGTCACGTAGCGCTCGGTTCTCTCTGCCTACCCCGCAAGGGATTTGCGTGAAGTTATAGATAAATAAATAGACAAGGATTATGTTATGAAAATATTGTGGTCATGAGGATGTATCGCAAAATTATTTTGGCTTTTACAATTTGTTTGATTATTATTATAAGTGCTCTAAATTTAGGTGAACCTGGTGGAAAAAACGGATTGTTTGAAACTAACTTCATTTATGTGTCGTAGCCGTAAAGCTTGGATCTGTATCTGGTATCGTACAAAGGAGGTCATTTTTAATAGAATTTGGCTCCCTTTTTACATTTATGATTTGTTGGTATTAGAATATATATTTGTTGGTATATTCAATAAACAATGCATAAACAGATTTACCCTTCAGCATTTTACCAAATTAATAGGAAACGGGACAATGCTAGGAATAAGAAAAAGAAAACAATGCATAATCACCTATTTCTGAAAAGTTAAAATCCTCTCTAAGTGTATCAGTAGTATCAAAATATGTTCTATACCCAACCTTGGTTTCTTTTTACCCTTAGCCATTTATATAAAATTTCAAAAAATTCTACTCTCAGCAATTCCTTCTGCTTAAATTTAGTGTGGAATTTATGAAATTGGGGTATAAATTGTTACCTTTAGAGACCAACGCAACCTCACCGACACGCTTTACATCCATATAACTAATAATGAAAGAGAGGTAGGATACATCAAAGCAGCTCGGGTGGGAAAGTACCTCCACCTCACAGAAGACAGCAGTAAAAGAACAACGCCCAGGTAGGTTTATTGATACCTGCTAGTGCGTGAGATTACCACTGAGTTCCCGCGATGTTGTTCTGATCGCAGCATAGATGGCAACATTTTAGCGATATTAAATTTACTGCATGCGTTTACAAACTTCAGATGCCTTCTTCTTCGTAGCGTTACCCCTTTTCCTAATCCATTAGTATTGGCAGAATCCGCTATCTAAGCCTAAGGATTTCGCAAAGATACAATTTTTTACATAGTGCGACTGCCATCAGACATCTCTATAACCCTGAGGGGAAACTAGACCTGTCTTAGGTTATGTCAGACGCCTTTCGAAATATGCTTCTACTTGCGGATTCCTTCCTTCACCTGCGAGTCCGTGATAATTACAAATATGTATATAAATCCGCAAACACGAAATCAGTGTTACATAGGCTTTAGATAGCATTCTATAATGAATGGACTGCATGATATAAGTCTCATAGAATAAACAAATAAATAAAACTGCAACTGGGTATTATTAAAACTAGTAAAAAAACAAACTTACTTCAGCTATGACTAATTTCAGTATCCCTAGAAGAGCACAACTAAAAATGTATTTTTTCATGTTTAAAACCAGTTTAACATAACTATTATTGTTCGTACGACCCTAATAAAGAGACTGATACAACTAAATAAGGGCTCTGAATAGCTGCAAGATTGGTTTATCATGAAATCGATTTGCTTAAGTAGCTACGGTCTATAATAATGGTGTATGCATTTAAAAGGCATATTGGTTTTACTGCTGATTATTTTTCACGCCATTCTTACAATTGTTCAACAATAAATGATCAAATAAAGATGGATCATGTTAATCTGTTTTAAATGACTTCATCTATCATTAATTGTGAAGGATTCATTGCGTGTATATGGTTATTAGCTTTTAGGTTAATGTAATGATACACATTAGATTTATCCATAAATTTATCGTAATACGAATTGACAATTTGAAAGAGACCAACATTGGTAAGTTTCTTTCAGCATTTCTTCTTTCTCAATAGTTATATTCGAAATGGTGGTAGAATAAAAAAAGAAAACTGAATACTATGAGCCGTCAATAAAATACAATGAGATATTATTATAAATATGTAAGACGTATCTAAGTACGCATTAAAGGAAACTGTAAACAATGAAATATTAACATTTTTAATAATTTTTTAAGGGTTTTAGACCCTTTATATTCTTTTATACAAATTCGTACAAAAAACAAGCATGCATCGCACCTGACATGAACTTGTTCATAATATACCCTATCAATGCATGCAATAGGTACAAGAAGCTCGCGCGTTTCAACCTTTGCAAAAACCTTTTTTCTCTGGAGCTTCCTGGCAACCTCACTACCTCTATTTGATAAGAAAATTATTGTTGTGAAACTCAAAAGATTTAAATTATGTTATTATTATTCTTGTTGATTAAAACCACTAAATTCGTATTTTGGGATTTATGTACATTTTTGTAATATCACTTGCTCGGTGATGGAAAACATCGTGAGGAAACCGCTATTTTATAAGAAATTATATTTCGATTGTCCCAACCTAAGAAAGGTCTGGTTTTCCCTATGGGTTGTGAAGGCAACCCCTTATGTCAAAATCAGTATCTTCGCTACATTCTTAGGCTTTTAAATAGCGTGCCCCGCCGAACCTAATGGATTGGGAAACGGCACAATATTAACAAAGTTTCAAATAATTTTAAATTATTTCGTTTAAATATGACTTCAACCTGAAATATTTTTCATTGCGTATTTTCACTTTAACTTCTAATTTTCGGCTTTCCTTGTCTATTTATTTATCTACAACTTCACGCCAAATCCCTTGCGGGGTAGGTAGAGAACCGAGCGCCACGTGATTTGATCCTTACAAACCTCACTCACCTAGTGGCAGATAAGCTGTTTCTTATTTTTTCACTAAGAAGGGCTACAAAGGTCTACGGTCAGTGCGGTACGGTACGGACCTGAAGGTTTGCAGTTTCCGCAGCCAATGGGCACTTCATTACTCGCGCGTTGTCGACGTTCTAAACCTTTTCGCGTCTCTCTTGAAGAACATCATGCTGTAGTCCTTTTCTTATAAAAACAACTAATCCAGTTGTATTGTCTTAGGTTTTCGCGATTGTTACACATTGAAGACTGATTCTGCGGTAACGGATGCTGCAAAGCCATTGCAAAGCATTCGAAACGTCAGGTTCAACAAAATAAATAAAACACGCGATACTTTCGTTAAAAAATGTTTAATTCAAACTCATCCAGTTGTTTATTAGAGCGTCTTACTTTTTAGCACGGTGCACCAGTTGCAGCTGAGATTATCTTTGACTCTAACAATGACACCAGGTAGCACACCAGCTATAGTTTTTTTTATTAATAATAATAACCCCACTATGAGAGTCTATAAGGGCCTTCAGGGTCTTCAGCGTGTCTTTGTCGGTCGAAGTGGAAAGACAAGTAGGCCTCGCAGGACCCTCAGCTCTGGCTTGCCTTCATTGGCCGTCCAGAGAGGAGTCGATAGGGCATTATGTTCCAGGGTGAAAGTGTTAAAAGGCATAACACCGCGAGTAACCTCGGAGAAAGCGCACCACTCCCCACGACGCACCTGACTCTCAATACCTACTCATAGATATATTGTTCCATCGATATTTCTAAGTGCGGGCCACGGCAGATGAATAACATTACGTCGATCTTTATAGGGACCTCTACGCATTGGATCCATATCTCCGCGCACTTCTATCCAACGTCTTTGAATGGGGCATACCGTCCAACAGCAAACATTTTCATAATGCTGTTACGTAGATTTTGTCCGAACGATGGCATGAAACCCCTGTTTGTGAACCCACAAACATTTTCGAGGCTCTATACCTAACCCTGGTAGTCCTAACAGCATAACCCCGAGGCCACAAATACTCTGTGTAGTTCTCTTTTGTAACAAAGAAATATATTATTTTTTGAATTTGACGTTAGAGGAATGTGAAAAGAAAACAGAATAGTATTTTTGACGTCTTCGCGATTGAGTTTTTTTTGGTTATTTATTGGTGTTTTTATATTTAACATTTTTAACAACTGTTCTTTTACTAATGGTAAGTAGGTATACATTTTTTTTGTATTATGTAGTGCCCACAACAATGTACATTTTCTCTTAGAAATATATGTCTTACATACCGGCCGCGTATCGTGGAAGCCATCGGCGATAATTACTGCTTTCTAGTTGTAATTGTACTATTTATTGTGATATCTCAGTGGATATAGAATCAGCCTCTTGATCAACTGGTCCCCAGTTCGAAACCCGGTGTGTAGCAACAAATTCGTGTTTTCGGATTCATATACGTATCTGCGTATTTATAATATCACTTGCTCGACGGTGAAGGGAAACATCACTGTCCAAGAAATTATATTCCGAAAGACGTGTGCCCTTACCTAAGAAAGTTCTGGTTTTCCTTTTGCATTGTGGACGTCTGACAACAGTCACTCCATGTGTCCTCGCCAAATCCTTAGGCTTAGGCTTAGGTAGCGGAGTCCGCCAAGCCTAATGGATTAGGAAAACGGATACTCTAAGAATAAGAGTTGCAATTGTACTATTTGTAATTTCATTGTAATCAATTTAAAAGTTATAAACTTTGTAATTATTGGAAGTTCCGTTTCTGTTATTAATCGATTTAACTGAAAGATTTTACTATATTTATACTTATGATAAAACTATTATTTTCATGCTATTAGTCCCATATAAGTTTAGTGTAGTTTTATAGCTGTTAAAGATATGAGTGAGTTGTGTAAGGATCGGGTTATGCGACGTCCGGTTTTCTCTACCGACCGACTGAATGAGGGTTCATTTTCAAACCTTCTTAGTTATCCGAAACCATTTTATCTCTAACAGTTACAAAATAATAGCTTTCCCTTTCAGACGGGCGCAGCACCGCGGGGTACTGACTTCAAGGTTGTCGCAAGAAGTAAAGAGGAGGAAGATGCTTTTGATTATAGAGCACTTAGAAACGTCCCCAAACCGAATGGGTAGCTGGATATTGTATTTTTTATTGACTATAGATATTTTAGTCTATTGTAATGTAAATTCTTGATACTGGAGAATTTTGCAGTTCAATAATGAATCCAAACACTTCGATGCACTGCTTATTGCATACTCTGTGACAGGAATATTCCCAAGTCTCTCTAGACTGTCTTTAAAATATTATCTCTTTTTTTGGCGAGCCTGCATGAAACGAACTATAAATGTTTATGAAGGGAGTGAGGTGTATAAGGCATGTGTCCGCTCGGTTCTCTCTATCTACCTCACATGGGACTTGGCGTAAAGATATAGATAGATAGATCCCCCATTTTCGGGTAAATAAAACGTGAACACATTTGTTAATATAATGCGTATACCCATTAATGAAGAGAAATATTCAAGATACTCTGAACGTGGATCTTTGTCATTTAAACAATAATTGTAATAAATGGCACAAGTAATTCCAAATATGTTAAATAAGTCTGGGTCAATGTATGAGCGCTGTAGCACTCCTGTCAAATTTGATATGTGTCCGAGTTCTATACCACAACGTAAAAGAGCTATAAGATACAGGTACACAGTGCATGAAGTACAGTATAACTCAATACGAATATTATTACCCGGTATTTTCGCGCCATCGCCATCGCGCCTGGTGGAAAGCGTCAATAAGAACCAGATGTGAGAACAGTCATCAGAGTGATTAACTCTGTGCTGGTTGTCCTCCCTTGACGCCTCTCCCCCTATTAACGCTTGTAACATATATCACTCGTGCGATGCTACCTTTACTACGAGCTTACTGGTGACCTCACTCGCACGCAGCAACACAACAAGTCTCTAGGGAATTGTTGTTGTGCTGCGGTTGTCTGTGAGGTGGAGGTCCTTCCCCAGACGGGCTGCTTTGATGCGCGCCTCTCTTAAAACACCCAGTTCAAGACGAACAGACATATTCATGCACACAAATGTTTGCCTAGAGCGGGAGTCGGACCCACGAGTATTGCTTACCATTCTATAAAAATCCTCTATCCTTCCTATCCTATTTCAGGGTCATTGCATCAGTGGCACACATGATAAAGGGGGCGCTCGGTGGTGGTATACTCGGAGGACACGTGGCCTACATGAAAGGTGGTGTATATGTGGCTGTTCCTATGAACATCTTTTTTGGCGTCTACATGACATATTGTCTCTATGTAAGTAATATTTTTTAAGTACTCTTAAAATGCCCAACATAAGTGTAGTATTGAGCACGCAGTATTGAGCAAGCATCAGAAGGCATTTGACCTATCTTATGTATATCCATATTTTGCACCAGATTGGAATCGAGTCACAATATAATGGACCACAAATTTAATTCGATTGTATCTTCTTGGCATGCCAGTAAAATGAACAAGCATATGGCCTACCTAGTCATCAGTACCTTATCCTTTGGATCCTGTAAAATACCTCAACGCGCTCACTTTGCTGTAGTCTAGGAAAACTTTGGTAGGCAGTTCATTCCACAACTTCTTCGGTAGAAAACTTCTGTGGAACGGCACCGAAGGTCGCAGTATGTGAGGATGAATTTTTAGTCGTCTGAGAATGGTGCAATTGTAAAACTAGGCTGTTGGCATCATATATTCAGAACGCAAATCATCGTACAATCGGCAGAACACACAAAGTGAGGCAAAAACTCCCCTTCTCTAGAAAATTCAAGGTTTCAATACTGTGTGAGCTTAAATATGTTTCTTCTGCCATACTCATTTTTTTGGTCGACGCGTATTCAATTTTTTTTCAAATTATGAACTCCTATTTTATAAATTTCAGCTGCTCGTTAATTCTGCGCAGCGTTTATACAGAAGAACACATATTCCAACCATGTCTTATGCAGATGTTGGGGAAGCATCCTGCAAGTGTTTCCCCAATCCCAAAGTAGCGAGATGGGCGAAGTGTTTCAGGTGCGTCTTTTTTAGTCACATTTACATCTACTCATACTTATTCCATTGCTGAAATACGGATTACATTTAAAAAAGTAATTAAAATGATTCATAATGAATATCAATCACCATAACAAATGTCACATTATACTACAAATGACCCAAAACTATGCAAAGATTATTTATTTAAAAATACCGCGTAAACAGCGTGTTATGTGACTTTAAAACGCGTGATTTTACTTTGTGTGTTAAGGAACTACCAACAGCTGTGGCTGTAAATTGCAATACCCAGTTAGGGTCGATACTAATACTATTACATGTTACATGTTTATTTTTCACACTACAGATATATTCCTTGAAACTTTTATCGTTCATGTATTCAGCAACAGAGTAATAGCATTTTTGTCGTAGAAGATTTTTTAATTTATTTTTGAATAGGTGTACTTACTTTTTGTTCATGTTTAATAGAATTTGGTAATTGATTATATATTAATATTGCGCGGTAGAGTGATCCTGCTTTGTGTATCTGTAGTTTAGGTTCTGGTAATACTAGGTTGTTATTACGGCGAGGGTTTTTGTGGTGTTAGGTTAGGTTAGGTTAGGTAATTGATTATATATTAATATTGCGCGGTAGAGTGATCCTGCTTTGTGTATCTGTAGTTTAGGTTCTGGTAATACTAGGTTGTTATTACGGCGAGGGTTTTTGTGGTGTTAGGTTGGCGAATATCGGCCATTACTCGTAGGCACTTCTTTTGCATTATGAACATATCATTGAAGTCCGTGCTGTCACCCCAGAGATATATTCCGTAACGAAGCCAAGAGTGCGCTTACGCGTAATATAGTAATGCTACATCATCCGCGAAAAGTACACACTGTGAGTTCGTAATTTTTGGTAAGTCGTTGATGTAAACGAGAAATAAGACACATCCCACTACACTACCTTGGGGGATAGACGAGTTGGTGATTTGCATTCCAGAGTTGATGGTTGTGGATTCGCCTGTGTTTTCGTTCACGTGCTCTATTTGTACATATTGTGAATGATTTGCTAAATACGATTTTATCCACCGGTGTAAGGGTCCTCGAACCCCCATTCCTTTGAGTTTTGATAAAAGTATATCATATCTAACTTTATCATATGCCTTGGACATATCTAGCAGCACCTCTATAGCATGGTTTCCATTCTTTAAGCAATTAAGTATACTTTGTACATAGTTAAAGATTGCAAATGTCGTGGACTTTTTTTCCCGGAAGTCGTATTGATTTCTATTAAGTACTAAAAACATTAAATTGACCTTCACGTTGAACCCCACAAAATTTGTATTGGCGTTTGTATCCGCACACTATCCAACCACTTCCTCTTTAAGGTTGTGTTTTTCCAAAATTTCCATTAAGGAATCGTAAATAATTTCTGCTGTTTCGCCAGGTAAATTCACTAGATCTAATATTTTGACATTAATGCCGGTAATGTAGGGTAAAAGTACCTTACTAGCGTTGGAAATATTTTGATGTCTTTATGGTTCGAAGCATCTGTAAAGATACATATAAATGGGACATCGTTAAGTTCTGTCTTCATAATATCTGAAGAATACGGCGCAATCACATTTTTAGCAATAGCTTCACACTTAGTTTTTCCGCAGCAAAACTTTTTCTCAAAAACTTTTTGAATTAATTTGGAAGTGCAATCCATCGATCGATAACTTTGATTATGACATACAGTATGGAAAGCCCACATGCCCTCAGCTTTTACCAGCTCTGCTTCTTTGTCACCATATTTTTCGTGATGGAAGTAAGAAGTCAGTGACGACGACGTACTTGCAGCGGTTAGTGCTTTTTATGCTTGTCCGATATCAAATGACTTTATGTATCATATCTGCCGCCGTGAGCAACAGAAAATGTACCATTACATTTATTGCAACGCACTTCTGAAGGTGTTGAACACTTTTGCAAGAAAGGAAATTCTTTTTGCAAGTCCTCCGTGAACTTACAACTTCGCTTTTTCGCGGTCGGCGGCATTGGAACAACAATATTTTTTTCTAGCGAAACTAAAAATACCACGAGTTATCAATTACGTGTCACGGCGTGCACTAACTAATTCGAAACGAAAACAAACAATTCAACATTATTACATACACTGGCGCTCTTTGAACTTGAGCCTTTTTTTTATCTCTGTCTCTCTTGCACTTGTCACGCGAAACAAAACAAAGCAATTAGACTCACACTCACGTAAGCATATTTGCGCACGCGGCATGAACACACGGACGACATGCGCAGCCGTACACGTCTCGTCGTTTGTATTTTTTATGCGGAACCATTTTATGCGAGCGAGACGATGGGAAACGAGGAATGCGGGACATACGGGACGCCTTAGACGATTTGCGGGACTATTTTCTTAAATATTGCAATGCGGGATTACAACTGTCATTGCGGAGCGGACGGTTGGCCGCCTTATGTAAAGTATTTTATAATTCCTAAATTCTCTTAAAAAATCAACTCTTGTTTATGCTTGTCAAAAAAAAAGAAAATATTCGACGCGTGAAGAGAGGCTTCTTTCACGAACCCAGTGGGTATCGGGCCGACATGGCGGCAAGCCGGGCAGCGGCGACGGTGGCGCTACGACACACATCACTTCCCCACTTATATACAAATCTATGTATTTGATCTTGCCACGCTTCCTGCTGGCTTCGTGAAAGAGGCTCCAAGATCTCCAACATCTACGAGAAGGCGTATTTGATCACTATAATCCCTTCTTTGAAGTTTGATGTCTTAGAAGAAAGACCTTCGAGTTTGGAACTCTTCAAGAAATGCGTGAAGAGGTTTTTTCACCCATGCATTGCCGATCAACGCACGGGTGACACTCTGGTGTTGCAAATGCCCATAGGCTATGGTGACTGTTTACCATCAGGCAGGCCGTATGCTTGATTGTCACCTTAGTGGTATATATAAAAAAAGAGCTCATTGCTATTACGAATATTTAGTTTTACTATTGAAATCATCATACTTAGAACCACGGCCACTTTCACCCGCTTTAGTATTATTATTCACTAGCTGCTGCCCGCTGCTCCGCCCATGTTGAGTCAAATAACGTAGCCTATGTATTAATCCAGATCATCATCTATCTACTTGCCAAATTTCATTCAAATCCGTTCAGCCGTTTAAGCGTGAAAGAGTAACAAACATCCGTACATACAAACTTTCGCATTTATAATATTAATAATAATAGGATTTCGTGCAGGGGTACTATTGAATGAGTAATTTCTTTTGTGGTTTTTGACAAGTTTGACTTTACATCATTGCTTCTCTCTCACTCGTATTCAAATCGACTAATCGCCATATTTAGACCCAAGGCCAGTTTAATCCGCTTAAGTATGATTGTTCATTCCGTTCAGGAGTAATATTGTATGAGCAGATTCCCCTTGTGATTTTCGACAAGTTGGACGTTACATCATTGTATCTCTCTCACTGGTATTCTAAAACGATAATGGTGCAAATGTTTAACACCTAAATTTATCTTCCCTGTTTGTTATACAGACATTCAATCGATTGGATTATATGTATAGACTTATACGGATCTTGTGCATGCTATCAATTAATAATAGCCAAGTCTTTCAAACAATTCTTTGAAGATACTACCAAATCCAGCTTGGATCCACTTAAAGAAGGTAAAAATTCATTACATTATGATAAGTCTGTGTATACACGGCTGTATTATATATAGTAGAAAACATAGCAGAAGATCCAAACATAGTACTTACGAACTTTCGCGTATGTATGTACATCACTGCAATATGCATGTGTTAATGTGTAATTTCTATTGCGTAAGGAAATTCTCTCTCTTAAAAGGTTTCTTACTTATAACGCATTGATATTCAAACGAAACCTGCTCGTCTACGGATGTACAAACAGTGTACTATGGCTCCTCAGGAGAAGACTGAAGTGTAACATAGCAGGTGATGTGAATTGCGAATAAGTTATTTCAAAAAATTTCAATATTCAATACAGCGTTATAAATGCTTATAATTGCAACAATAATTGCTAAAATTTAATTAAATATGCAGTTTTTATTAATAACGTTCTTGTAGTAAGACATTCGAGACTTATATCATTTGTATGTTTATTGTAGTATGTCTTCTTTAATTTCAGGATATCCAAGTTTAAGAGCATATTTGGCGATTTTTATAGTACCTGTAATTCTCATCTGTTTGATAACACATCTGAAATGGTTGGCCCCATTTTCTGTTGCGGCGAATGCTGTAGTTGGTAAGTGCATCATAAACTGGTACCTAATGGGGCAGTTTCAGCCCAATATTAAGAAAAACTTTTTACATTCGTTAACCGATATTGGAATATATAATTAAAAGATCCGGCCTATTGACCAACTGGCCCCCGGTTCGAATCCCAGCATGTACTATTAAATTGACGTTTTCGAATTTATGTACATATTTGTAATTATCACTTGCTCGGCGGTGGAGGAAAATTTAATTTCAAAAGACATGTGACTTTATCTAAGAACGGTCTGGTTTTTCTGGGTTGTGGAGGTCTGACGGCAGACGTTCTATGTAAAAATCTGTTTTTTCGGCAAATCTTAGGTAGCGGACCCTGCTGATCCTAATGGATCAGGAAATGATAACGCTAAAAAGAACGGATATATAATTTAAAATGTTGTTCAGTATCTGTTAACTGCTTAACAAATTTTTATTTGTAAACTTTAAAATAATAAGTATTAAAAGTTACTATTAATTTAAATATGAGTATACTTTAAAACCGTGTGTGTGGGATCCACTTCTATCAGAGTTCTGTGAAGATTTGCTCTGTTTTGTATTAGTTCTTTCATAGAATATTCTTTAAATGAAAAAATAAAATTGTTGGTCTTAAACTAGATTATGTATACGAATTTTTAGTTTTGGTTGTTACAGCATGTATATGGTACATTTATGTACCTAGTCTGGCCATAAGTTCTCGTTACTAATGAATATGCATTTATTTTTTTATGAAGTGAATGTAATTAGGCCACTGCTTGCTCCAGACATTTCTTAAGAGACACAATGTCGGCGTGTCGTTTTGAGCCGGCTATGTCCTCTAAAACTGATCATAATTTGTAGTCTAAGAGATTCAGATCTAGACTAGACGAGGGCCAGTCTCTTATAAAGTCCGGAACGTTGCTTTTGAGCCAGTCTTGGGTAGTTCGTGCCTTGTGACTAGGTGCAGTCCTGCTGAAAGTCCACGGTACATTTTTAAAAAGTATATTGCTGAGAGGGTTTATAAATTATAAATAAAGCAACACGATCCAAGACAGTCTTTTGATATACTTTGGCTAAAGTCTTCACTTCTTTTTCATATAAATGAAGCTTTGTGACTCCTTGATAAGACACTCCCCACCAAATCATTACAGACGCAAGATGATGACCACGTTGTACCTACCATTCCGACAATTTGAGAGGTTGTTTTAGAACTGTGTGCGTACATATTACCATTTTGCTTGTTGTATTGCTCTTCAATCGTGAAATTTTTTTCATCAGTAAAGAGGATATTTCTGTGCCTTTTACCTACGTATTGAGACAGCAGGCATTTTGATTGATCCACTCTCTTCACCTGTAGGGATTGATTTCGGGTATGTTTTGTGTATCGACGATAAACGCCCGGTTTCAGGTCTTGTTTTATTATACGCGACTGAGTCCTAGCGGGAATCTTCATTTCTCGTGATAAGATTTTTTGTTGCCTAATGAGGTTTCGGCGAATTAGGCTTTAACAGCCTTTGTTGTTCTAACAACACGCGGGGTCGCCCCGATCTTTTATGATCTTCAAGAGAGGAAGTGTTGGTATACCTGTTGATAGTACGATATGCCGTTCACGGCTGATACCAAGCTTTTGAAGTGTCTTGACGGCTCCATACCCACTTTGTGCAAGGCAATCACTGCAATCCTATTTTCTTTGACACCCCATTCCGTATTGTTATTTGATAATAAACACGAAAAAGTTTCTATGTAACATTATTTACGGCTAGACTAGTTATATATGGTACAAACTCAATATTATACTCAATAGTATATACTCAAATTCCAAATTTTGAAGTAGTTTCGCTTTTGGGTTTTACATTTATATAACAAAATGAAACTGTCAACTTAGACTGGTCTTATTTGTTGCTGAAGATAAAAAGAATAAACAAAACATTTGTACTGCGGTTAGCGAGATTAATGCCAATTCACATGTCAGAGGAAAAAAGCTTTTTAACTGTGATATTAAACTTAAAGATCCTAGTCGTGTGTCATCCCCGGATCAAATGTAGTTTTTAATAAATGTTTGGTTTTATTACTGTGCTGACAGTTTATTGGAACGCGTTTGGTCGTAGTTAACTAATCTAAATCAAAAGTCGTGGGGTAGTAATTCGCCAGTGTCTGATGAAATAAATCGTTTCATGAAATTGTTCTTTCATTTTCTTTTGGCATTTCTCCCTATTTTTTACATAGAAAGGTCATGTGCCAGAGGCGTGCTCGTTCGCGACCCCTGCTAATCAATTAGATTGCAATTCTGGTTAGAAAGTGCACCGATGTGCGGATTAGGGCGTCCCTCGGTAGGGTCGGTGCAAACATAGCGGGGGACATCCACTCACCACGCAACCCGAATTCCAGTGGATCGAGGAGAGCCGAGTGCTTCATAGGCACGTGGAATGTGAAAGGTGAATTGAGCTGTAAGATGAACGAGCTAATGAACGTAATGAATGAGCGATACTTAGAGGCTTTATGTGTGACAAGAATAAGCGCAAGGGGAACGACATTGATTTGGGGTAGACCGGGATCACGGTAGTGCCGGTGTAGGTGTCGTGCTTTCCTCCCGCTTGGCCTCTGGCCTAAGAGACTACTGTTTGTATGATCTCGACTTCTCTGGGCTCGTACAAAACTGGGCATCACGCGAGCACTTCTGGTTGCAGCATAAGCTCCCGTAAGCTCAGCGTGTCCTCAAGAACGAGAGAAGTTTTGGGAGTCTGAGAGGGATGTTCTGGACTTAGCTGAAGGGAATGAAAGAGTGATTACGTGTGGAGATGACCAAAAAAGTGTGATTAATTTGATTTTAATAGATAGATGTCTCCGAAATGTTATAATGGATACAAGAGCCTTTAGAGGCTCCACTCTTGAGACGGACCACTACCTGGTGGTAAGCCGGTTTGTGGGCCTTTTTAGGAAGTGGAAGCATTGGAGTGTGTATCCCTTTCGGAGATCATAAAAGGATAGGGAGCGTAAAATGCAAGATGAAAGTGTAAGGAGACCGTATGTGCATCTCGTAAGTGAGACACTTGCAAATACAAGCCTCTCCGACTCAGATGTGGATGATTGTTGGAAAGTTTTGAAAGAAAGTATGGTGGATAGTGCAAAAGAAAGGAGATGCCTGGTGGCATGCGGAGGTTGAATCCTCCGTAGCAAGAAAGAGGAAAGCGTGGCTGGATTATGTATCATCTTTGTCCTTAAATGAAAATATGAGAGAAAAGAAGAAAGAAATGTACCGTCTATGCAAGAATGAAAACAAGGCTTTAGTGAGAGAGAAGCGTGAAAGAAAAATTATGAATGAGGAAGAGAGGCTGACGAGAAACTTCGGGGCAAATACCAAACTCTTTTCTTCTTTTCTTTCGGGGCAAAAACTGAGGTAACGAAGTCTCGGAGTGGTTCCTCGGCATCCAGAATGGATAAGATAAAGCTGGTGTCATTCTTGCGTACACTCAGCAAGTGTTAGAACGGTGGAGTGAAATATATGAGTATGCCTCGGACGCTGACAATGAGAGTGAATCGGATGCTTACTCCACGTTGGCGTCCGACGAAGGCATAACTATGGATGAGATCGAATGGTCGATACGAAGCTTGAAAAATCGGCCAAGTGCGAGTCGGACTCGCGCACGAAGGGTTCCGTACCATTATCTAGAAAAAAGGCAAAAAAAAAACACGTTTGTTGTATGGGAGCCCCCTTAAATATTTATTTTATTCTATTTTTTAGTATTTGTTGTTATAGCGGCAACAGAAATACATCATCTGTGAAAATTTCAACTGTCTAACTATCACGGTTCATGAGATACAGCCTGGTGACAGACGGACGGACGGACGGACGGACGGACGGACGGACGGACGGACGGACGGACGGACGGACGGACGGACAGCGGAGCCTCAGTAATAGGGTTCCGTTTTACCCTTTGGGTACGGAACCCTAAAAATGGAAAATCAGCGGGAATTGATCTGATCACAGCTGAGATGATCAAACTAGGTGGCACTTACATCCGGGACGCCTTCTGGTACTTAAGCAATCTGTGCTGGAGAACTGGAAGGGTCTCAATGAACTGGAGACGCGCAGTCATCGTGCCCTTGTATAAAAGCAAGGGGATCACGCATGGACTGCTCCCGTTATAGGGCCATTAGTTTGATCAGCTTAGCAGCAAAAGTATATGGAAAGGGTGATTGAAAGGAGAATGAGGGTGAAATCCGATGGAATGCTGTTGGAGGCATAGGGAGGATTCCAAAATGGACGGGAATGTAAGGATAAAGTTTTCTTGCTCTGCAATATTGTGGAGAAACATCTGGTCACGGGGAATTTCCAAATTTGTTTGATTTGATAGATTTGTTTATTATTCCTTTTTTGAAAAATGTATGCAGTTTTGTTACTAATTAATTATTTGTAGGCTTAATGGGAGGGCATAGTTAAACCAATGTATAAATAATAATATATAATTAAAGAATTATAAATACTATTGTCAATGGTTGTTCGCTACAAGCCCGTACACTGTTACAGTCTTTATGCCACATGACTATAACCTGGTAGGCCATGTCCAAGTAAATAGAAAGCTTTTACACGTCTAGGTATTTCTTCTATTCCTTTTTTTAATGTATATAATATAACATTACAGCGGCTGCAATGGTGTGCGCAATATACTTTGCCTTTGCGAAGACTCCAACAACATTCGACAAAATGGCAGGAGTGACAACTCTCTACAATTTCTTTGAGTTTACTGGGATGAATGTGTTCAGTATGTCATGCTCTGGTATCGTTATTCCGATCGAGAACAACATGAAAGACCCAAGTAAATTTGGTTTAGCACTTTCTATTGGTACGTTATAATTTTATTTTTAAATTGAAGACGAAAAATTGAAGTAATTTCATTCATAACCCCATTGCTTGGTAGGTTTAAAATTCGCGCAACGATAATATCGTTATTACAATTTACATAGATATTTCTGACAGAACATAAATATGTTTTTGATAGAATATGAGAACCTTTTGGTTCTTGTGGTCTAACGTTTTAAAATGTCCAATTATCAAAAAATCTATTTATTCATTAGGTTGAAAGTATAATAATACTACAGTAATTACATTTATTTTTGCTACTAATTAATATTCATTATTATTTTTTACACTTATTTTTATTAGATTTAATTACTGCGGTAATTTTGATACAGATAATTTTTACCCTAGTCATTTTCAATAAATAGACATTTTGATAATAGGGACATATTAATAATTTAGATATTATAAACCGATTGGTATAAGAAGATAACTTTTGACACATATCTACGACTAACTTATAATTACAAAATGTCGATAGCTTTCCTACGTATTCTATTAAGATCGTCTCTTCACATATCGCATTCGACATCTTGGAATACACGCCTTACAAATCATAATCATAGTTAATTGTAATCACTTCACAAATATCTAAGCGGAATCCATTGTGGAATATGTTAACTTGTCATCCGTGATTGCCAAATATTTGGTGGAAGGATTAATCATGGTAAATGAGTTTGGACGGTTCATATTAAGAGAGGTAGACAGGACAAAACATAATATAGGTTATATTCGGACATTAATGTTAATGGAATTTTAATAAAAAAAATACGATGAAGGACATGTTTGCAATATCTAAGAGTATAAAAACGTTGTCAACAGTAAGAGAGAAGGGAGAGTTTCGTGAAATTATATTATTGTTTGAATTTTCATGTTATCTGTGTTGTTGTTTTTAATGTACATGAGCGGAATTCAAGGTTAGTTAGTACAAACAAGGTCTGTACTAACTAACCTTGAATTCCGCTCATGAAATCTTGCAATAATAATAATTAAATTTTTAATAGTATAAAATATTAATAGTTTCTTTCAGGTATGTTTTTTATCGTGTCTGCCACGTTTTTGCTCTCCTTCTTTGGGTATGCAGCATTTCTGGAACAGAGTGACTCTCCCATCACCATGAATTTTCCTATTACCACGTTAGTACAATTATTTGAAACTCTTTTTTTTATAAATCTTGATTTTTAGATTAGAAAGTTTCTGGTGAAGGCGAATGTCAATATTACCATAGTGTCGATACTTTGAACTGGATACCGAAAACAACTGTCTACTCGTATATAGTAGAATAGGTAGGTTTTGGGTCAGTATGGCAGCGTTAACTGACAGGATACTGGGTAGTCTTTTGTCAGTTGCAGTTGCGATTTGCGCTCCTCTTTCGCTTACCATTAGGCAAAGAGGAGTCACTATGCTGAACTAATATAAAAAAAAGCTATTTGGAATAATCGGCGTTTCAGTCAATGATGTTTATGCACCACAACGCGTTCACTTTCACTACAATTAATATTAAAATTAATATTAGACTGCAATTAGTACAATTAATATTAAATTTAATATTAGACTGCAATTACTGGAACTAGTGCTACAATAATTAGAAGATGCATGCCGCCGCTGCCATGGCTGCTTCGATCATTTCTCCCTTAGTTTAAAAGCTACGGTAACCTCTTCACGAGAGCTATATGCTAGTATAGCAGTCTACATTTTTGTTTTAATGACAATGTGAATATATCACGACGTTGCTTTTTGTTTTCAGATTTACGAAGGTGCTGAAGCTTAGCATTGCCTTGATGATCCTGGTCACCCATACTGTCAACTTCTGGGCTCCGTTCAATCTCTGTTGGTACTACATGAGCAACTGGCATCCACAAGAAAAGCAGTTTCAGTGGGAACTCGTTTATAGAGCACTGATTGTATTAGTTATTGGTATAGTCGCTATAATATTCCCTGACATCAACTCCGTAATGGGATTTGTGAGTATACCTTTTTTATGGGACATATGGGGGTCTGAAAGAGAGCGTCCGTGTTAAAATAAGAGGAGGCTTGCTCTGTTGGTTCGGACACGTGGAAAGAATGCAGCAAGAAAGAATTGCGGAACAGATATACAACGCAAAAGTGGAAGGATGTAGGAGTCGAGGAATGCCAAGACCAAATTAATCGGTATTTTATCAGAAGGTGATGTCAGGCGAGCCTGCATGAGAAGAGCAATGAATGTTAAAGAAGCGAGTGAGGTGTGTAAGGAGCGAGTCGCGTGACGCCCGGTACTCTCTGCCTACCATGCAAGGGCACTGGCGAGTGCGCATCGGGTGCTTTCTGAGATCATGAAAGGATAAGAAATGTACCGTCTATGCAAGAATGAAACTGAGGCTTACGGTAAAGAGAAGCGTGATAGATAAATTATGAACGAGGAAGAGAAGGAGACGAAAATCTTCGCGGCAAATACCAAACTCTTTTGGAGAGAGTTAAAGAAGTCTCGGGGTGTTTCGTCGGTATCCAGAATAGACAAGATAAATTCTAAAGCTGGTGTCATTCTGGCTAATACTCACTGGCTAAAGACGAATATGCCTCGGAAGCTGATACTGGGAGTAAGTCTGATGCTTATTATACATTGACGTAGCCCGATGAAGGTATAACTATCGATGAAATCGAATGGTCGATACGAAGCTTGAAAAATAGAAAGTCAGCGGGCATTGATATGATCACAGTAGAAATGATCAGAGTACGTGACACTTACTACGTCCAGGACGCTTTCCGGTATTTAAACAATATAAGTTGAAGAACTGGAAGGGTCCCAATGGATTGGAGACGCACAGTCATCTTGCCCTTGTATACAGACAAGGAATCCGGCATAGACTGCATCAGCTATAGGGCCATCTGTTTCATCAGCTAAGCAGCAAAAGTATGTGGAAAGGTAAATGAAAGTAGAATGAGGGTGAAATCCGATGGAATGCTGTTGGAGTGAAATGAAGTGAAATTCCAAAATGGACGGGCATGTAAGGATAAAGTTTTCTCGCTCTGCAATATTGTGGATAAACATCTGGCCATAGACCAAAAGGTTTTTTACGGTTTTGTAGATGTTGAGGAAGCATTTGATAGGGCTGTGCGAAAGGAACTGTGGGAGATATTGCCGAGATATGGGTTTGACGGTGCACTGCTCTGTGCTATGCAGTCCAATAACAAGAAGTATGTGTACAGATAGATGGCATGGCAATCTCGTTTAATATCAAATAGGGTTGCACGCTGTCTGCAAGGCTGTTTATTCTGTATCTCGATTGTCGTCTACAGAGAATAAGGTCAACGAATACAGGATTGCGCATGGGTCACCTATGGTGAACTGTCTAGCAGAACTACCATCTGATCAGCAAACACTGGTCACAATAATTAAAGACGAGTGTATGGAGAAAGGCTTACTATTGAGTGCGAAGAAAACAAGGTTAATGGTATTTGAAAGATTAGAAACCAGAACTAATGTAACCAGAAGTCATGAAAGTAGGATAAACGCGGTTGAAATGCGAGCGTTGCGCAAAATTTGTAGCGTAATGCTTGTAGACCGTATTCGCAATGATGATGTTAGAAACAAGTTCGTCTGGAAGAGAGTGTCTGTTTTAAAATAAGAAGAAACATGCACTGTTGATTCGGTTATGCGGACAAAATGCAGGGAGTAAGAATTACAAAACAAATATAAAACGCGATTGAAGAAGGATGTAGGAGCCCAGGAAGACCAAGACTTTCGTGTTTTATTCGACAAGATTGTGTTTTATCAGAAGGTGATTCAGAAGTCTTAGAAACTGGCGAGCGTGCATGAGATGAGCAATGAATGTTAAAGAAGCAAGTGATTTGTGTAAGGTTCGAGTCATGTGGCGCTCGATTCTCTGCCTACCCTGCAAGATATTTGGCGTAAAGTTATAGATAGATCTTATAGAACGTTCATATATAGCCATTAGCTAATATACTACTAATATTTTTACGTTTACAGATTGGAGCTTTCTGTCTGTCCAACATGGCATTCATTTGGCCCAATGTAATCACCCTGCTAGTCATCTGGGAGAGACCTGGGCTAGGCAAATACAAGTGGAGGTTATGGAGAGGTGTAATATTTATTAGTGTGGGTGTGTTCATATTTATTGCTGGTACCATAGTTAATGGCATAGAAATGGTTGAACTGTTCATGCGGTTATTCAAATAGATGTGGAGAACCAGTTTGCTTATCACAGGAACACTTATGCTAATACTGCAGTTGAGAGATACAAGGAGTAGGATAACTACAGAGAAACATTCGAAATTTTTTCACAAATGTGCAGCTATAGGTAACACTCGTAAAGTAAACATGTAAAGTTCGGACGTAAATCAATAGCGGCTGGTCCTTGTAAACAACTGTACGTCACAGACTACTAGCGATATCAATGTCGCTCGTAGTCTGTGACGTACAGTTGTTTACAAGTTTTTCACAAATGTGCAGCTACAACACTCGTAAAGTAAACAAGTAAACTTCGGACGTAAATCAATAGCGACTGGTCCTTGTAAACAACTGTTCGTCACAGACTACTAGTGATATTGAACTTCACGGTGTCTAATATCACTTTAGTGAAATGTCCCGCTGATGTTAAAAGTCCCTGTAGTTGAATGTAGCTCTCACTAAAAACCGCACTGCTACAAGTCCGCGTAGCTTGTGAATGTTCATAAAAAACTAATTAATGTTCCAACAAGGGACTGATAATATGCCAAAGTGAGATTACGCGAGTGTGACATTAAGCCAGAGTGATATTAAGCGAGAGTAAATAAAGCAGGACACATCGCTAATGTGATATTAGGCGCCGAGAGGATATGGACTGATGACTAGCGTTCTGCAAGTATGTTGATAGTTCAAAGCGACATCGTGTTGTAGATTGAGCTATATACAGCTTTTATCTATGGTGCCCACATTGAGGTGCAGGTAGGTTCATGATCGAAATTCACGTAGGCATTATTTTGCCGTAACTAGTCTGTACCATGAATGTTCGAGCAGAAGAGAACATAGACCAGCCATCAACTTTATTAGTACATTAGTGATCAACGGATTCTCGGATCCCGCTAGATTGCTCCCACCTTCCGACACATCGCAAACTGTCACACCGAACTCAAATCTATTGTCTTCTATTTATTGGTTCGGTTTTTAACGTATATCATATTATTATATACATAATAATGCGATGACATAAACAATCGTTGTGACTTTTCAAAATTTGTTATTCTTAGATTTTGGTATAGTTTCTTTAAATTATGATGTGTCTATTTCAATTGCTCAAAACCTAAGTAGGCAGTCTCGGCAAAGATATCGATGGCTCTACTTATAACCTCGCCCTATCACTTCTAGGTCTCATTTCAGTTTTTCATATCGATAAATTGATTTTTGCTATATGTTTTAAAAACTAAATAGCTTTAGTTATATTTTATTCTATTAGAAAGATTATATTGCAAATTGTTTTTAACGGAGTTGATTGTGCGGATACTAGTGCAGAGTGAAACTGGAGTGACTGTCGAAATTTAATAAAACAAAAATCTTAAAGATGCTGAAATAAGCACATACCATATTTATGAAGTAAAATTATGACTTCCTTACACTGTCTATAATACTCGTATTTTTCTAAGAATTTACAAAGAATACAACAAATAAACGAAGAATTTTGTAAAGATTTTATTGTAAAATATAATAATTTCATACCCAACGTACCTACAGTTTATTCTCTATTTTTGTTAACAATTTATACTTTAATATATGTTGACATATGAATATTTAGTATTATTTTGTAACTTCTAATTCATGTACCTATATCGATAAAAATGTCTGTGTTCACGACAGAACTGGCTACGTTTACGTTTATTTTTACGTTCCTGAATGGTTGGTAAAATATCGAGCGGATTTTTTTAACACAGTCACTCCTCAGGAGCTGATTATTTGCCTCACTCAAATGTAGGAACACAACACTCATCTATTTAATTGCGGTATTTTATGAGGTAAAAGCAGATACTTTCCCAGTCGCGCTGCTTCAATGGCAGGATACAGGCAAGGTTGATTTTGACTTGTGAAGGGTGAAAGCTATTTACGTACGTTAAAGTGTGTGGGATATGTATGCACAACCCTTGTGCTTAGCTGCTAATCTAGCAGAGTCCGCTACCTAAGCACAAGGGTTTGGTGAAGATTCTGATATGGACATGTAGCGAATGCCCAGAAGCGTCCACAATCCCGAGGGAAAACCAGACCTCTCTTAGATTAGGGTATACATCTCCCGAAATATATTTACTTGGACGTGCATGTAGATTTATTACTGTCGTTTTTTAAGTGAAAATGGCAACGTTACGACACGATGACAAGTCAAGTTATGGAAAACCATACAAATCTCACCTTTATCGCTACGACTCAAAATGTATGGGTGTATAACTTGATCTGTCATTATCTGTACACAAGTTCAAAAACACGGCCCTAATGGATGGATGGATTAAGATATTTTGGTTTACTATGCCTAAAGTATTAAAATATCAAAATGTTTATTTATGCAAATGACCAGTTTAAAACGTCTACGTATCAAAATTACCATAGTATAAGGTGTAATAAAAATAAACGTAAAATAATAATAAAGAATAATTCTAAAAAAACGAGTGTGCTTTAGACCACACGACTGAAGTAAAACTTCTTTAGCTCCATAACCTGCAATGTGTCTTAGATATACGAAACTTAACTTGCTATGAGAGAAAGAGAGAAAGAAAATGTGTGCTCGCATCTCTCTCTCTTGCCCCTACAGTAATGTACGAAACTTAACTCTCTCTTTCTATCTTCACTAACTTATAACTCCATCTCAACTTCCGTTCGCCTCGCCCGATCATACTTTTCGTAACTCTCTCGTCACGCATTCACCAGCTACTCCTCAAGTCAAGCATGCGTAAAGAAGTTTTACTTCAATAAATAGTAAAAATTAAATTAAATTACCATATTTTTTTTACCGCCTTTACCATGGCGAGTGCTCTGAAGAACTGTTTTCCCTTATCCCACCCTCACCCTTCCGTCATAGAACCACACGTGCGGGCTTGCGATGTCATAGTTCCACGGTTGAGAATATCGCTTCGCGTACCAAAAAGTTCGGCAACTCCTATCTTTGTCGTACCATTAAAAAGTGGAACACCTTGCCTGCACATGTGTTCCCTCCTTCCTACAATATGGGATCCTTCAAACGAAGCGTGAAGAAGCATTTAGCGGGTCAGCATGGCAGCGTCAACTGACAGGATACGGTATGTAGTATGTTGTCAATTGCAGTTTCGATTCGGGCTCCTCTTTCGCTTACCATCAGGCAAAGAGGGGCTCAACTATGCTGAACTAATATAAAAAAAATATATATTATTAAATGAATACTTAAAAGACCTTATGAAAGGGACTAGGGAAAGTGATAACGCTAGGATGAAGAATAGTCATAGTCAGGTGCTCTGGCTGGTGCGCTGTGAAAGATATCTTTTAAAACTGGAGTTAACTGGAGTAAACTGAAGTGCCACTGATTGATATGGATTCGATCGTCTTCAAATCGATTGTTACGTTAACAATCACTGCATTGTGAATTTACAGATTCAGAACTCCTAAAAATATTAATACGCTATAAAGAAACGTTGACGGAAGGTGGCGATAATGAAGCAAGCCTTTGAGAATGAGGTATTATTTTAGGTCAATATAGAGGAATAAAGTATTATCTATTTTGTGCATTTATATGCACAAAATAGATAATAATTTGTTCCTATATGTGGATAACACATGCAAATTAATTACTTTTAAATTTAATAATACCTATTAACTCAGTCTATAAAAGCTCATTAACCACTACTGTAGCACTTACAGCATTGGCTAAATTGGCCTCGTTTTAAACTTTATTGGAATTTTATTGTAAAATTTCTACATACTAACATTTTGTTGGCTCGATGCAGATTTTAGATATGATTAAATATAAGCTTGTTTAACGACCTTGTGTAGCTGGGAACATAGTTTTCATTACAATTGTAATTAAAACTACCTGATCAACACAATAATTATTTAATGCTTCAGCTATTTATTTTGCTTCTATTATGATGCTATTGTTATCATTAAGTTCAATTTTAATAATATCATTTGCAGAAATTTTGTTTGCATATTTATTTTCTAGTTTTCATGAAACCTCACTAACATTGTGACTTCATCGTAGATAATTTTTTTTTTTTTTGAGTTTTACACAGGCACTTTTTTTGATTGAGTATTTTAAATACGCAGTGCAATGAAACTAAGATCTATCTATCTATAACTTCATGCCAAATCCCTTGAGGGTAGGCAGAGAGAACCAAGCGCCATGTGACTCTATCCTTACACCTTTAACATTCATTGCTCTTCTCATGCACGCTCGCCGGTTTCTAAGGCTCCTTGGGCTCCTGACATCACCTTCTGATTGAACATGACCAATTTGGTCATATTAAACTAAGAACTACGGAAAAGAAATAAAAAATATGTATTTACACAATACAACAATTACAAAGGTTTATTTATTTAGTTATTATACACATTATTTATATTTATTTACATTATATTCATTTATTTTAATGGTCGGATGTCACGTTTTCTAGGTGTTATATACTGACAGTTATTTTTATATTAGGTACTCTAGTGTACAATAAGCGATGGAAATAGGTATGCACTTTTTGAACCTTATTGTAATGACATACGGTAACAGTTCAGAAGTCTTATATAGTAATTGCTAGGTTCTTTCATTACAATACCGCTCTACTGATTTTAGTATAATATATATATATAATGTATATATATATATATTTTCACATTACATGAATATACTATCCTGTTTAACTATTTAGTGTTAGGTTAGAGGATACATGAAGTATTCATATAATTATACCAAATCCCATACGGTGTAGGCAGAAAGAGTCCAGCGACATGGTACTTAGATTACACTTACTTCTTTAACTTTCTTAGCTCTTTTCATGCAAGCTCATGAGCTTTTGACTCTATATTCCGATCAAACACGACAAATTTGTTCGTTCATTCATCGTTCCATAATCTAAAATTAACTGGAGTTGTTTAAACAATGTAGTATTCGATGGGATTGTAATACAATATAGTGAGAAAGTAAAGAGTCTCGGCGTGTACTTGGATCGAACTTTATCTTGGTCTGCACACATTACAGATATTAGCAGAAGGTTGTTTGCTGCCAATTGCTCTCTTAGAAGTCTGCGCAACTTTCTAGTGATGGACACCAAACTTGCGCTTGCACAAACCACTCTCCTTCCTATTCTTGATTATGCTGATTCCTGCTATCTTGACCTCACTGTACACCAATTAAATAAACTTAAGCGTCGTCAAAACCTTTGTATTCGATTCATATTTGTATTCCGCAAATATGACCATGTCTCCAAATTTCGTACTCAGCTCAAGTGGTTCCCTATCTCACTTCGCCACAACTTGCATCTGCTATCTCTTCTCCATTCTATTTTCTTCAATCCCGCTTCTCCTAGTTACCTCAAACATCGATTTATATTTTATAGCGACGTACAGGGTCCTGAATTATGTCAAAACCTTCTTCTTCGACTTAAAACTCCATTTCACTGCTCTCAATTCTATTCCAAATCGTTTTCAGTTCTAGCAGTACGTCTCTGGAATGCTCTACCACTTAATATTCGTTGTGTTCAAACACTTTCCTCTTTTAAATCTCTAGTCAAAAAACACTACCTTTCCTATTTGATCGTTCTCTTTCTTGATCATCACTGAGTCTCTGACATTATTGTAACTTTTAATGCTTTTTTATGTATGTCATAACTTGGTATTTGTATGGTTTGCTCTGCACCACCTACCTGTATTATTACAAGATAATAGTTTTCATTTATCTTAAGGTTGTCTGGAAGAGATTGCTTAGCCTATTGTACTATAGTTTCTAAGTATCTTTTGTTTACAATTTTAATTTGGTGCAATAAAGAATATTTGTATTTATTCCATAATTATTCCACGAACTGTAAATAGAGTACTCGTCAAGGGCTATGGAGATATAACCTCCATCTAATATTGGAATAGACTGACTGAAATTGTAATTGAATGTTTTTTTTTATTCCCTCAGAAATAACTCAAGTTTTCTACGCTCCCATGAGGAGCAGAAAAGTGTGTTAATGTATATTAACCCTACGAAACCCGGGTGGTCGTATACGACCGCGAAATGTATGCGAAAACGTATATAACGGGTTCTGACTGCTCAAGAAGCGCATTAAAGCTCCCCCACTGGGGAGGACGCACTCCTTCCCCAGTCTGGCTGCTTTGATGCGCCTCACCTATTCGCGGAGAAACGGCTGCTAAATAACAATTCCCTGGACGGTCTTTGTATTCTTGCGAGTGAGTGGAATTACCACCAAGCTCCTAAGAAGTTGCAACGTTAGCAATACCTAGTTACTAAGAAGCGCTAACGCGCGCGCAATTCTTCGATGCGATGATTACAAATATGTACTTAAATGCGAAAACACTAATTTAGTGGTACGTGCTCACATCAGGATTTGAACTCAAACCAGTCGGTTATTCTTTATCTACTAGGCTTTCAATGCTCATTTTTAGGGTTCCGTACCCAAAGGGTAAAACGGAACCCTATTATTGAGACTCCGCTGTCCGTCCGTCCGTCTATCACCAGGCTGTATCTCATGAACCGTGATAGTTAGACAGTTGAAATTTTTACAGATAATGTATTTCTGTTGCCGCTATAACAACAAATACTAAAAAATAGATTAAAGTAAATATTTAAGGGGGCTCCCATACAACAAACGTGATTTTTTTGCCGTTTTTATAGATAGTGGTACGGAACCCTTCGTGCGCGAGTCCGACTCGCACTTGGCCGATTTTTTTTTCAAACAAAGAAAATATACTACTTAAAATGGGCTAAATAATACAGTAAAATATTAACTAAAGGTAAAAACGTGGGCACAAACAATATTGTCATGCCACGTCTTCCCCACTCGTTCAAAGTAGCGTGTTATATAATATCTACCGGACTACCGGATACGGGTATGGATTTCTAATCCAAAGGTTTACCAGAGGGAGATTTTGTTCCAAAGTCGTCTGCATGAGTACCTCTGTCTCACCTATTTCTACCGCCATACAGCTATATTTATATAGCTGTGTTCCGGTTTGAAGGGTGAGCTATGGCAGAGAAATTACTGGGTACTGTGACGAAACATCCTTAGGTCACAAGATTGGCAGCGCGCGAGTAACATCCTGCGAGCGTCAATAGGCTGCGGTGACCGCTTACCATCTAATGCGGCCGCGTGCTTATTTGCCAGTCTAGTTGTATAAAAAAAACGTATCCCTGGGATACACGTTCAATGACCGAAAGTAGAAACCACGACAACGTTGTACATTGACGAGTGTAGGAGATCATATTGATAATAAAAGCCTATTTATCTACCCACCAGATAGAATAGTGACACTCTATTTTATTCTATATAGTGATATTTGTACAACCCTAGCGAGTTTGCTATGGTCGCGCGGTACCCAAAACGGCCTCAACAGTCTGCATGCGTACAGATAGTATTAGAATTTTATGGGTTATTATAGCGTATTTTCTTTTATGTATGACAGAGTGCAGTTGGTATGAAGTAACTATTATCTAATCCGTGTCCATGCACTGTATATGGCCACGTTAGTAGATATTAAAACATTTTCATAATGGGCCATCAACTCGATAAGCTAACTACCAAACCTTTCACGTTAGCATAAGTACCAGCAGTAAAAAATAACACTCCTATAATTAAAACTAGAATGTTCTTCCACAAACGCCACTGAAACCGGCCAAGACCTGGATCTTCCCACACCACCAGCAGGTCAATCATCGCTGGGAATATAAAACCGATGTTTGATAGACAAAATGAACCCAACTGTAACAAGTAAGAAAAATAAATGATTCAATAATAAATTTCAATAGCAGCCATCACAGACAATGGAGTGACAAATAATACTTTTATACCTCTTCAGGAGTTCACCAATGATTGCCATACTGAAGCTTACTGATAACTTGCTCAATTACGGATCACAACAAACTTCCAGGAGTTGTTTGGCTACGAGTTTCTGTAAGGTTCTTACCCAGACGGGGCACTCGCTGCGCACTAAGTTCGTAAATTAAATAAATGAAAAATAAGGGCTACCTCTTAGGCTGAGAGCGGACTAATCTTGAGTTGTGAGACCGAATTCACCGCTATGGACCGTGGGGTACAGTAGAACGCGAAACTCTTATTGGCTTGTTTGCGGATCAACATCGAGGCACTTATCCGCTTGTTGGTTAAAATATTCTCCCATTGGTCAGTAGGTCGAATCGCTGAGATATTTATAAAATTATATATATATAATTACTTAAAAGTTTTGCAGTCTGTGTTCTTTGAAGGCGGTTTTTTTTTTTAATAATCGGGTACCGTAGCCTATTAATGCTTGCGATATATTAAGTATCACTCGCGCGATGCCTCCTCTGCTGTTTACACAGCATGTCCTTGATTGGAACACAACAACCCTCTAGGGAGTTGTTATTTGGCTGAGGTTTTCTGTAAGGTGGAGATACTTCCCCAGCCGGGCTACTTTGATGCGCCATACCTCTCTTAAACCTAGGGTTGTGTACCTGCGTGCGAGTGAGGTCACCAGTAAGCTCCTAAGGCATTGTTGTGTTAGCAGCAGAGGTAGCATCGCGGGAGTGATACGCAATGTATTACAAGCGTTCATAGGCTACGGTACCCGCTTTACATCAGGTGGGTCGTATGCTTGTATGCCTCCTGACGTTGTATAAAAAAAATGGTGGCAACGCGAAATAAAAAGTATTATAGATAGATTATTTTGAAATAAAAAAAACCGCCTTCAATGAACACAGACTGCAAAACTTTTAAGTAATGGTAACCAGTCAGTCAATTCCAAAACTTCCTACTCCTACAAATTTCTTCTGATTAAATTCGTTGTGAGTTCCAAGGCAGCTGTAGTTTAACCCCCGGGACGGCAATGGACTTCACTGTTCATTGCCTTTTTGTTGGTCGCCGCTGTTAATGCTGGCTACACAGGAGACACAGTGGTGGGTATGAGTGGTGGGCCTGTTTTAATGGTAACCGAAAAATTTTTTTTCGTTTTTTTAATTACTGGGTCTTTTTAGAAGGCGGTTGCTTTTTTATTTAAAAATAAATTATGTTTTGCTTTTTAGTGGTGTAAATATAAAATAGCTCGGTAGGATAGAGTAGGTATTACACGATTAGGAGGCTGTCCTTATGTGCATTTCGTATGAGAGAGCCTAACCTGATAACCATGGAACCACCTGGGAAGTACACCATTTCCAACAAAAAAATAATTTTCAAAATCGGTCTAGGCGTCTTCGAGTAACCGGAGAACATACATCTATATATATATAAAAATGAATGTTTGTCTGTATACCCTCTATGGACTCAAAAACGGCTGCGCAGATTTTGATGAAATTTTCAGTGAATCTTCAGGTTAGCCCAGCAGGTGATCCTGTGAAGTTTGGTAACGATTGGATCACCCGTGCGAAGCTGGGTCGAGTAGCTAGTAAGAAATAAAAGAAATAGAAAAAGTGGACAAAATACTTACCAATCCCATCAAATTGCCAATGTTTGGGAATGCAATAGCTATGGCGGTGATGACAATGACGAAGGTGGCCCTGTATAGTCTCTCCCAAATCCAGAACTTCTCGGGTTTATGCCTTCTGGAAACGTAGTGCCACACCAAATTGAAGGGAGCCCAGAAATTTAGGGCGAACGTCACGAAGATCATTGCGGCCATTAGGCATTTTAATACCGTTGGAAATCTGAAAATAAAAATTTACCTTAATCTAACATTTACTATTACATGTTTGATGAGCTCGGTGGCTCAGTCGTGAATGACGCGACTTTAACACCAATGCTCGTGGGTTCGATTCCCACACAAGGCAAACATTTGTGTGCATGAACATGTCTGTCTTGGTCTGGATGTTTTAAGAGAGGTAGGGCGCATCAAAGCAGCCCGTCTGGGGAAGTACCTCCTCCTCACAGAAAACGCAGCCAAATAACAACTCCCTAGAGGGTTGTTGTGTTCCTGCGTGTGAGTGAGATCACCAGTGAGCTCCCAAGGAGTTGCTGTGTGAGCAGCAGAGGAGACATCGCGCGAGTGATAATTAATATATCGCAAGCGTTAATAGGCTTCGGTAGCCGCTTTACATCAGGTGGGCCGTATACTTGTATCCCTCTCGACGTAGTATATAATAAAAGATGTTATGAGAAAGCGACATAATTTTTACAATATCATCCTAAAAGTCTAAAACATTCATTGACTTGGTAAGATCAGTGACAGTACAGTAATTGAAGAAACGGTCTACCGACTCTCCTGGTTCAAATCCTGGTGTGGGGATGTTCTATATTGTCACACACATAGTCACTTGCTCGGCGGTGAAGCAAAACATCGTGAGAAAACATGTATTTCCAAATATGACGCCCAAGACATTATATTGGAAAGACGTGTGACCTAACCTAAGAAGCGGCTGGTCATCTCTCTGGGGTGAGGAGGCTTGACTTGAATAATACTACGGCTGTAGCTCTATATAAAAATTTGTATCTTCGCCAAATCGTTAGACTTAGGCAGTGGACTCCACCAATCGTGACGGACGGATTAAGAAACAGGCTAATGCAAGGAGAAGAATAACAAGAAGACAAAATAAGAAGATCTGCTCTAGAGGAACACGCAAGTGACGCAGCTTATGGATAGGTTTCGTTGCCTAGAGTTCAACCGTATTTGTTAACTCATCGGTCTCGTTTGCTGTCGTTAAATGACAGTCGTTAAGCTTAGTTGGTGACCGTCGCGCGGCTTGAAAATACTCTTCTTAGCATCACCCATTAGGATTGGCAGGGTCAGCTACCTAAGCCTAAGGAATTGACGTAGATACTGATTTTTTCATGGAGTGAGTGCTGTCAGACCTCCACAATCCTGGGGGGAAACCAGATCATTCTTCGGTAAGGTCACGTCTTTCGTAATATAATTTCATGCGCGTGCGGGTTTCCTCACGATGTTTCCCGTCATCGCCGACCACGTGATAATTACAAATATAAATCCGAAAACACGAATTTAGTGGTACATGCCAGGATTCGAACCGTTGGTCCTGTTGGTCACTAGGCGGCTTGAACATACTGGTATCCACAAATTAAAAAATAGTACGTAATTTTCGGTCTACAAGTCTCTCCGCACTTGATCGAATTCGTATGTAAAAATCGGCCAAGTGCGAGTCGGACTCGCACGAAGCACGAAGGGTTCCGTACCATTATCTATAAAAACAGCAAAAAAAAAAACACGTTTGTTGTATGGGAGCCCCCTTTAATATTTATTTTATTCTATTTTTTAGTATTTGTTGTTATAGCGGCAACAGAAATACATCATCTGTGAAAATTTCAACTGTCTAACTATCACGGTTCAAGAGATACAGCCTGGTGACAGACGGACGGACGGACGGATGGACGGACAGCGGAGCCTCAGTAATAGGGTTCCGTTTTACCCTTTGGGTACGGAACCCTAAAAATTATGATTTTTGTAGGTTAGGAACCATTTGAAGTATTTTATAGGTAGACACACTTACATTTCTGGAGGGAAATTTAGAGTTACAGGCGCTTGAGCCAGTTCTCCGAAGCCCCAGTAGCCGAAAAATCCAACAAGTATTAAAAATAATACTACGATAAACATACCTGAAACAAAAATTTGAATATTTATGAACGTCCAATCTTGTTGTCAATTTCCGATTATTATTAAAAAAAAAAATAGACCAATTCAATAATTTGGTGTACATTTAATAATTCTAAATGAACATTTAGGTTTGGGTCACATCTAACCTATCGGCTCATATTTTCTCGAAGGATATAAGAGGTTCTTTAAAAAAAGTTGTAATGAAGATTTCATAGAGTCGACAACTAAAAACTGGTAGTCCTGCAAATGTCCATAGTGTAGAAAAATAGTCAAAGCAACGCTCAGCTGCACTTAATGTCCCTTGATTGTGGAATGAGCTCCCAGCCGAGGTTTTTCCAAGGAACTACAGCATGGAGTTCTTCAAGAAATGCGTGTAGAGGTTTTTAGAGGGTCGGCAACGCATGAGTGACGCCCCTGGTGTTGCAAATGTCCATAGGCTACGGTGACTGTTTAACATCAGGCAGGCCGTATGCTTGATTGCCACCTTAGTGGTATAAAAAAAAAAAAGTAACCACCTCGGTTCGGATGGATTCATCGAATCTGGGAGACTGAAGAAGTAGCATCATACACTGAAGACAACTGAATACCAAATTCCTAGAGAGTTGTTATGTTTCTGCGACTATAAAGTTGCCTGTAAGCTCCTGGAAGTTGTTGTATCAGCAGCGGGGATATTAACGCTTCGTTTCACGCCAAATTTCTTACGAGAACCGAGCGTCTCATGGCGCGGTCCTTACATACCTCACTCGCTTCTTTAACATTCACAGCTCTTCTTAAGCGCGCTCGCATTTTCTAAGGCTCCTGACATCGCCTTTTGATAAAACACAATCAAATTGATTGTCATGGTAGGTAAGTCTGAGCCCTCCTCGGCTCGTACTTCCTTCTACTTTCGCGTTGTATATCTGTATCGTAATTCTTTCTTCCTGCATTCTTTCTACATGTCTGAACTAACGGAGCATGTCTTTTCTTATTTTAGCACCGACGCTCCTTTTCAGACCAACTCTGTTTCTAACATTCGACGTTGTTTATATAAAATCAATTTTAATCATAAATATTTAATAATCATATCGAGTACGTGCTAAATTCGGTCCGAGCGTTTCAAGGCATCGTATCAACAAAAGAAGTCGTCAAGTGCGAGTCCGACTCGCTCTCCGAGGGTTCCGTAAGACTATTTTTTGACAAATTATTTTCCCAAAAAACATACTTTTTTGTGACAACTGCAAATTTACAGTTTTCGGATTTTTTTCTTAACTTATGCTACATGACATTGCTTCTTACAAAAGTTTATGATTCTAGGTCAACGGGAAGTACCCTATAGGTTTGGATTCCCTTGCGAGTGTCAAAATATACGCATAAACGAGGCAAACACAGCCGTATCTTATGATTGCGTTGATTTAGAGGTTTGATTTTTTCACTGCTCGAAGGGACTGCAGACCTGAGTATGTGACATTAATTTCAGCTTAATATCTCCACCCGTCCTGAGAAAAAGTGTCAGACGTACAGACAGACAGACAGACGGACAACAAAGTGATCCTGTAAGGATTCCGTTTTTCTTTTTGAGGTATGGAACCCTAAAATTGAACAAATACAGAATAGCAAACTATTATAGTCTAGAAAGGGAACCGTATCAGTGGAATTGAATATTACTATAGCAAAATAAGTGTTTGAGTATTTTTTTAAACTAGCAATACAGCCACCTGACTTAAGTTGTTATAGTAGCCGATAGATTGTAGTAAACATTACAGACTATAGGATTGAGTGAATAGTGATACTGAGTGAATAGTGATACTGAGTGAATAGTGATACTGAGCGAATAGTGATACTGAGCGAATAGTGATACTGAGTGAATAGTGATACTGAGCGAATAGTGATACTGAGTGAATAGTGATACTGAGTGAATAGTGATACTGAGCGAATAGTGATACTGAGTGAATAGTGATACTGAGTGAATAGTGATACTGAGTGAATAGTGATACTGAGTGAATAGTGATACTGAGTAAATAGTGATACTGAGCGAATAGTGATACTGAGTGAATAGTGATACTGAGCGAATAGTGATACTGAGCGAATAGTGATACTGAGCGAATAGTGATACTGAGTGAATAGTGATACTGAGCGAATAGTGATACTGAGCGAATAGTAATACTGAGTGAATAGTGATACTGAGTGAATAGTGATACTGAGCGAATAGTGATACTGAGCGAATAGTGATACTGAGTGAATAGTGATACTGAGCGAATAGTGATACTGAATGAATAGTGATACTGAGTAAATAGTGATACTGAGTAAATAGTGATACTGAGTGAATAGTGATACTGAGTGAATAGTGATACTGAGTGAATAGTGATACTGAGCGAATAGTGATACTGAATGAATAGTGATACTGAGTAAATAGTGATACTGAGTAAATAGTGATACTGAGTGAATAGTGATACTGAGTGAATAGTGATACTGAGCGAATAGTGATACTGAATGAATAGTGATACTGAGTAAATAGTGATACTGAGTAAATAGTGATACTGAGTGAATAGTGATACTGAGTGAATAGTGATACTGAGCGAATAGTGATACTGAATGAATAGTGATACTGAGTAAATAGTGATACTGAGTAAATAGTGATACTGAGTGAATAGTGATACTGAGTGAATAGTGATACTGAGTGAATAGTGATACTGAGTGAATAGTGATACTGAGCGAATAGTGATACTGAGTGAATAGTGATACTGAGCGAATAGTGATACTGAGCGAATAGTAATACTGAGTGAATAGTGATACTGAGTGAATAGTGATACTGAGCGAATAGTGATACTGAGCGAATAGTGATACTGAATGAATAGTGATACTGAGTAAATAGTGATACTGAGTAAATAGTGATACTGAGTGAATAGTGATACTGAGTGAATAGTGATACTGAGTGAATAGTGATACTGAGCGAATAGTGATACTGAATGAATAGTGATACTGAGTAAATAGTGATACTGAGTAAATAGTGATACTGAGTGAATAGTGATACTGAGTGAATAGTGATACTGAGTGAATAGTGATACTGAGTGAATAGTGATACTGAGCGAATAGTGATACTGAGTGAATAGTGATACTGAGTGAATAGTAATACTGAGTGAATAGTGATACTGAGTGAATAGTAATACTGAGTGAATAGTGATACTGAGTGAATAGTGATACTGAGCGAATAGTGATAGCGTAGTGGATAAGGAACCGTTTTCCATCGATCGAGTCTTTGTATTTGTGTTTGCCTTTGTATGGTATATATGAGGGATATTAAAGCAGCCCGACTACCTACACAGAAAACCGCAGCCAAATAACAACTGCCTGGAGGGTTGTTGTGATTCTGTCAATGAGTAGGGCGCCAGGAAGCTCCCAAGGAGTTGCTGTGTTAGCATCAGGGATAGCAACGGACGAGAGAGAAAATATTTTCTATATTCTAAGCATTCAAAAGCTATAGTAACCACTTTACATCAGGTGGGCCATATGCTTGTATGCCCCCCAACGATGTATAAAAAACTCAATTTATTGTGGAAAAGAGGATCATTTTAGGTGTTTTATGCTTATTGTTTTGAACGAAATATGTACTATTTATTTTTGATTCTGTCTGCTACTGATTTATTTCATGAGAACCAAACACCTTAACTGAAGTTCGATTTCTGGAATCAACAATATTAAAAATCATATTCAGTTTAAAACAATGGCATTAGTTCGTCACCTTATTGTATCTATACAGATAAATAAAATTGGAGTGTCAGTTTGTAATATTAAAAAAAAACAGCTTTTTGCTAAATGCATATGGATGTATACATGGTGCATATACCAAAATAAATATTTTTACAATTTTTGTCTGTCTGTCTGTTTGTTCCGGCTAATCCCTGAAACGGCTGGACCGATCTTGACGGGCCTTTCACTGGCCGATAGCTGATGTAATAAGGAGTAACTGAGGCTACTTTTGTTTTAGAAATTTTATTTATTTTTATTAATAGAAATAAATAATATTCCACGCCGACGAAGTCGCGGGCACAGCTAGTTCTATATAAATTTTAACAATTGGCATAATATTTTAACTAGAGCATTGATAGCTTATTTGATAAAGAACTGACCTATTGACCAATTGGTAACCGGTTCGAATCCTGGCATGTCCTACTAAATTCATGTTTCCGGATTTCTGTAGGTACATATTTGTTATTCGTAATTACCATTTGTTCGGCCGTGAAGGAAAATATCGTGAGGAAACCCACATGTTTAAGAAATTATATTTCGAAGGACGTGTGTCCTGACCTGAAAGGTGTGGTTTTCCCTCTGGGTTGTGGAGGTCAGACTGCAGTCGCTTAAAGTAAAAATCAGTATCTTCGTCAAATCCTTAGGCTTAGGTAGCAGACCATGCCAATCATAATGGATTAGGAAACGGCATAACGCTAAAAAAGACGAAGAAGATAATATTTTAACTAAGATCACACCTTAAGACAGTAGCGAGTCGTGAAGGACATAACAAGGAACACAGATGAGGCCGACATTACATAGTAACTCAATTCACCTCTACATGACACGGGTGGGGGGAAATAGAACGGCTCTTATTGGCTAGTTCGGGGATCAACATCCGCTTATTGGTTAAAATATTCTCTCATTAGTCAGTTTGCTCAAATCTAGGTTATATTAACTAACCTAACTAAAAATATTAAGTTTAAGTTCGTTTCAACAATTTTTGATTCAATGCGCATTTTGGTTCCTTTTATTATACTACGTCGGGAGGCATACGAGCGTGCTGTGCCGAGCTGATGTAAAGCGATTACCGTAGCCTATGAACGCTTACAAGACATTAAGTCAAATCAAGACATAACATTTTGTGAGCGCGGGGTGCCTACGCGCAGTCAGGTGGTCTATTTGTTTGTGAAGCGAACGTACATGAAAAGGCTATAATTTTAATAAAGCGAGTGAGGTATGTATGGCAAGATATGTGTGTCGCTCGGTTCTCTCTGCCTACTCCGCTAGGGTCTTGGCTTAAATAGATACATCGTGAGATTTTCTTGTAGATGACTGTACTAGGCCTAAACCAATAATAAGTAAGTATGCTGCAGTAAGATAATATGTTATCTATTTAAGTGTAGATAAAACTAAAACGTGCAATATTTATATATGTGAATAGCAAATGTTTGTATCCATACAAGTTTCCGTATGTATGGGAGCATATATACACAGCGGATCTTCTATCTAATATATAAAATTCTCGTGTCGCAGTGTTTGTAACAAAACTCCTCCAAAACGGCTTGATCGATTCTTATGAAATTTTGTGTGTATATTCAGTAAGTTGGAGAATAGGATGTAAACTATTTTTCATGCCCCTAAGTAATATGGGTGTCCACCCCAATATTTTTTTAATATTTTTAGGTCAATTTTTTTAATTTATTTTTTTTATGATTCGGCATTAAAAAATAAATACAATTGAAATTAAACAATTTTTAACGGAAGTATCGTGTGTTTTATATATATTTTTGAACCTGACGTTTCGAACTCTTTGCAGCGTCCGTGGTCGCAGGAAGACTATAGAAATAAATACAACCCTAAATTTTCACCCTTCTATCACCAACTCGTATTTTTTAATAGCGGTATTGGTACTTTATTAATTTTCTACTCTCGGCGGTCGATAATTGTTCAGATAACACTCGATCAGTTATCCCCGCCAGGCGTCTACCGGTGTCACTTTTCACCCCGTAAACAGCACAGAGTTGGGATGAGAACGAAGCCGGTCTCCTGTCTTTCTCACACAATAAGCTTCTCACTCACTAAACTTTAGGGTCTAAACCGTTTTTAGCCATTAAGAAACAATTTATATTTATAGCAAAACAACGTTTTCCGGGTCAGCTAGTATCATATAAAATTAAAGGTTCCTGAAGACTGTAGATTAAAATAATATAAAATTCCCTTGTATATCTCTGCCGTTGGCACGATTTATCGTTCGAATTCCTTCTTCATGCGCGCTAGTAAACAGTTCAACACATTGTCAAATAAGTTTTAATTAGATCTCGACTACAACAACCCAACCACTTGACGGCGAGTAAAAGCACTCGTGTCGTGATCCACAAAAACGTAGCTTTAGCGTCTAAATATCTCAGTGATTCGAACCTGTACAGTGGGAATGTTACCTGAACTGACCAATGGGGGAATATTTTAACCAGTAAACCTATAAGCGCTGTGATGTCGTTCCGTGAACTGGCCAATAAGAGGGTTCTACTTTACGCCCCCGACCCGTAGCGGTAAATTAAGTTACTGTGCAAAATCGTCTGGATTTTCCATAGGTTACACCCTTCATACTCGTATCACGAACCCATCATTCAAAGATGCGAGAGCACTTCTAGAGAGTAACAAGAAAAAAATTAAATCATATAAGAAGACGTTCGAGGTTTTCATATGATATTAAAATTAAGTTAATTTTCTGATAATAAAGACGATTTCTGATAAGAAAGAAAAACAAAGGGTTGTATTTATGGTCAGGTAAACATATTATTTGTCAGGTAAACATATAATGTTACGCCGTCTTTACTATTAGAAGATTTAAGGTTAATTTTTTAATTGTCAGTAAAAGCAAATCTAGGTTAGATTAACTAACCTAACTAAAAATAATAAGTTTAAGTTCGTTTCAACAATTTTTGATTCAACGCGCATTTCAGTTTCGTTTTTAGGGTTCCGTACCCAAAGGGTAAAACGGAACCCTATTACTGAGACTTCGCTGTCCGTCCGTCCGTTCGTCTGTCACCAGCCTGTATCTCACGAACCGTGATAGTTAGACAGTTGAAATTTTCACAGATGATGTATTTCTGTAGCCGCTATAACAACAAATACTAAAAATTAGAATAACATAAATATTTAAGGGGGCTCCCATACAACAAACGTGATTTTTTTGCTCGTTTTTGCTCGATATTGATAACGGCAACAGCTAGACGCTTGAAATATTCACTTTAAAAATAAATAATTAAATTAAAATAAAACAAATATTTAAGGGGGGCTCCCATACAACAAACGTGATTTTTTTTTGCCGTTTTTATAGATAGTGGTACGGAACCCTTCGTGCGCGAGTCCGACTCGCACTTGGCCGATTTTTTATACTACGTCGGGAGGCATACGAGCATATAGCTTACCTGATGTAAAGCGATTACCGTAGCCTATGGACGCTTACAACACATTAAGTATCACTAGCGCGATGCCACCTCTACTGTTAACGCGACTCCTTAGGATCTTACTGGTAGCCTCACTCACTCGCAGGAACAATCCTCCAGGAAGTTGTTATTTGGCTACGGTTTTCCGTGAGGTGGGCGTATTTCCCGAGACGGGCTTTGATGCACTCTACCTCTCTTAAAACATCAGACCAAGACGAATAGACATGTTCATGCATACAAATGTTTATCCTGTATTAGAATCGAACCCACGAGCGTTGGTGTCAATATAGTCTAATTAATCACTGCGCCACCGAACTCGTAAAAGTTCAGAGATGAACAGTAGTTTTTTGATCCTCAGTGTATTCTTTTAAATTTATTATTTTAAGTCGATTGGCAAATAAACACGCTAAGTATGTCATGTGCAGATAAAATCGCCTTTGGCTTTAGAGATGACAATGAGGTACGCGAGACTTACACTAAAACTTGAGTACACTTGATAAAAAAATAAATGCATATTCATTTGTAACATAACTTATGGCCAAACTAGGCATATATTGATGGCAAACGATGTTGGTAACTTACCAGTACATAACACCAATGGGAATTTCTTCGGTTCCTTCATGTTATTTTCAATCGGAAGAGAGACCCCGATGCCTTCCATACTGAATATCGCTATGCCACAGAATTCGAAGAAACCCAGGGCATCCTTCCATGCTGGCACTTCCGAGATTGGAGGCGCGCTACGCATGCTGTACCAGACTGTGGCGACAACGCACACCACTGAAAAAATAAACACACAACTAGTAAAAAAAAAAAAAAATATAAAAGATACGTTGTGTAGATGAGCTCGTTAGCGGATTGGTTTTGGCGTTTTGTGTATATAAACCAAAGGGATCGGTACCAGTAGCGTGTACGCCGCGACCATGCCAATCCCACAAACCAATGGATTGCTATCTGGACACGCAGATTACGGCATCCCTCGTAGGCGACGCGTGCGGATCCCTTCTCATCGGTGCGAAATTAAGTACATACGGTGGTGGGAGCGTGTCACCCACCATGCAAGGCCCACCAAGGTTAGTGCCGTATAGGCACATGGAATGGGAGAAGTAAATTACGAGTCAAGATGAATGAGCTGATAATGAACGAGAGATGCCTAGACAGTTAGTGTGTGTCGAAAGAGATTAAGCGGAAGAGGAACGACAGCGAAGATCTTCCCGGTGACATGATGGCCATGTGGTCCGGGGTGAACCGGGATGAAATCATACCAACGCTGGTGTAGGTGGGGTAGACTATCGTGCCCTCATCTGGTTTAGCCACTGGTGTGAAAGATTACAGTTTAACAGGTACAAGACTTCTTTGAGTTAGAATAAAACTGATGATTATGCGAGTTATTTTGCCTTCAATAATGCTACATGAGCTCAACTAAATCCCAGTAGTTCGTTAAGTTTTACGATACCATAAAGGATATTGTGAATTTGGCTGAACAGATAATAATATGTGTGGAGATATGAGTGGTTGGGATGGGACCAAGCGAACTGTTACGTGGCTGTGCTTGGTTCATACGGAGATGAGAGAGTGAACAATGCGAGTAAGTTACTTTTAGACGCATGTATGGAAGGAAACCCCCTTGTATCAGACATGTTATTTCAACACAAGGATATTCATGCACGTACATAGCGACGGAATGAACAGAATAGTGTGATTGATTTGATGTTGATAGATGGACGTCTCCGAAATTTGTTAATGGTTACAAGAGTTTTCAGGAGCTCCCACACACTTGAAACGGCCCTCTATCTGGTGGTATTTTTATAAATTGACTAAAAACCAGATTGCGGAAGTGCAGTCATCGTACCCTTGTATAAAGGTCAGGGTTCACGCATGGATTGTGTTTTGTCAGATGGTGATGGCAGGAGCCCTAAGAACAGACACACGAGAAGATATACATACATATATTTACTCATGTGTAACTGATAACCAGTTGCATTAATCGACCATATAATATCTCCTCAGCAACTTATTGGTAAAGTTATTCACTGGGAGGAACACACCAATCCCCCTCATCATTATTTGTTGCGGTATTCTGTGAGGCAGAAGTACCTCTCTAAATGGGCTGCTTATAATATATACCTACGCACATATTACACAGAATTTGATGGACCAATTTCTCGAATTTTATATTTCCATCTTCTTCTTAGCGTTATGCCGTTTCCTGATCCATTAGGATTGGTGGAATCCGCTGTCTAAGCCTAAGGATTTGGCGAAAATACTGATTTTAACATGGAGCGATGCTATCAGACCTCCATAGCCCAGAAGAAAAATCAGACCTTTCTTAGTTTGTGGTCACACATGTCTTGAAATATAATTTGACGAACGTGCGAGTTTTCTTTGCTGTCCAAGTAGTGATTATCATAAAATAAGTACATAAATCCGAAAATACACAATATTGTATTTTACGTAACATAAATCTAGTTTAAAATTTAAAAACTAACCAATGAACACATCAGCTACTAATGTAAAAGGCGCCAAGTATTTTAGCGTTCTTATCATACACAGAAGTAATATAGGGACCAGTAACGCTAAAATGAACAGCCTCAACTGATTCATATCGTTTGTACTCATTCCATAGGATTCTTCTATCAATTGCATTATAGTCTTTGCTATGATGATTTGGTACACACAACAGGCTCCGAATAGATCGATGCAAATCATTACATCCACTGCATATCTGGAATTAAAACGAGCAACTTTGTAAATATATTTTTATTTCTATGAAATACTCTCGGTGGATTTAGGTTATTTTTTGAACCCTCGAGTCATGAATGTCAAGAATAGAAAACGAATGGAATCCTGACAACCCCGTAAGGGACTGGCTATGAAAATATAGAGAGATAGATAAATTTTCTGCTGAATAACAGATACACAGCAGTAATAACTAGAGTAACAAAAGAGCCAAATTAAAACAGGTTGAAAGAAAGATAGTGAGCTCTAACTCAATCTTTAAAACTGAAAATACTTTCTGCATTTAGAATTGTTGCAGAGCATTCCAGAGCTGCATAGCTCGTACCGAAAAAGATTTCGTGTAATACTGGATTGAGTGTGATAGTGTTTCAAGACGGAGGGCAAGAGCGTTGCAAATAGTACGTCCCTGTGTTCCACTATGAAATGAGAAACGTTCCTTCAAATATACAGGAGATGAAGGGCTAAAGAGAATAGAGTAAAGGAGAGACAGGATATGTAGATTACGGTAAGTCAAAAGGGAAGCCACTTGAGACGAGAGCGAAATTCATAGAGATGGTCATATTTGCGGAGTCCAAATATAAACCGAATACAAAGATTTTGAAAACGCTCAAGCTTATCTAATTGCTCTTCTAAGAGTCTTTGATAGAACAATTTACATGGGCGAACGAACACGCGTACACCGATTCACTACAACAATATGATAAATTTCTTAATAGTAACGTACAAGGTTATCTAATACGTATAACGAATTTACTAATAAACAAAACAATACATAAAATGAAAAAGAAACAAAAATATGAACATACATTAAATACAAAAACTAAAAACAAACGAACATGAGATACATTTTTAGGTATGCATCCATAAATGATCACAAATCACCAGTTAAAAATTTCTTAACTCGGAGTTTGAAGCAATCTAAAGCGGAAGCCAATCTTACCACTAGAGGAAGTGCGTTCCAAAGACTAACTGACTTTGCAGAAAAGGACTGTGTATACGAATTGGTTTTCTGGCTTGGAATATCGAAAACAAGAACAGGAACGCAAACGAGTGTCCACATCACGAAAATTAATTGTCTCTTTTAGGTAGGAAGGCGTAGATGGATTAAATAAAACATTGTTAAGTAAGTTGAGAATGTGCACCTTCCTACGATCTCTAATCGTTAATCAATTGAGATGTTTGCGATATTCCGAGCCGTGATCGTACGTCATCTTGGTTGGATTAAACAACAGGACCGTGAGGCTCCATTCCAATATACTAGAAAGATCGTCATTAACTATAGAAATGACGTCTGAAATTAATGCTAATAGACCATGCGTATAAATTTTATTATATATACCTATTTATTACATTAGATATATTAGTTTCAATATAGCCATCTAAGCCCAAAGTAAGCAAATCTTGATGAATACTAGTGTATGTAAGTATTCCCCACATCAATTTTTTCGCACGGTAGGCAGAGTGAACAGCCATGCAATTCTGCAAACATCCTTGCATCCTCGGAAACATCGGCTGTTATAGCCTTGAACACAAAATTGCAATTCTTTGGTGTCGCTTTTCATGGTTGTGCGACACTAGCGCCGCAAGGCTGCGTTTGGAATTGGAATTCTACAAGGCAAACAGCCTCGCGTACGCTTACAACCTTATAGAATATCAAATAATTTAGCCGTGATCGCAGTAGACAATGTCAAAGCTGTGACATCTGTGATCACAGCGACGCACACAGCCATTACGAGTCGCTTAGAGAATTGCATGGCAGAGCGTCATAAGACGCGGCCCCTATACACCTCACTCGCTTTTTTAATATTCATAGCTCTTTTCACGTACTTTGTTCTTTTCATGGATACCAGGAAACTGACAAACATATTTAAATGTCTTTTTTGTGAATATTAGATAAGTAAGTTAATCCATGTCGACTACAGCTTATCTATGGATGGGCTAAACACATCAAGTCTCTCCGAGCTAAGAGAGCAAGTTAACTCGTCGGTTCCGATTGTTTTCGAGAGAGCTATGAGAGGTAGTGTGCATCAAAGCAATCCCACTGGGAAGTAACTTCATCATTATTCATCACAGAAAACTGAAGGCGAATGACAACCTGTAGGGTTTTTGTATTCCTGCGAGTGGTCAGGTTACAAATAATCTTCTGGGGGATTGTTAGCAGCGTTTGTGGCATCGATAATTGTTGTATTACAAGTTCTATATCAAGGTTTATATAGTAATTAACTGATTACATAAATACAAATCATTCCAAACTACGAAACTAATAAATACTTTAAAATACAGTCGCAGAAAATGGGAGAGCTGAATAATTAAGAGAGGTAGGGCGCATCAAAGTAGCCCGATTGGGGAAGTACCATCACAACAACAACCCCTAAGAGGGTTTGTGTGCTCCTGTGAGTGAGAGAGGCTTTCATTACGTTCTTAAGTTGTTACTCTGTTAGCAGTAGGGTTACGTAATACTTCCTATATTGCAAGCATTCGTAGGCTATGATAACCGCTTTACATCAGGTGAGCCGTATGTTTGTATGTCTTCTGAAGATGTATTATAAAAAAAAAGTTATGACTTTTAGTCCCATTTTTAAAACTATTGGCTGTTAATCTATAAACTATAAGGCATGTTTAACATGACCAAATTGGTCGTGTTTTATTACAAGGTAATGTCAGGAGTCCCAGGAACTTGCAAGCGTGCATGAAAAGAGCTATGAAGTATGTAAGGACCGCGTCTTATGGCGCTCGGGTCTCTCTGTCTACGCCACAAATGACCTGGTGTGAAGATATACATACATACCATAAGGCATGTTGATAATGATTACTTGTACCTGAACCATTTGCCATATCTCCTTAACTTCGGGAAAGGTCCAATTTCTAAGGAAGCCTCGGCCACATCTGGATATGACATTTCTGATATATGTAACCTCTGATATAGTATTTGCGCTGATTTGATTAAGATCTGAAATATAAACGATACATTAATTTCAGTTGATTTCAAATATAACTGACTAATGAAACAAAAATCTCTCAATTAGCCACAGAAAATTAGCGCAATTAGTCCCAACAAATAATTTAAATCAAGGTTTCCCAAGCTTTCTTTTGTTAAGCCTCTCTGGAGTACAAATATTATTTTTATGCCCCCCTTTAACTTTTTCATTACAAAAATTCTTTTTGAACTTCTTCTGGTAACTGGGAGATAGTGCCAAAAAATTTGTTTCTGGCCATGTGCCATATAGGTGACCCTGAATTAATCTCTTGATATAGTATTGGCGAAATTCGTGTTCCAGCAATTGCAAATGAGTTTTTGTCATCTTTCAAATTTTCGCCCAGTTTGTTAAATTTCAATTGCTTCGAATAGTCGAGAAACAGATATTCCGCCCCCCTTGATATCTCCCTACGCCTCCCTAGGGGGGCGTGCCCCCCCCCCCCCCATGCTTGGGAACTCCTAATTTAAATAATTGTTGAATAGTTACATACTTGTTTTGTTTAGCTATTATATTTTTATATCATATTGCAAGTGCTGTATAAGTAGAAAAAGAATTATATATTTCACTTAAAACAACATTATACAAATAAAAATACCTAAATATAGAATACTTAGGTGATTGTATCAACATAATTATGTATTTTGTTAGATACTGCGTTAGAAAAACGAATTCTTGTCTTATTAAACGTACTCGTAATATGATTTTGTAGTAAGCTAAATAAATATTAAAAATGTGTTATGTGTCTTTTTCTTCTTCTTAGCGTTAAGAGTTTTTAGAGTAAGAAGTTTCCTAATCCATTATTGGCGGGGTCCGCTACCTAAGCCTATGGATTTGGCGAAGATCCTAATTTTTAAATAAGACGACTGCCATCAAACCTTCACAATCCTAAGGGAAAACCGTAGATAAGGTTCTCCGAACCCAGAGGGAAAATTAGGCCTTTCTTAGGTACGGTCTTTCGAAATATTTAATTTCGAAATAATTCCTTGAGCTTGTGGGTTTCCTCACGAAGGTTTTCTTCACCGTTGAGCTAGTGATAATTACAAATATGTATATAAATCCGAAAACACGAATTTAATTTAGCGGTACATGTCCAGGATTCAAACTGGGGACCAGTTGGTCAATAGGGCGGTTCTTTATTCACTGGGCTATCACTGCTCTTTAAACGTGTTATATATATATATATATCTCTATAATAAAGGAAAAAATAACAAAGCAAATAATTACAACAACCGTGTTGGCAAATCAATGAAATAACCTTTTATTCGGATTCCATTGTAACGTTTTTAGATCCTACAAATTAAGCAACTTTTTTTTTTCCTATTAAAAAAAGGGTTTTCTCACATTGATATATTCTAATTTGATATATTTATTATCATTATTTGTCTGTCTAAGAAATGGTATTAAACACAAAAATCATAAAAATCGGTCCAGCCGTTCTTGAGTTATAAATGATGTAACTAACACGACTTTGTTTTATATATATATAGATATAGATATGCCAATTCCTACTTGAGATATCATAACAAAAGAATTTCATATAAAATGTATGAGAAATGTAATTTACTTCTTTTTTTTTGTTATTTTTTCCATGTTTTAATACTTATTATCCTATTCCCAATGAAGACAAATCCAAAAACACAAAAATCATAAAAATCGGTCCAGCCGTTCTTGAGTTATAACTGGTGTAACTAACACGACTTTGTTTTATATATATATATATATATAATATAATATATATATATAGATATGCCAATTCGTACTGAGATATCATAACAAAAGAATTTCATATAAAATGTATGAGAAATGTAATTTACTTCTTTTTTTTTGTAATTTTTTTCCATGTTTTAATACTTATTATCCTATTCCCGATGAAGACAAATCCAAAGACACAAAAATCATAAAAATCGTTCCAGCCGTTCTTGAGTTATAAATGGTGTAACTAACACGGCTTTGTTTTATATATATATATATAGACAAAACCGTATTAGGTTTAACTAGGCAAGAATTAGCTTCGGCAATCGCTCAGTATATAAATCAGTATCTTCGCTAAATAGGCTTAGGCAACGAAAATCGCCAATACTAATGAATTAGGAAACCAGATAGCGCTAAGAAGAAGATTTGCCTGCTCCAGTTCCATAGTGGAAACTGCAGGCTATACAAATCGTTTTGTTGGGTTCCGATAAAAATAAAATTTTGTACAGTGTATGAATATGATAGCTTCTCTAAAGATATAAGCTACTAAGTAATAATAATAATAAATAAATAATAAATAAATATTGTCGGACAAATTACACAGCGCCATCTAGCCCCAAAGTAAGCGAAGCTTGTGTTATGGGTACTAGACAACTGATAAACATACGTAAATTTTTTTTTTTTTTTTTAAATACGTACTTATTATACATAGAAAATACCCAGACCAAGACAAACAGACATGCTCATGCAAACAAATGTTTGTACTGTGTGGGAATCGAACCCACGAGCGTTGGTGTCAAAGTCGCGTAACAGCGCGTTACACCACTGCGCCACCGAGCTCGTCACAAGTAAGCAGCTTAAAGTTTGATCTTAATCTCGAGGCTAGGCTTCACTTGGACTCGAATTGGAATGTCTTCAATTGTTTGCCAGCAAGCAATCAAGAATATGCCCCTTCTGATATGAATCGGTTACCATAGTCCATGAACAATACAATGGGTACTACTCCTTCACCCACTTTAAAAACTTTTAGGGGGCAATTTATGACGAGCTCGGTGGCGCAGTGGTGAATGACATCGAGGCTCATGGGTTCAATTCTCATGCAAGACAAACATTTGTGTGCATGAACATGTCTGTTTGTCTTGGTCTGAAATGTTTTTAAGTGAGGTGGGCGCATCAAAAAAGCCCATATTAATTACCTCCAAAGGAAGAAAAGTAAAGGAAAATCAACTAGAACTATGAGTTTTTGAATAGAACTTTAGAGACAGCGTTATCTACTCACTTACATGCACACAGTAGGTTATATAAAATCCGAATACGATTGTTAATACAAGAGAAGTCCACAGTCCATTCTTCATGTAGGCTTCGTGGATGCCGAGGATCCCACCGCCGAGGCATCCTTTGATGAGATGCCCTGTTGATTCTAAAGAGCTGAAATGGTTTGACTGAAGATATTATTTTATAGGCAAATTATTCTATACGTATAAAAGCGAAAGGTCATTGTCTAACGCGAAATTTCTAAAGCTATTGAAGTACGGAGCTGAAATTTATAAGCGGGTAATTTACTCGTAAGAATCGACAGCTAAATATAAACCCTTTGTGATACTTCGTGATTTTATTTATACTTATTTTATTTATATATCTATATAAGTTCTGAATTGACATGACAATTTGTGGTAAAGTTATTGAAATTCAGTCATTTGAGGGGATACATTTATGTATTTCGTATATCTCGGAAACAGCTCCTACGATATGGAACACAATAAGAGTAAATAACGGCAAGATTTTTTTATACAACATCGGGAATAATACTGCTCGCTTGACGACAATTGGTTACCGTAATCTATGAAAGCTTGTAATACACAAAGTTTTATTAGTACCTACGTAAATGTAAACATAGCAACTCCTTAGGAGCTTATTGATAACTTCACCCACTCGGAGGAATACAACAATCCTCCATGGAGATGTTATTTGGCTGCGGTTCCCTGCGAGGTTGGAGGTACGTCGGTCGGGCTATTTTGATGCACTCTACCTTTCTTAAAAATACACAGACCGATACTCAAAGACATCATATACACAAATGTTAGGCCCGTAAGAACGTCAAAGCCATTAGTAAGAATCGTTGGAGTAATGGAATACTACAAGGACGACGAGATCCTGGAGAACCTGAGGGCCCAGAACAAGAAATTGTTCGACGGCTTGGAGGGTGAGGATAACTACGTCAAATTGCGCTACAGGAGGCGCGCCCGAAATGCGCTCCAATGTCATCCCGTTTTGGAGATCTCACCCAAATTGTACTGCAACATGCTGGAAGCGGGAACGGTCCATATCGGCCTCGGGAGAAACCGAGTCGAAGACCAATCGCCCCTCATACAGTGCACCCGGTGCTTGGGATACGGCCACACCAAGGCACTCTGCAAGGAGACCGAGCAACACTGCAACTACTGTAGTGGCGCTCACTCCTGGCAGGACTGCCCCGCCCGTAAAGAAGATCGCCCCCCTCGATGCAGAAACTGCAAGCGGGCGAAACAGGAAGACGGCCCACCCCATATGGCATATAGCGATATATGCCCACAGAGACAAATATGGGACAACATAGCGCGGTCCAAGATCGCCTACTGCTGACGCAAAAGATGATACGGGCGGTGATCCCCAAAGTACGACAGGACATACAAAGTTGCGTTTCATCCAAGCCAACCTGAGACGCTCCAAGCAGGCCACAGCCGAGCTACTGAAAGTAGCCGAGGACAAAGGGATATCCATAGCGCTGGTCCAAGAACCCTACGTGGGCTCGACAGGCACAGTGAGGCAAATCCCAGGCACAAAAGTCATCCAGTGCACCCTCAATAGGCAAAAACCCGTCAAGGCAGCGATCTTCGTGTTCGGGGACCGACTGAGAGTCATCCATGACCCTCAACTGGTCACCGAGACCGAGGCCGCAGTCTTGTTGGAGGCCGGAACTATGAGACTTGGAGTAGTGTCTGTCTACTACGAAGGGGACCAACAGATCGACCCGTACATTGCGCGTACAAAAGCAGTATGCGACCTACTTAAAACACCCAACATCTTACTAGGGGGAGATATCAACGCCTGGAGCCACTGGTGGGGAAGCGCATCCGAAAACCAGAGAGGCGAAGCGTACAACTCCTTCCTTAACGAAATGGATTTCCAGATCCTAAACACCGGCAACACACCCACCTTCGAAGAGTACCGACAGGGCAGACTCTACTCAAGTGTAGTAGACGTCACGTCATGCTCCGCGCCACTCCTTGGGAAGATAAAAGAGTGGAAAGTCGACAGAACTCTAACCACCTCAGACCATAACGCCATAACATATACCCTGGTGTTGGGAGAGAGGCTGCAAAAGCGGCCACCCCCCACCACCAGGAAGTATAACACAAAAAAGGCAAGCTGGGAAGAGTTCAGTCGACGATTACACAACTCCCTAGAGAGAAAAAACATCAACGTCGGAACGATCGAAGCGGCGAGAGATGTAGAGGACCTGGAAACCATTATTGAAGCCTACTCAGCAGCAATTGAGGAAGCATGCGAGTCCGCTATTCCCAAAGTAGGCAAGGGAAGGGGTAAGCCCACGCCACTCTGGTGGACACAAGCGCTCCAAGATCTGAAAAATGATGTGCTTCGCAAGAAGCGCAGGATCAGGAACGCAGCCCCCACCAGAATTGAAGCTGTACTTCAAGAATACCACCAGGCTAAAGCGGAATATATCCAAAAGACCGCAGAAGCCCAGACTGAGAGCTGGAAGGAGTTCTGCTCAACACAGGACAGAGAAAGTGTGTGGGACGGAATATACAGAGTCATCAGAAGAACGACCAGGAGGGAGGACGACATGCTCCTGAGAGGATCGGATGGGAAAACACTCAGCCCCGAACGATCGGCAAACCTGCTAGCCGATACATTCTACCCTGAAGACTCTGTATTAACAGATAATCCGTATCACACACAACTCAGACAACTTGTGGAAAGCAGGAACCCGGACGAAGAACTTCCGCCCGAAGATCCACCCTTTTCCGAGGCGGAAGTGGAGGCAGTGCTGAAAGCACAAAATCCCAAAAAGGCCCCCGGTTCGGACGGATTCACAGCCGACATCTGCGCCAGAGCAATCCGCAGTGAAAGGGAGGTATTTATGGCCATTGCAAACAAATGCTTGGCCCTATCTTACTTCCCCAAACAGTGGAAAACAGCTCACGTAGTCATCCTTAGGAAACCTGGAAAGGACGACTACACCCATCCGAAGTCTTATCGACCCATAGGCCTGTTATCAGTGCTGGGCAAGATCCTAGAAAAGCTTTTGGTGGGGCGGCTGCAGTGGCACCTTCTTCCAACTCTCAGTCCAAAACAGTACGGTTTCATGCCACAGCGCGGAACCGAGGACGCCCTCTATGACCTCATGAGACACATACGAACTAGGATCGAAGAAAAGAAATCCGTAATCGTAGTCTCATTGGACATAGAGGGGGCCTTCGACAACGCGTGGTGGCCGGCTCTTAAAAACCAACTTGCGATCAGGCGATGCCCACGCAACTTGTACAAGATGGTGGACTCATACCTCACGGGAAGGAAAATAACAGTTCACTACGCGGGAGCGTCCAGTGAGAGGGAGACTACGAAGGGATGCGTCCAAGGATCCATCGGAGGACCGACCTTCTGGAATCTCGTGCTGGATCCTCTGCTACATGAACTGTCAAGTGAGGAAGTCTATTGTCAGGCGTTCGCAGACGACGGTGTTCTGGCATTCTCCGGGAAAACCATAGCCGGTATGGAGGATAACATCAACAAAGTGTTAGGCAAAATTGTGACATGGGGGCAAAAAAACAAGCTGAACTTCGCGGCACACAAAACTCAAATGATGCTGCTGACGAACAAGCTGAAGTTCAGCCCCCCGAACATCCACATGTCCAATACGATACTAGCACTGGTTGATGAGATCAAACTCCTAGGGCTCATAATAGACAGGAAACTTAACTTTAAATCGCACGTGTCGGCCATTTGCAAGAAAGCAGCCGATATTTACAAACAGCTAGCGTGCGCAGCTAAGGTTACCTGGGGGTTGAACGGAGAAATCATCAGAACGATCTACGTCGCGGTCATCGAACCGATCGCCACGTACGCAGCAAGCGCGTGGTCGCAAGCAACACAGCTCCAGATGAATAGGAAACAGCTGGAGGCGCTCCAGAGGGGCTTTGCCCAGAAAATATGCAAGGCCTACAGAACCACGTCACTAACATCAGCACTGGTTCTATCTGGAACGCTTCCGCTGGACCTAAGAATACAAGAAAACGCCGCACTATACGAGGCCAAAAAAGGCATCTCGACCGCATTCCTGCCACCCGGAAGGAAGCTCGAAAAAAGGGAGAAGTTCCAGGACTTCCCACACCCTGCAACTCAAATATCAACAGAGTACGAGCTCCTCGAGGACATGGACCCCCCCACTCACGAAACCCACCAAATTGTCGGCCCTCAAATTTACACTGATGGCAGCAAGATGGAAGGGAGAGTCGGGGCGGCGCTAACGTGGTGGGAGAACGGAAGGGAAACAGCCTACGAGACCTTCAGCCTCGACCCAACATGCACTGTTTTTCAATCCGAAATGTATGCACTCCACAGGGCCATAATCAGGGCAAAAGACAGCAAAAGGGAAACAGTAAATATCTTGAGTGACTCAAGATCGTCACTCGAGTTACTGAATAACCCCAAGCTGCTCCACCCCCTAGCTAAGGCCATGAAGGAGAACATGGCGCGGATGGGAAAGCAGGGCAGAAAAGTGCGGTTTTTCTGGCTCAGAGCACATGTAGGAACGGCAGGAAACGAAAGGGCAGACGAGCTTGCAAAAACAGCTGCAAGCAGGGAGACAACCCCCGACTACGCAGAGGTCCCACTCTCATATGTCAGGAAAAAGATCCGAGAGGAGTCGGTCCACAAATGGCAAGCGCGCTACGACTCCTCCGAGACGGGCTCGGCCACGAAAGCATTCCTCCCCGATGTGAGCACAGCTTATCGCATCGTGAGAGGAACGAGACTGACCCACCTTCAAACCCAAATCCTGACAGGACACGGCGGCTTCGGAGAGTACCTTTACAGGTTCAATCTGAAGACCAGTCCGGGGTGCGAGTGCGACCCCCAAATCAGCGAGTCGGTGTGGCACATACTACTCGACTGTCCCCGTTTCCAGCTAGAAAGATTCAACCTGCAGTGCTCTGTTCAACTGGAGCTCACACGACACAATCTTCGAAAGCTCATGGAGTGCAATAAATCCCGCCCCAAGCTTCTGGCCTTCATGGATAAGGTGGCATCAGTCGCAACGCGGCGAAACAGCACCTATCCTAACCCTCCCCTCCCCTCGGACATGACTCAACTCCCGGACTTGACACACACACCACACATCGACACACAAACACCACAGTCTGACACAACGACACAAACATCACTCAATGACACTTTCAACCTTCTAACATGCGGAGAAGACGGACGACCAGGACTGCGCCTAAGAGGAGTCGCCTTATATATGGACGACAATGCGGAGAGAATAGGGATTGCCTTCTGCAATGCCATGGCGAAAAATACGGTAACGATCTCGCCTGGACTCGGAGTCCTACTAAACGGAAGCACTCGCAAGACCACCATGCGGCGCAAAATGTTCAACGAATTACCAAAGGTGACAATCGGAAACCAGACGTGCAGAATAGTGCGAAAGAACAACAAAACTATCGCGTTGTTCTGCACGGACGACGAAGTCACTGAGTTCGAACAGATGTGCGCAGTGCTGAAGTTCATGGGGCAAAGAGCCGAACCTGCCAAGATCATCAGTATTGACGCCATGGTCGTGGGATACCTCAGTGGGAGAACCAAGGACTACGAAGGAGCTCTCCTGGCCTCGCAGCATCACGAAATCGTGGTATACGAGGACAGAGGACAAAACCTAAGTTTCCTTAAGGCCCAATCCCGGGACCCAGGCGCCAAACTGATTCCCAAGGACTGCTGGGATCACCCGATTGTTAATCCCCACGTCAGTGGGTCGGAACGCCTTCAACAACGGGTGATGCAGGGAAGATGTCTGGCAGAACAGAAGCGCAAGGAACCTAGCTACATACTCTCCACCATATTGGCGACCCTCAATGGGAGTGCCCAATCGGTGGCCCAACCCTCCGCAAGAAAAAAAAGAGCAGCGGAAAGGGCCCTATCCTTGGAAGCGGCGGTCGAAAAGTTCACACAGACGCCTCCCCGCCACGGATCGGAACCTCCCACTGGCCCCCGCACAAGAGCAGACATGGGACAAGTGACCCCCCCCAAACTCAGACCGGCAAGGGAGCCGCAAGACCACATGGTAAACGCCTTCATCGAGTTCATGGCAGTCACCAGAGCAACGCGGAAAGTAAACATGGATACCTGCAACTCCATCTTGCAGACTTATCACCGCGGCTCGCAGGAACTGCTACGGATAAAATTGGGCGAAGCTGAGGCAGCTATTTACGACAGCGACAGGAACCTAGTAATACTGGGTAACATGTCGGGGTCGTACATGGCAGCATACAGCGTAACCGGCGGTTTTGTGCCCCTGGACGAGAAGAGCGAGGAAGGAAAGATCACCTTTAAAACACCGACCGAAGACCCGGTTGTGGTGGTAGCCAAGTGCACAAAGGTAATGCTGGACGACAGGATCCTCGATATGGCAGAAGCTATAGCAGGGGACCTGTTCAAAGGCGGAAGCCCGAAGCACTGGGTGAGACCCACTATCACATGGGTTAACGGAGTCCCCGGCTGCGGGAAATCCACGTGGGTGGTGTCACAAGCCGACCTGGCTGGAGACATCATAGTGACAACGACAACTGAGGCCGCCACCGATCTCAGGGAAAAACTGGAAACGCGCTTTGGTGATCTAGCCAAAAAGAGAGTGCGGACTATGGCATCCCTACTAGTAAATGGACTACATAAGGGCGAATCGTGTACACGCCTAATGGTGGACGAAGCCCTTATGAACCATTTCGGATCCATAGTCATGGCAATACAACTAGCCAGAGCCAGTGAAGCCCTGCTGATCGGAGACGACAACCAGCTTCCCTACATCGACAAGAACAATCTGTTCAACACCTTATATAACAGACCCAACCTTGTGACGTCAATCTCCCAAAATCTCCTTTGTACGTACAGGAATCCACAGGACGTAGCGTATGCTCTAAGAGAAATCTACAGTGGCATATACTCGGCCAAGACTCGCGCTAGATCCCTGTCGTTGAAGCGGTTTACAGGGGAGCGGATCCCGAAACAGGACAACACGCTTTACCTTGTCCACACCCAGGCTGAGAAGGCACTCCTTATCAGCCAGGGCTACGGAGCAAATTCGGGTTCCCGCACCCTAACCATACATGAAGCACAGGGACTAACGTGCGAGTCAGTGATTATTGTGCGTACAACCTCCAAAAGATCCCACCTCCTCCAAAGTGTCCCCCATGCCGTTGTCGCGGTCTCTAGACACACGGACAGCTGTGTATACCACACAGACTGTACTGACAATGACGCGACAGCTCGGTTTATCCTACGAGCCGAGACCGCGACAACGGAACACATCAGGGACTATAACCTTAAGATGGCGATGAGGGCGAGAGACGAGAAGGTCATCAGAAAGTTGACTGAAAGCTCCGAGGGCCCAGCGAGTGGTCCCTCCTCCTCCTCCCAAACCAGCAGACAGAGAGGGGGGAAGGGCGTCATGGCAAGGCTCCGGGATGCCATCTCCCTTCGTTTCCGGAAAAACTGACAAACTGTAATAAAGCAGAGACAGGGACGAGAGATGCGAGCAGTCATGCTCACTAAAATGTCTAGACGAGCGGCGGCGTTGGGGGGCGGGTCATCGAGTTCCCTACAATATGGTTGAGCACGGTGATGGCTGCCCTCTGCGTCAACTCGTGAACGGGTGCCGCTCGGGGGGACTGGTCTGCCCGCGTCTCTCGTCCCACTTTCTGCCTATAACAAAAACTAATGTAATCTGACGAAACGGGAAAAAAAAAAAAAAAAAGAAAAAAAAAAAATATGACGAAACAAAAAAAGAAAATCTGAGAAAAAATAATAGCATGTAAGCACTACTAATTCTATTGTAATCGCACTTGCGGAGCGATAAACACTAAAGTGACTAACAACCTGACAAACAACCTCTCAAACAAACAATGGCACGGGCCAAAGAGCCTGTGGAAACTTTTTATTTAAAAAAAAAAAAAAAAAAAATGTTAGGCCCGTGTGGGAATCGAACTCACTAGCCTTGCTGTTAATGCTAACTACTCCACATCGGGCTTGTCATATTATATAGTTTTATACATAGCTTGCAACAAAGAACGTCCAAAATGTACCTACATAGAGAAGCACGGTACAATATCATATAAATTATACCATCATGCGAAGTTACGAAAATTATAATCTAGATATACGAGCACTTAACTAGCCTGGCCATAAATATAATATAAAGATTTCTTTTTCAAAACTTTAATTTGAATTTGTTTAGTATGTTAAAAACTTCTTTCAATTTTCCGCCGTTTTACATATATTTTATCGTGTTTAATATTAAACCAGTTGAGAATGCGCAAGCTTGCATTGCCAGAGGAACACCTGGCTCGTCAATTATATAACAATAATTTTTTTTTTTAATTTATCGGCCATTTTCCATGTTCCTTAAGAGATAGGAACGGTATTCCTGAACATTCCTATTCTATTTCTCAGGAACACCGTTCGTATATCAATTCTATATGTTTGTCTGTGCGTTTGTCTGTCGCTTTTCTTCGAATTTTCGAATTTTGACTTCAGATTCGGATTCAGCATAAAAAAGTAAAATAGGAATGTTCAGGAACACCGTTCCTATCTCTTAAGGAACATGGTCAAAAAGCCGACAAATTAAAAAAAAAAATTTCATTGTTATATAATTGACGAGCCAGGTATTCCTCTGGCAATGCAAGCTTGCGCATTCTCAACTGTTTTATGCTGAATCCGAATCCGAAGTCAAAATTCGAATATTCGAAAAAAAAACGTACACACAGACAAACGCACAGACAAACGCACACACAGTTAACATATAGATTTCATATAGCAACGGTGTTCCTGAACATAGTGTCTCTTAAGAAATCTTTGGAGCAAGCAGTGGCTAAATTTTTCATGAAAACATTGCGTAAATACAAAGATTCGTGGCCAGACAGATTAAAGATCTGTATCAACGTCAAAAGTGACCATTTCGAATAGAATCATTTTCTAATTTTTTGTTGAGACGATAAATATGAACATACAGTTTTATTGATGAAAGAATGATGAAGCAGATATACAATGCAAAAGTGGAAGGATGTACGAGCCGGGGAAGGCCAAGACTTACCTACCATGAACAAATTGGTCGTGTTCTATCAGAAGGTGATGTCAGGAGCCCTAGAAACCGGCGAGCGTGCATGAGAAGAGCAATGAATGTTAAAGAAGCGAGTGAGATATGTAAGGATCGAGTCACGTGGCGCTCGGTTCTCTATGCCTACCCCGCAAGGGATTTAGCGTGAAGTTATAGATAGAAAGATAGATACAGTTTTATTAAGATTACATTACCTACTTCATAAAAAAAATAAATGCATATTCATTTGTAACAAACTTATGGCCGAACTAGGTATATATTATAACTGCAACCGCGACTTGGTTCGCACGTGTTCCGGTGTCCCTCTTTTTTTTTCTTTCGTACGCTAGGAATCATATCTATCATATATATCCAGTAGAATAGCCAATAACCTTACTCAAGAATTGGGCTGTCAAATAAAAAATAAAAAAGTCCTATCGGTAGTTTTATAACTTGCATGCCTTTACAAAAGGCAAAATGTACACGGGAAACTGTTCAAATGTCACCTTATTATGTACCTACATTTTTGCGCAAATAAATATTATTGATTGATTGAGAGAGAAATTAACGCGTTCAAACAAACAATCAATCAAACTCTTTCGCGGATGCTAGTAGATTACATGTAGAAAGAGTTAAAGTGGAAAGAATGACAAAACAGATCTACAACGCGAAAGTAGAACAATATAAGAGCCGAGGAAGGCCAAGACTCTCCTACCATGGCCAAATAGGTGGTGTGTAATACGATGATGACATAAGCCCTAGGAACCGGCAAGCGTGCATGAAAACAGCTATCAATCATAAAGAAGCGGCTGAGCTGCATAAGGTCTGCGTAGTTATAGATATATATAGTTAGTATATATAGTTACTTTGTCGGTTTCTGTCTATTTCTGTGTGCTGCAAAATCAAAGGGTTCCTTTGTTGATTGCCGTACAAATTTCAACTCTCCATTTTTAACTTCCGGCGGCTGTGGCGGCGGTTTGGTGCTTTGATCTTCTGTATCTAAGTGGGTTTGTGGGGCATTCTGTGAACATAGAAGATTGTAGTATAAATATATAATTTTGTATATATATATGTATATCTTCACGCCAGGTCCCTTACGGGGTAGGCAGAGAGAACCGAGCGCCATAAGACGCGGTCCTTACACACTTCACTCGCTTCTTTCACATTCATAGCTCTTTTCATGCACGCTCGCCGGTTCCTAAGGCTCCTGACATCACCTTCTGATAAAACACGACCAATTTGGTCATGGTAGGTTAGTCTTGGTCTTCCTCGGCTGCTACATCCTTCCACTTTCGCATTGTATATCTGTTTCATCATTCTTTCATCTTGCATTCCTTCTACATGTTCGAACCAACGGAGCATGCCCTTTCTTATCTTAACACCGACACTCTCTTTCAGTCCAACTCTCTTTACTGTAATTTTAATTACAAGAATGTTCGAAAAAGTGTCCTTTCGAGTATAGGAAGCTCCAGGTCGAAGCAGACTTTTATTATGCAAGTCTCAAGTCAAATGGCACGTGGAGTACTGTAGTAACCTTTGGGTGGGAGCACATGGATACAAACTAGGATCTTGGGATTCCGTTCAGAGACGAACTGTGAATTTTATTTTTGGTATACAATGTCAGGAGGCATATGGCCCACGGATACGGATGTAAAACGGTTACCGTAGCCTTTGAACGCTCGAATTACATTAAGTATCAATCGCGCGATGCCACCTCCAGCGAGTTGTTATGTGGCTGCGATATCCTGTGAGGTGGGAGCACTTCTCTAGACAGGCTGCTTTAATGCGCCCTTTCTTTCTTAAAAAGAACCAGGTCAAGACAAACGGACATGTTCATGCACACAAAATGTTTGTCCGATGTGGGAATCGAACCCACTAGCGTTGGTATCAAAGTTACTAACTACTGCACCACCAAGCTTATCAAAATCAAAATCAAGACAAAGTTATCAACGACCCTGACCTAACACACGGCATTGAGCACTTAACTTTGAGGAGACATGTCAGGATATGGATCAAGAGCCTTGGAGAGACTTGGATAAATAATGAAAGGAAGCAAAGCCTCTTCGACTTTGCCTCCCTTTAATGATCGTCTGATGAGTAGACCTTGTTAGGGTTCTGTACCAAAAAAGGAAAATCGGAACCCTGATAGGCTGACCTCGTTGTATTCTGTCCCTCCGTCTGACAAGATCCTTTATAGTTAATAGATTCAGGCGCTATTTTGCGAAAGTCAAATTTTACAAAAGTCAAAAGGATTTGTCACTTGTAGCATGTTATTCTTACGATTAACGTCTACAACGCCTGATGATGCCTCGTGGAGAGGCGAAACACGTGTCGCAGCGACGACCAGGCCAGTCGTGGCAGCGACGGTGGTGGTGGGGGCATGCGGATTCTATTCCAGATGGCGGATGACCGCAGCAGCCGAGGCAAAGACTACCGGAGCAGCCATGGCAGCGTTGGCATGTTGCACTTACTAACAGTAGTGGGTACTAGGCCGCATGAACTAATTGGTGCCGGAAGTACACAAAGCAGGTTAGATCAAATTGCATGTAAGATCTTTTATCTTAGGAACGTGTAGAGGTGTCAAGTTGAATTGAATGCCAAATACTCATGTTTGTAATCCTTAGACCAGTGAGCCAGCCGAGTGAATCAAGAACTACCCTAGTGACCAACAGGTCCCTGGTTCGAATCTGGGCTTGTACCACTAAATTCGCTTTTTCGAATTTATGTACATATTTGTAATTCCCACTTGCTCGTCGGCGAAGAAAAAATCGTGACGACACCCGCACGTTCAAGAAATTAAATTTCGAAAGACGTATACCTTACCTAAGAATGATCTCGTTTTCAATGCAGTCACTCCATGTACGAATCAGTATATTGGCCAAATCCTTAGGCTTATGTAGCAGACCCCGCCAATCCTAATGGACTAGAAAACAGGATTACGCTAAGAAGAAGACTCAAGTCTGGAATCCCTTGGAGCAGTGAATAAATCATACTTTCTAACACAATCAAAAGATACGGCCATTCATGCTACATTGCCTAACTTGTACGGGAATCGAAACCTATTGGCTCTTTGCCATTGACCTAAAGTCATGAAATTTAGCAAGAAACAATGTCATGTAACACAATTAAAGGGGAAAACTGAAAAAGAAACCGTAAATTGGTAGTTTATTATCATCATCTCATCATCATTTCGAGCTCGGTGGCGTAGTGGTGAAACGCACTGTTACGCTACTTTGACAACAACGCTCGTGGGTTCGATTCCCACACAGGACAAACATTTGTGTGTGTATGAACATGTCTGTTTGTCTTGGTCTGGGTATTTTCTATGTATAATAAGTATGTATTTACAAAAAAAAAATGTATTTACGTATGTTTACCAGTTGTCTAGTACCCATAACACAAGCTTCGCTTACTTTGGGGCTAGATGGCGCTGTGTAATTTGTCCGACAATATTTATTTATTTATATTTATTTATTTATTATCTCAGCCCGAATTCGTCCACTGCTGAATATAGGCCATCTAGAGTGCCATTAGTCTCGATCCTGTGCCACCCGTATCCATCAACTGCCTGCAAACCTCTTGGTCGTTGCTCCATCTAGTGGGGGGTCATGCCACACTGAATGCATCAGTACGGGGACGCCATTCGAGAACTTGTTAATTATTGTGAGATTAAATATCAAAATTTGGTCACCGGCGCGCACATTGAATACGGCATGCACGAATGAATAATTGTATGATAATTGCGTTTTAAAACAAATGTGAACTTGTATTCTTGCAAATACTTTGTTTGATTTGATTTGAATTTTATAGGTGTTGGGTAACTGTTAAATTAAGTTTCCTTAGTCTCACTCGGAGGTAGTCCAATGATTTGTAGAATAACGATTGGTAGTTCGATCTTGTAGACATAAACGAGACGACCGCCAGCTCGACGCCTAGCGACACGATATCGGGATCATGGATATCTCCGCATGTCTTATGTTCTTCTAGGAAAATATTTATGCATTGTTACCATTTGACTTTCCAATGCTTACTGTTAATTAATACAATAATTATGAGTGTGTCACTGGTTAGTTTATGTTTACAATTGGAACAGGTAGGTGGCGCAGCAATCGGGATACAGATTTTTTTTTAAACAAATTCGGGAGGTATACAAGCATACGGCCCACATGATATAAAGCGGTCACCGAAGCCTATAAACGTTTGCAATACGTTATGTATAACTCCACCACCTCTACTGCTAACACAGCAACTTCGTCGGAGCTTACTGGTGACCTCACTCACACGCAGGAACAGCCCTCTAGGGGGTTATCATTTAGCTGCGGTTTCTTCCGGAGATGAAGTGCCTTACCTCTCTTCTGCCTGTTCTGCTAGTTTATAATATATTTAATTTTATTCTAATCTATTATATTTGAAACAAATGCACATTGTGCATAATAAGGCATTATAATTGAATATAACAGTTTTAAATTATATACAAAGAACGAATGATGCGTTAAGTCCTCGACACCATATCGAATCCTACACAGGCGAGTGAATAACAATTATTTTTCCGAACAACCATGAGTTTTTGTATTTTAAACTAGATTCTGTAGCGAAATCACCCAGAGAAGGTCGAGAGATTGTCCAAAAAACTGGGTGCGCTCAATTAGCGAAGCATACTGCAGTTTGGAACATTTTTGTTACACAATGTCCGGAGGCATACATGCATACGACCCACCTGATGTGAAGCGGTTACCGTAGCCTGTAAACGCTTGTAACGTTTGTATCACTATACTAACACAGCAACTGCCTTAGGAGCTTACTGGTGACCTTACTCCCATGCAGGAACACAACAACCCACTAAGGAGTAGTTATTTGGCTGCGGTTTTCTGTGAGGAGGAGGTACTTCCCCTAGATGAGCTGCTTTGATACGCTCTACCTCTTTTAAAACCACCCAGACTAAGACAAACAGACATGTTCATACACACAAATGTTGCAGGCAAAAAAAAATCACGTTTGTTGTATGGGAGCCCCCTTAAATATTTGTTTTATTTTAATTTAATTATTTATTTTTCAAGTGAATATATAACTAAATATTCTATGAATATTTCAAGCGTCTACCTGTTGCCGTTATCAATATCGAGCAAAAAAATCACGTTTGTTGTATGGGAGTCACCGTAAATATTTATTTTATTCTGTTTTTAGTATTTGTTATTATAGCGGCAACAGAAATACATCACATGTGAAAATTTCAACTGTCTAACTATCACGGTTCATGAGATACCTGATGACAGACGGACGGACGGACAGCGGAGTCTCAGTAATAGGGTTCGTTACCCTTTGGGTATGGAACCCTAAAAATCGAAAACACGTTCAAATAGCGGTTAACCATAATTTAGAGGCTTTTTAATAAGGCAATTTATAAGACTCGTTTGTAAGGAAAAATTCTCTATGGGAAAACCATAACATTTTTCCTCGTTATATCATGCACTAGGTTGTGCCCGTAATCTCGCCTGTAAGACAAGAAAGGCATGCGGCGTGGATTTGGACATGTGGAAAGAATGCAGGATGAAAGAGTGACGAAACAAGTATAAATGACGAAATTGGAAGAATGTAGAGGTATCAAATATACTAGCCTCATAGAAAACCGCCGATTTCCTACAAGACGCATTAATGATATTGTTATTCCGCCATCCAGATCGACTTCATTTAGCAATAATATTACAAACATGACATCAAAAAATATAACAGGCTTCCTGAGTCATTAAAGGAAATAAGTCGTTTCTCAACATTAAAAAAAAAACTAATGGCATGGCTGTTGGATTAATCTTACTATGACATATCGGAGTTCTTGGTTTGACTTTTCTATTATATCAATAATACATTATTAAAACTATTAGATATTGTATTCGAATATGTTCTTTTTTTGACATTGTAAATTAATATGACTATTAATATTGTACACCTTCTAAAGGTAGATTGTGAAATTCATCAATTGAAATGTATAATTTAACATCTGTAATATACTCGCAATCAACAATAAATAAAACCGCAGTCAAATAACAACTCCCTAGAGGGTTGTTATGTTTCTGCGTGTGAGTGAGGTCACCAGTAAGCTCCAAAGGAGTTGCTGTGTTAGTAGCAGAGGTGGCATTGCGCGAGTGACACTTAATGTATTATGGCGTTCATGGGCTACGGTAACCGTTTTCATCGGGTGGGCCGTATGCTCGTACGCCTCCCGACGTTGTATATACAATAAACCGATTTATTGTACCTGTATGCCTTCCTGGTTGTAGAGGTCTGACGGCAGTCGCTCTATGTAAAAATCAGATTCTTCGCCAAATCCTTAGGCTTAGGTAGCGGACCCCGTCCATAACGCGAAGATTCTTATATGCTATTTACACATTTATACGAATCGTATAAAATAGTGATAACAAATATACTCACGTTTGAAACTAATTCCATATTAAACAAAATACACACAAACACGACCGCGCACAAGGAAAGTCAAGTCTTCAGTCAATTAGGTTTGGTATCTGGTATCTCTACAGCCTTGTACAGTCGGTGATATTTAATTAATTCGTTCTGGCACGATGGAAAAATATTTCTATTTGTCTAAGAAAATGACTAACTCGATCGGCTAGCAAATGCGTAACAAAATTTACATACCACTAAATTGGCAAACAAGCACACGGCCTGTCCGATAGAAACCATATCAAAATCAATACTTCTGATTTTGATATGGTTTCTATCGGACAGGCCGTGTGCTTGTTTGCCAATTTAGTGGTATGTAAATTTTGTTCGTATTCGTAGATCCTGTCAAAACCACTTCACGCATTTTATGTAGAACCTCTTGCTATGATATTGACTGATAGTTAACGTTAGGAAGTATACTTAAAATACTGGAAGTGTCTCTCTCAGGTTGGAACTCCTACTAACTCCTGCTAACAAATCGACTCTATGTTTGTTGGTAACCTTACTCGCCTGCAGGAACACAGTAACCCTTCAAGGAGTTGATATTTGGTTGAGTTGGAGGTACGTACTTACACAAACGGGCTTCTTTTTTGTGCCCTACCTCTCATAAAAACACACAGACCGAAAGAGACAGACTTGTTCATGTACATAAAACTCACGATCCATATTCTCTATTACCAAGCTACCGGTGATCAGAGCCTCTACATTGAGAAACATCCTTACAATGCGAGTCGTGCTCAAAAGAACCATATCCTAAATCTGGTTCTTGTATTGACCCTGTTAAAACCTCTTCATGTCTTGAAGAATCCCATGCTATGCAACTGCCGAGAGAGAGAGATACTATCAAGATAATGGTATAGTCTCTTATGTACAGGTATAGACTGTTATAGGCTCTTATATACAGGTATAGACTGTTATAGGCTCTTATATACAGGTATAGACTGTTATAGGCTCTTCGCTACAAGTCCAGTTATAATCATGATTATCGGCACAGCACATTTCACATGGTGGTCAACTAGTAAGCCAAGTCAAAGTACCTACTAAGTAAGTTTCTTTTTCTCAGCCTTCACAAGGTTCTAATGTGGGGAATGGTGACGTCAAAAATAATTCCACAGCGCATCCTCCTGTCTCTTATGATACCGAGCCAGTTTGCTACAATAGTCACGTAATCTACATATTAATATGTATTGTGAAGGAAAAACTTTGTACCTCTTTTTAAGTAAATTGAACGAGATTTGCCATTTAAAGATCACATGGAGAAGAAGTGAAGATAGATAAAATTTATGTATATTATGTTTTAAAAACATATTAAAGTAAACATTAACATTAATAACGTGAACAATTAATAACGTTATAATATTCTTCGGAGTGTAATATTATAAAGAAATCTGTCAATGACAAAGAAGTGCTAAAAATATAGACGAATGAGTATCTTTGCCGAAACCTGTACATAAAAAAAATAAGAAAATTTCCAACACCGCGTTGTTGTTTCTTTAATTTAAAAAAATATAAATGCAGTGTTTATAGAGTTATCTGTTCACACTTATTTGGCTTCGACAAAAGAACTTTGTTAACGTTCTAACTTAAACCAACCAAAAATAATAATAATAACAAATTTAAGAATTATGGTCGAAATTCGACCATTCGCCACAGAGGAGAATTATATAAAAATATTGAAAATGGACATTGAAAGTTTTAAAACTTATATCTAAAATTACGAGTACCAATCTCGGTCATTTGATAGGCGTACGCAGGGATATCGATCTAACACGTAGTAGTCCCTTTGAGAGGAGATTTACACGCCATGACTATATGACATTTATGGAACAATATACACCCAAATCAAGACAAACAGACGTGTTCAAATGTTCATGCACACAAATGTTTGTCCTGTGTGGGACTCGAACCCACGAGCATTGGTGTCAAAGTAGCGTAACAGCGCGTTTCACCACTGTGCCACAGAGCTCGTCAAACTCCGTCGTCGTTCGATGTGCCTCACCTCTCATAAATACACAAGATATTGATATGATATGTACAAGACCACACTTTCTTGGAAGTTCATCAGCAATATACATTTGGCGTCATTATCTTAAAATCTGGTATTAGCTTATCACGTTTATTTATACAAAACAATCTCGCAGTTTACACTACGGAGATTTGTTTTCAAGTATGCGAGTCAAGTATATAATTATAATAAGGACTTATTATTATCTACTACTATGTCTGTTTACATATGTATTCTGACGACTTCGATGATCGAGAGGTTTGGGAATAACACAAAGGTTTGTAGGTTCGATGTTCAAACAATAAAGAAAAAGAGATTAAAAATATTTATTTGCTATTGGACGCTCGCGGGCACTTAGACACGTGTTACATTTTTGAAATATAATATTATTGTTTCTTATTCAATTCTGTTATGTTACTAGTTTACTTTTTTTTAATCTGCTAGCATTTCCGAAAGGACCATTGGCGCAGAAGAAATTCCGAAAGGATCTTGCCAATATAGGTCTCTTAAAATTGTCAATTAGATATGACAATAAATTCATATAAGCATATTGGTACAATAATGATGTCATATAGTACAATTAAATATTATTAAGGAAAAGTCGTCTGTTCCGAATTATTTCCAGCCATCTTTCTCAGTTTATTTTTCATTAATCTACCAATATTTCGAAAATTACCATTGGCGATGAAAAAATTGCAAAAGAAACTTTCCAATATAGGTTTTTATTTTCAAATCGTCAATTTCTATTACAATAAATTTATGTCAGTGTATATATAAGGTGTCAAGTGGTACAATTAAAGATATATTAATACATGTGCTGAATCACTTCCAGACATCTCTGTCAGTCAGATATTCATCGATTATGTAATATTTACATAGAGTATTTTTGATGTGCCTATTGAATATATTGTCAGGCAAGGACAGAAATGTAAAACTGTTTCAGGTAATTTATTGTAGAATCTAATACAATTTACATTAAAATCTACTAGTCTCTCTCGAATTTCTCCGTTCGGAGGGCACGTTAAACCGTAGATGCCGGCTGTTGTCGATAGATGACAGTCGTAAAGCTAAGTCAAACAACTTTAAAACACTAGCCTACGCCAATCCGCGTTTGAGCAGCGTGGTGGAGTATACCCTAATCTCCTTCGGTTGAAGGGAGACCCTTATCCCTGCAGTGGGATGAGTAAGGGTTGATGTAGTGATGTGGATCTACTAGTCTTAACAAACCGATGTACCGGAATATGAAATTAACTTCTGCTTCTAAGATTTTCACTACTTTTTGAAAACGTCTTTATATTTTTACGGGCGTAAATTATGTTCTCATAAATATACTGAGAGGTAACCGTGAGGATATTTATTTCTTTGAATAGTTCTTTAAGGGAGTCCCTGGAGCTCATATTATGAATAGAGCGGATGGCTCTCTTTTATATGTATGTTTCTATATGTATTTTCACCCATTTTTCTTTGTGTATCATTGTTTTATTATATGTATTGTTTTAGTGGTTTCTGCCAATAAATATTTCTTTCAATATCAGCCGTTTCCCCCCACAACGGTAGACCAGACGGCATAATGCAGCAACTGTAAAAGTAGCTGAAAAAGACTAAACGCGCAGTAGCCACATCCATCCAGTCCAGTTGTCTAATTCTCCTAACTACATATGCGACAGAGCTGAGCTCACGGGTCAGTTTATTTCAATTTTAAGTATTTTGTTTGTTGCCCGACAATTGTTGAGTTCCAATAAATACAGTATCATTAATAAATTCTAGTAGGTTGGTATAGATATGGGTGTTTTCAGACTTAATAAATAATAATAAATAAATATTGTCGGACAAATTACACAGCGCCAAAGTAAGCGAAGCTTGTGTTATGGGTACTAGACAACTGATAAACATACGTAAATACATTTTTTTTTTGTAAATACATACTTATTATACATAGAAAATACCCAGACCAATACAAACAGACATGTTCATGCACACAAATGTTTGTACTGTGTGGGAATCGAACCCACGAGCGTTGGTGTCAAAGTAGCGTAACAGCGCGTTTCACCACTGCGCCACCGAGCTCGTCGAAATTTAGTAAATAAATTTCATTATTCAAGTCTAGTGAAAAGTGAACTGGGGAATTAAAACGAATATCTATATTAATATATTTTTAACTGTATGCATTTTACGGTGTTTCTTTGGTCATTATTTATTTGCCAATGGTTGATTTTGAAATGCAAAAAAGAGAAATCCAAACTACGACAAATTAATAAGATGAAGACAAAAATGAGAATGTAAAACGTGTCTTGACGTGTGAAGTGCTCGTGTCTAATGGTAAATAAATATTTTTTTGCTTTTTACCTTTAAACTTCACTTTCTTATTTTATAACTTCACGCCAACTTCCTTGCGGGGTAGGCAAAGAGAACCGAGAGCTATATGACTCGATCCTTACTAACCTCACTCACTTCTTTAATACATGGGGCACACTAAAAGTTTTGCACTTCTAGCTAATCGGAACTATTTGAATTTCGAATGTTATATTTTTTGAAACGTTGCAACCTACTTAGTAATAAAAAAACAATTGGCGGGAAATCATTTGTCAACTGTTTTTTATCACACACAAAGTTCTACGTAAGCAACGAAAATGGAATTGAGTCGAGCAAGAGTCTCCGCAAGACTGTGCTGCTCGTCTTCAAAATGCTTTTGGGAGAGAAGCACCTTCTTTGAGCACCGTGAGGCGATGGTTTGCTGAATTTCGAATCGATCGAGTTTCTTTACATGACGAATTTCGTGAAGGGCGGCCTTCAACTGCCGTCAACGTAAATAATGTGGCTACTGTTAAGCGGCTAATTGAAGAAAACCCGCGGATTACCTATGAGACAATTCAAGAACTATTGGGGACTGGTATGAGCCAAATTCAGAAAATTTTAAATTTAGTTTTAATATTAAGTTCGGAAACTTTGTTGTCGTTGGATCCCTCATGAACTGACAGCGGAGCAGAAGCGGGCTCGCGTGGAATGGTGCTCAAAGATGCTACTGAAGTACGACCACGGACATTCTAATACTGTTTATGACATTGTCACAGGAGACGAAACGTGGATTTATTGTTTTGAACCCGAAAAATAACAGCAATCTTGTGAATGGGTGTTTGAAAATGAGAACAGGCCAACAAAAGTGAGGCAGGCGAGAAACGTTGGTAAAAAAATGATCGCGTTTTTTTCTCAGCTATGGGTCCCATCTGCACAATTCCACTTGAAGATCAAAAGAGTGTTAATGCCGAGTGGTATTCTACCATTTGTTTACCCAGGGTGTTAGAAAAAGTTCGCGAAAGACGACCAAAAAGCCGTTCGTTCGTTTTTAACTTCCGAAAAAGTACAACTCGTTACCCATCCTGCGCATAGCCCCGACCTAGCACCCTGTGATTTCTGTATTTTTCCCAAAATCAAAGATTTGATGAGAGGTTTCACTTTTACCAACTCCGAAGAGGCAGTGATAGCGTTCAATCAGCACGTAAAAAACATGCCTTCAGATCTGTGGTCCTCCTGTTTTAAAAAATGGTTCAATCGCATGAAAACATGTTTAAAATGTAAAAGAGAGTATTTTGAAAAGCAATAAATATAATATTTTGGTTATAACATGTTGTTTTTTTAAGTTACGCAAAACTTATAGTGTGACCTACGTTGCTCTTCTTATGCATGCTCGCCGGTTTCTACGGTCCTGACATCATTTTCTGATAAAACACGATCAATTTGGTCATGGTAAGTTAGTCTTGGCCTTTTTCGGCTCCTATATCCTTCTACTTTCGCGTTGTACATCTGATTTGTAATTCTATCTTCCTGCATTCTTTTAAATATGTATGAACCAACGGAGCACGTCTCCTCTTATTTTAACACCGACACTCTCTTTCAGACCAATTCTGTTTCTAACATCATCATTGCGAATACGGTCTACAAGCGTTATGCCACAAATTTTGCGCAAAGCTCGCAGTTCGACCGCTAAACGCGGTCTTCTACTTTCATGCTCACTCTGCCATACCCAGCGCTCGCTTTTAAAAGTTAGCGTTGGGTCCAGCACTGCACTGTGTATAGCACGCTATGCCTTCTGGCTCAGCTTTTACTGCCAAGAAGTTTTCCCAATGCTCCAATCATACTATTCCCAGTACTCACTCGTCTTTCCACATCACCGGTGTACCTTCCCTCCCAGCTGTAAGCGCATCCAAGATATACAATCTTATTCTCTTGTTCCAACACCTATATTGGTTCTGGTTTCTTCTCTTTCAAATACCATTATCTTTGCCTTCTTTGCATTCAATAGTATGGCTTTCTACATACAATCGTCTTTGATTATTATAGCCAGTGATTGCAGTTCAAATGGTGTTTCTGATAATAATACGGCATTGTCTGCATAAAGCAGACAGTTCACCACCAAGTTACCCATGCGTAATCCTACATTCGTCGATCTTATTCTCTGTAGACAACTATCGAGATACAGAATAAACAGCCTAGCAGACAACATGCAAGCCCGGGTGACATATTGCTATCTATCCGCACACATGCAGAACAATTCTTGTAGCTAGACTGCTCAGCACGTAATAGTGCACCGTCAATCCCATATCTCGGCAATATGTCCTACAGTTCCTTTCGCACAACCCTATCAAATACTTTCTCAAGATCCACAAAACCGTAGAATACCATCTGGTCTATAGCCAGATGCTTCTCCATGATATTGCGGAGCGAGAAAACTTGATCCGTACATCCCCTTCCATTTCCATTTCGCCATGTGCATTTCATCAGATTTCACCCGCATTTTCTTTATTTTTTTTTTATACCACTAACGTGGCAATCAAGTATACGGACTGCCTAATATTAAACAGTCACCGTAGCCTACGGACATTTGCAACACCTGGGGTGTCACTATGCGTTGCCGACACTCTAAAAACTTCTTCACGAATTTCTTGAAGAACTCCATGCTGTGGTCCCTTGGAAAAACCTCGGCTGGGAGCTCATTCCACAGCTTGAGAGTTCTCGGAAGAAACCTTCTCTGGAACCGCACAGTACGCGACCATTGCGATTCCAGCGTGTGAGGGTGAACTCCCCGCCGTCGGCGAGCGGTGCGGTTATAAAAAGTAGCTGTCGGCATCATTTCGAACAACTCGAATTTCGAATTACCTTTTTTGCTGGGAAGCTGATTATGCTCATCATCAGGCCATATAGCTGGTGCTTCTGGGGGACGCGCTAACCCGCACATTGGTGCGCTTTCGGTCCAGAATTCCAATCTAATTGATTGGAATGTGAAATATGGATAGTTAGAAAGTATATAAATCACTAAAATAGTGGTTATTGCATCAAATTTCTAATAGTTGTGAAGTAAATATGTTATGTGTATATTTTCATGTCATATAGTTATGGCAAAATCAGTCTGCATAACTGACAATATCAAACGAGACCTAACTGTAACCATATTTTATGCAATTAAATTATTATTCTATTCTATTCTGGCAGGGGTCGCGAACGAGCAAGCTGCTGACACATGACTCCCGAATAGATAGATTTGCTGCTTATTTAAAAACTGTTACAGATTGATTATTATGTTTAATAGAATAGTCAGTATCTCCTGGTTTATTGTTATCTGTTCCTTTTTTAACAAGAACAAAACAAGAACGTGTACAAATCCTTAGACTTAGGTAGTGGACGCCGCCAATGCTAATGCATATACTGAATAACGATAGGAAGAAGAAGGAGAAGTTATGTATAACCATTCAAACGTCCAAGGCGCGTTTTTTTGAAAAAATCACGTGTCTGCGGCCTTCGCTTAGACCATATTGTGCGCCATTTACATATTACTACTGCTAATTATACGAAGGTATGTTATGACAACTTACTTCATCTACTTTCCTCTTCCTAGTATTATCTCGTTTCCTAATCCATTAAGATTGGCGAGGTCCACTACCTAAACCCAAGGATTTGGCGAAGATACTGATCTTTACATGGGGCGGCTGCCGTCTCTCGAAATATAATTTATTGAATGTGCGGGTTTCCTTTGCACACGTCATCACCAAAACGCAATTGCTAATTACAAATATGTACGTAAATCCGAATACACGATTTTAGTGGTACAGGCCAGGATTCGAACTAGGGACCGTTGGTTAGTAGGATGGTTCTATATCCATTGAGCTATCACTGCTCTTTATATACCTAATTCATTTTTATTATCTCTAAACGCTATGTATAAAAACTTCTATATAATATATTTTTTGTAATGAGGCAGGTAGAGACATGTACATGAACATGTAATCTAGAAATTACATGTTTCATATATAATTAAACGTATATGTAATAGAAAAAGAAAAAGAGATTTTTCCCACCAGAACAAGAAACATCCTCCCAGACAATGTCGTATTAACATAATTAAAATGATTAGTTGACAAGTTTTCTTTTTTTTACCACATTATGTACGTTATATATATGTTACCGTAGTCTTTGATACGCCCTACCTCTCCTTAAATCAAGACCAAGACAAACAGACATGTTCATGCACCCAAATGTTTGTATATGTAATCTGTGGGGAAACGTACGAGTGTTGGTGTCAAAGCGGCGTAGGTTGTCAAAATATATTCAATGTACATTTTGAAAGATATTATTAATAATGGCAATCCTACTGACATAAAATACAATAGACACCAACTGTATTTTATGTCAGTAGATATTTAAAACTTTATTGTACAACAATGAACTTACAATAAGTTTACTTGGCTTTGTAAGTAATGAAACGTCCTTATATGACGGGCGTGACCCCTGGTCCAAGCAGGATACCATAGCGATACGCCGCCTGTTTGTTACTAACAGCTTCAGTGCACTCGCGATTAAACCAAGGGCGTCTCCGGCTTTTGATGACGACATCGACGCTCTCAAAGATCTAAATATTAACTTGCTGAAATTAACCTACAATAGTGCCACCAGGGTCTGCAAGAGTGCATACATAAGAGCCGATGCCCAGCGCGTTACACAAGTCGGCACGAAACTAGTGTCGCAACCTACTGGGTCACGCAACTACAGGTGACTAGCCAAAGCTATGCAGGCTAACTTCTGCCGACCCTCGCTGCCTCTGTTGAGATTCCCCGATGGCTCACTGGCGCGCGGAGAGAGCCGATCTAAACAGTAATCTTTTATACCATAGGTTAAGCGAGAGGAGAGTACGACACCTACACCAGCACTGGCTGATTGTCCCGGCCTACCCCAGACCATGGGGCTGTCATTATACCGAGCAGATCATCGGTCATGTATCATCGGTTAGGTCTACCATTTCGTTTAGCCTACCATTCAATCCACCTCTCACATTCCACGTGCCTATGTAGTACTCGGCTCTCCTTGCCTCGCCGGAATTGGCACTGCGTATTCGGTGGCGGCCCTCACCGCCGCCGCATGCACTTAAGGTCGCACCGATGGGGGCGGATCGGTGCGCGTCGCCTCCGGGGGACGGCCTAATCCGCACATCGGCGCGTTTTCGGGCCAAAATTGCAAGGGATCGCGAACGACACACACGCACGCTCGCACGCTTCTGGTACATGAGCCCCTAATCTTTAATTTTATTTAATATACCTTATATTTTAAATAAAAGAAAAGATATATTTAAAAAAAATGGTGATGCTAGGAGATTAGATAGATAAGATTATTATACTCAATAAAAATATGCTGCTCGGCTGCTTGAATGCACTTTACGTATAAAAAAAGATGATGTGGCATTTGACCTATGGACAAATTGCAATGATTATTAGGTGTATATATTTTTAGTTACTATAAAATCATAACTTCAATTAATCTGAATTCACGGCTAAGTAAGTATGTAACGGTATACTCAATTAAAGAAAAAGCAGCTGAATTTCTTCAGTGTTTCGGAAAAAAGTTAAGCACAAATTTTTGTTTATATTTCCATGGGCATACATACATACAGTACACACTCAAACACTCGTTATATACATGGAGTATATTATATATACTCACACACAAAGCATTCACGTCAGCAAAAAATGGTAAAAAATTAAACATGAGGCCTCGAAACGTAAATAAATCAATGAAATTTGAAATACGACTTTTATAGGCCTTCCTATAACTACCTCTAAGTAGGTTAATAATTGTGTAATTTCACAAGTAAGATACAGTATAGTTTAGAGCCTTGGCATTCGTATAGGCAAAAATTGTATAGGCATAGCATATATAGGCATATATCTAATAAAAGTTATTGAAATTTTCTCCAACTTGAACGGGCAGGTATTATCCAATACCTCCTGAAAAGTTGCTGATGCATTCAATTTTACTTCTAATTTACATAGACGCATGATAAATTAACATTTTACTTGCCCTCGTTACATTTTCTAATTATTGAATAACACATTACCAAAATTCCCAGTTTGTGAATGAGCGTAAAACCTTGGCGTTTCTGACAACACCTTATATAAATCTAGGTTTCATCTAGGAATTTCATCATTATAGTGTCTACAACTCTTGTAAAACACAAGTGATGTAACTTGTCAGCGGCTTGTGAGAAAAAAACCTAACTAAACATCATGCCACTCAAAATCTATATAAAAAAATGTCCTAAGTGCGGAATCGATATTAAACGCGATGTTTAAGTTCGTTATTAAGAGCAAGAGGGCGTATAAAAGCTAAGTGGATCCCTTATTTTGTTTTTATTAATAAAGCTGAATTTAAGGCAATTGCAAAAAAACGTTCAATACTGGCACTCCGGAACCATATTTATGTTTTTTTATTATATATATTTTTTGCTTCTTATTATCAGTGGCCACAATAAGCAACAATTAACATTTTGGTTACTTGTTCCTAGATATTTAATACAAGATATGTTTCAAAAAAACATAACATGGTTCTACAGTGCCAGTATTGAGCGTTTTTGGAATTGGTCTTAAATTCAGCATTATTAATAAAAACAAGAGGGCGCAACTTAGCTTTATATACCCTCTTAACAGCTTCTTCTTTACTTATCTATTGGACTATAACTCTAAAAAGTTGAGAAACTATGAACTTGACATTTGAGATCATTGAACTGTTGCTTTTTACACAGTTCAATAAATAAAGTACGTCATATAACTTTCGTATTAATAACAGTATTTATATATAACAGTGTATATAATACCTATCCTACGCATTCAACCTCTGTTTCTATTCGAGTAAGATTGAAAATATTGAATAAAATTGCATCATTAGTCCAGTATTTGAGGAGTGAACGATAGTATCAAAGCTTCATATAAACATATCGCAACACGGAGTTCTTCTACACTAGAACATCTATGTATCTATGTTTATGTCTTCAAGCCAAGAAGTACTTTGTAGGACAAGTAGAGACTGCTCGTGACATATCTCGATCCTTACTCGTCTCACTCATTTCTTCTGTTTCATTACATCACAGTTTTAGACATAATTTTATTGATTCAGGCGTAGCTTTGCGAAAGTCAAATTTACATATAATGTTAATTTGGTAGAGGCAGTACACAAAACAGGTTAGATCAAATTTCATTTGCTAAATCATTAAACTACAATTCAAAAGTAATATTTTTTTCCTTTTTAAAATTTTTGGTACCCACTGGATGTAAAATGAAATAATTTGGTGTAAATAATGCAAAAATGGCAATCTAAACTCCAATACATTGTTACATTTAATAAGCTCGTTTGTGATCATTGTCTGTACAAGAGATCACTTTTTAGACCTGTGTTATATGAACATTGCTATACTACTAATTGACCTAAGTCACCAATTATTGATTTACTGATATATTCACATTTACAAAATAACTAGAAACGGACGTGGTCGTCATGCGCAAAGGAATAGGAACACGGTTTGTAAATCGAATGATTTAAACATATAAAAATCTGAGGGTTGTTGTTGTAATATCTTTATATAATATATATATATATATATATATTTATATATATATATATATTAGGGTTGTTAGTGTTTACACTAGTAGTCAACATTACAACTACTGAATACAGAAATATTTTCTTATTATCTTAATTTCAGCATATTATCGTCTGAGGTCGCTAGTAACGTATGAGCGCGACACTCGGGTCCGAAAGGGAACATCCACCAGAATTTCTACATTCTCGTACACTTTAACATTCGCGTATCAACAGCTGATTTTTATACACACATATTCGTATCGTATTCTCATTGCTACAATGAGGTCTTATTAACTCCATTTATAAGTACATTGTCATGTCATTGGACGTACTAAACTTGAATATTGCCCGTGGGACAATAATATTTGTTAGTTTCTCTGCTTAAGAAACTCTTAACATAATTTAGCCGTGATTAGATTTCCAGCTCAATAGGACAGATATTTTATTTGTTTTATCATCATCATTTCAGCAGAGCAGTGAAAGCCAAGTGGATAAAGAACCGACCTGTCGACCAACAGTAGGCCAATTCTACTAAAAACCTGCAGCTGTACGTTTACGCGTGTCATTCAAGTCGTAAAGGAGTAGTGCAGTGCTGATACGTGTATTCTATTAAAATCTCCTGCATTAAATAGTTAATAGATTCAGGCGTTATTTTGCGAAAGTCAAATTTACATGCAATTTGATCTAACCTGCTTTGTGTGCTTCCGCCACCAATTAGTTCATGCGGCCTAGCGCCGGCCGGCACCCACCCACTACTGTTAGTGCGTGCAACATGCCGACGCTGCCATGGCTGCTCCGGTAGTCTCTGCCTCGGCTGCTGCGGTCGTCCGCCATCTGGAACAGAATCCGCATGCCCCCACCACCACCGTCGCTGCCACGACTGGCCTGGTCGTCGCTGCGACACGTGTTTCGCCTCTCCACGATTCTGGCACAGTTGGCATTGTACTGGCAGGGCACAGATCTACTGCAACCCTCACCTCGCGGTGGTAGTCACTGTCGTTATCAGGACAGTCATCCGGTAGCAAAGCATGCAAAAGTGCATCAGTAGTATCCTGTACACCGAGGGTGTGGGTATTATCAAGTTTAATATTAGAAACAAAGGCCTCATAAATGCGCCTATTTGCCTTAAGTTCGTGATACAGGGGAGACCACGGCCCCTCACAATTTAATCTTTCTACTATTCGTTTTAGCAAACTTACCTTTAGATTTGTCGACGGCAGCGCGATAATTAGATCTAGCAATACGAAAGTTACGTAAGTCAGAGCTGTTTGATATGGTTCTCCTACGATGTTACGTTTTCTTAATTTAGAAACCATACGTCGGCCACAGCGAAGACTCCTACGCAGCCTGACAAGCGTATCATTCCACCAGTCACTCTCGTCTCTTATTAACTATAGCTATTCGGCCCAATATAACGTCAGCACAATATGTGAATGTATCAGACATAATTTGAATACTTTCTGTGACTGTAAGTTCACCACGAGTGAAATCCCCGGCGTGAGAAGCGAAAAAGGAAGCAAAGTAAGCAAAGCCTGCCCAATCGACATTTTTAGTTTTATATTGAAAGCCAGTATATTGTTGCGGGTGTAAGTTGTCTACAATCGGGGAGAAGTTACAAACGATCAGACGGTGATCACTGCAAGAAGCTTCAGGTAAAACGCGCCAGTTTTGTATTCGGACGTCTACACTGTAGAGACGAGCTGTGAGGATCGTCAATGATCCTGAACTCACACACGGTATTGAACCCTTGAGTTTGCGAAGAAATTTTGCCTCCCTCTGCGTGTTCTACCGATTGTATAATGGTTGTGTTCTGAGGAGCTGTTCGACATTATGCCAACAGCCTCGTTTTACAATCGCACAGCTCGCCGACGCCTGGGAGTTCATCCTCATACACTGGAACCGCAATGGTCGCGTACTGACTGTTCCAGAGGAGTTGTCTACCGAGAACTATGAAGTTGTGGAATGAGCTCCCTGCCGAGGTTTTCTCAAGGAACTACAGTATGGGGTTTTCAAGAAAGGTGTGGAGAGGTTCTTACAGGGTCGGCAACGCAAGAGTGACATCCCTTGTGTTGTAAATGTCCATAGGCTGCGGTAACTTCTTATCATCAGGCAGGCCGTATGCTTGCTTGCTACCTTAGTGGTATAAAAAGGACAGAATAACGAAACGTCGAAATGTACACATTTTGACACATGCCGCGCTGCAGTGCAGTTGCAGTTTTTTAGTAGAATTGCCTACTGCTCCCCGGTTCGAATCCTGGCGTGGGCATGTACCACTAAATTCCTGTTTTCGGGTTTATGTACATATTTATAATTATCACTTGCTCAACGGACAGAAGACGTTTCGATCAATCCACTTTTTTCAACTGTAGGGATTGATTTAGGGCATGTCCTGTATATCGACGATAAGCCGATAGACGATAAGACCGAGCTTACGTGCCTTGTTTTATTATACGCGACAGAGTTCTAGGGGGAATCTTCATTTCTCGTGATATTTTTTTTTTTTGTTTCCAAATGGGGTTTCGGCGAATTATTTAACAGCGTTAACAGCCTTTGTAGTTCTAGGTGACCGAGTCCTTCGCCGAACATCTTGTAGACAAAGGACATCATTTATCCGCTACTAACACATTAAAAATCTTACATACAATAGATAAAGGACTAAAATTGAATATTAGAGAACAGTTGGAAATAGTTAAACAGACTGACGTAAACCGCTCCCCTCTATTAAAAATTTTTTCGCTTATCCCTTCCACGCCCTCCTGGAGGGGGTCCTCCACTTTTTCTATATAAAGAAAGGCAATGCGATGGATGACTCTCCCCCTCCGACTCCAACCCCAACACTCCACATACACACCGCGCTCGGCGGATCCGGGCGCGAAGAGTTAGGAATTCTGCGCGATACACCAGGTACCGAGTAGCCCAGGTACCTGGGCGCCTCTCTCCGTAAGGCCCTTCAGGCACGAATCCGCGTGTTCAATTAGATTCTCCAACGACGTCCTGAGCCGAGGTTCGACCCTTCTCGGGGGCCCTTAGGCTGTCGTTATACTTAATTTGCTAGGCTGTGGCGCCTCACGCCCGCCTCTTTAGTCCGGTGACGTAGTAACAGCCCACTCGGGGCTAACTACATAGTCAGGTCAAAAAAAAAAAAAAAGATGGATGGCTCGGCTCATTCGTAGCATGTTATTCTAACGACTAACATCTACAGCGCCTGAGGATGCCTCGTGGAGAGGCAAAACACGTGTCGCGTAGAAGACCGGAGCAGACAGGGCAGCGACGGTGGCGGGTGCATGCGGTTCACATTTCAGATGGCGAAGACTCGCAGAGATGACCGTAGCAGCCATGGCAGCGGCGGCATGCATCTACTAACGGTAGTGGGTAGCTGGCCGGCAGTAGTTCGCATGAACTAATCGGGAGCGGAAGCACACAAAGTAGTTTATATCAAATGGCCTGTAAATTTGACTTTCGCAAAGTAACGCCTAAATCTATTAACTATTTAATAAGAACAGTCTCATGAATACGTAATTGATCAAATTATGAAGGCAAGTGAAGTGACTAACCTTCTAAACAATCGCGACTAAACCGTCGTTGACCTTAAAAGACGTAGAACAAAGTAATAGCCTGGATTACATCTGTGTTATAAGGCCATTTGGACTTAGTGCAAAAGATGATAAGGAACAGTGCAAAAGATGATAAGGAACAGTGCAAAAGATGATAAGAAACAGCGTAAAAGTCTAAACCCACAGGGGCAGGACAACAGCAATTAAACGCCATTAATTAGTTCACGCGAACTAGCGCCGGCCGGCACCCACCCACTACCGTTGATAAATGTAACATTGCCCGCCATCTGGAACAGGAACCGCATGCATCCGTTACCGCTGCGTGCACGCTGCATATAAATTTGACTTTCGCAAAATACAGCCTGAATCTATTAACTAAGTTACAAATATACAAAAATGATACAAAAGTCAAAGTGTAAAGTTTGACGTGCATAACAATGCTGTACACTTCGTTTTGAATTCCATTTCTTCCTGTCTGTAAATAAAATATTAAAAGCATTGTCATTGGCGAGGAATGACAATGCTTTTAATATTTTCACTCACCAGAGGAAGTAATTGGCTAATATACACTTGTCAACAAGTGGATATTGGTTATTATACAATCCATTTAAAATTCACTTGAATTGAACCAGCTGTTATGTAAAAACGGTCAAGTGCGAGGTCTTCTCGTGCAGCAAGGACTTATTTCCGTGCCTTTTTTTTATATACAACGTCGGGAGGCAGCCCACTTGATGTAAAGCGATTACCGTTGCCTATGAATGCTTGTAATACATTAACTATCGCGCGATGCCTCCTCCGATGCCACCTCCTAACACAGCTACTCCTTAGGAGCTTCCTGGTGACCTCATTCACATGCAGGAACACAACAACCCTCTAAGGGAGTTGTAATTTGGCCGCGGTTTACTGCGAGATATTTCCCCAGACGGGCTACTTTGATGCGCCATACCTCTCTTAAATACATTCAGATCAAGAGAAACAGACATGTCAAAGTCGTGTCATTGACGTGTGTACGTCAAAATAGGATAAACGTGGTCGCAATGCGAGCTTTGCGACGTAACGCTTGTAGACCGTCGTGTTCTATCAGAAGGTGATGTCAGGAGCCCTAGAAACCGGTGAGCGTGCATGAGAAGATCAATGAATTTTAAAGCAACGAGTGAGGTATTTAAGGATCGAGTCATGTGGCGCTCGGTCCTGTCTGCCTACCCCGCCAGGGATTTAAGTTATATATATGTAAATCACTAATAAAATTATTAACGTAAATAAATACAAAATTGTCATTATGACAACATGTCAAGTGGTATAAGTTGTTAATATTGTATATGTTAGTATTCAATTTTGGCGTCTGGCAACATGTATAAGGTAGTGCGCATAACAATATTCTATTTATTTTTAAATGGTGCAGTTTATCCAATCCACTGGTTACATCCATTTTTTGAATTCCTATACTATTTCCAATTAAAAGAACAATAAGGGTTGACAAAAGATTGTGAATCGGTAAAATAGTAGTATAAATTTTCTGTGTTGTGACAACGATGAAAGATGATTGTATACAGAAAGGTTTACAATTGATTCGAAAAAAATACCGAGATATTAGTATTTCAAAGAAAGGAAATGAAAAGAAATCATCAACAGGAATATTATATCGAACAAATATGATATGGATGATATGTTGAAACACAGGAATGAGATTGTATATCTGGAATATAATTTTAGAGCTACAAATGAATACAGGGAACTGAATAGTGATAGACCAGTGAATAAGGAACTGACATATTTATCATCTGGTCCGCGGTTCGAATCCTGGCGGAGGCATGTAAAGGTAAATTCGTGTTTTCGGATTTATACACATATTTGTCACTTGCTCGGTGGTGAAGGAAAATCATGATTAACCCAAGGAGTACGGTGTGTTAGAATTGCGTGTTTTGATGGTTTCCTCTACCTACTCCGCAAGGGAATTAGCGTGAAGATAAAGAAAGAGAGACAGAGCGTGACCACAACTAGAAAAACTGCCAGGTTGTTGATCAACGGCTAGCACAGGCCTCTCATGATATTATATTGATATAACTACTTATTGCTTGTAATAAAACTAGGTAACCTTTGGTCGAGAGTCACATAAATGGAATTCGAGAAGTTGTAATCCCAGAGACAACGTCCAATTCTGTTCACTTGGGACGACTGTGAAACGTTATAGTTCTAAACTTCCTCCTATGTATCCTGCTTCTATCTATATATATTATGTCACTGTACCGTGACTAACTGACTAACAGTACACTCTAAAGTAATGAACCTGAAGAAAGTAGAATGTGAAAAGAAGTTATTTTAATAATATTTTTTGTTGTTTACCTAAGATAAAAGGAAATTGCATAGGTATTCATATCTTTGCATAATCTACGGAATTGTTGTATTATTAGTAGAGGAACGTTTCGCAAGTATTTATAGAAAACTTCTGTATATCAAGCGACCATATGCTTGTTTTAATTGTGTGACAGCCGGCCTAATATTCAAACCGCCTGAATACACAGATATTGAATAGCTTATATTGGTAATTAACTGCTGGTCGCATCTAGGATACATAGTTAAAAGTAACCTAAATTAAAAATCACCTAGCAATTAGGGATAATGTAGCAATGAACGACACGACTCAGATTTTATATTGTGGTAGTTCTTGTATTGTTATAGCCCAACAACAAATAAAATACTTCTGTGCCCAGCGCTGAAGTACTGTTTTGCTCTGTTAAGCACACCAAGTTTCTCGGACGCCATCACAGTTTTACCTTCTCTTACAAGAGACTTTATTGAACCTCACTGGAGATCTGGACACCGAGAACTCCAATGCTTTTGGCGATGGTAAGAAGTGTATTCTGAAATCAAGAAACAACAACAAATGGGGTTTTATTGGAGGCATGGTGTTGAATTGGACAAGTCAAATACTGTAGTTAAAGTACTCTCAGTTTCATACACAAGTTTATCGTGACTTTCTTCCACAAGGAAACGAGGGATGTTATTACCGCCTGCATAAGTAGCCCCATTGGTGTCATCCTCATAAAAATGAATGACATCAATTGGCAGTATATATATCATTGATATGCAACGGAAACAGCGGGGGGGAAAGTACATAGTCCTGTGAGACGCCAGTGTTAATTTATATCCATGCTATCGGAGCAACTACCGTGGACCACGAAGTTTATACTTCTGCTGGTCAAGAAGCTGGAAACCCATTTACAAAAATATTCAGATAACTCGTACGCTGGTAACTTGGACAGAAGACCTTGATGACAAATCCGATCGAACGCCTTTGCCATATCTAGGCTGACTTACAAACACCTTGACCAAATTTGAACAAAGATATTACCGAGTAAATCGGCTATCTCTTTAGCGCTATAGGCGAAACTGCGATCCGGTTTTCGCAGTGGTGGCATAGACGATTGATAGAAGTCTCTCAGTAGCTTTACCGCGTTAAGTGGATCGTATGCTCGTATCCCTTCCGACGTTGTATAAAAAAAAGACAAACTTACCCTCACTTGAAGTTGAAACAGCTGGCTGAATCGCCTAGCAAACGAAACGGCTGATATAGATCTAATCAATTAAATTTGTAGTATTTAAGTTTATCGAAGGTTGAACATATGATTGGGAGCTGCCGTTCTCAGCATCAGACCAGACAGTCAGACAGATACTCCGGCGGACGATTTTTAATCGCATTTAGAAACTGTTGATCTATCTTTCTCACGAAAATAAACCAATATTTTCTTCATTATCTCCGATTCCGATAATCTGATTACTCAAAGTAAGGGACGAAAATAAATATTTTATGAAAACTTAATAAGTGAAACTTAAAAAAATATTTGAGAATGTTATCAAATTGTTCATTGTTGTGATTCTGACCGATAAGCTTAATAACTTTGACTGTTTAAAGACTATTAATAATGAATTAAATGTTTGTTAATGAATACAGTCCCGGTTTACTAACGGTCGTAGAAATAGCTATTATAATGTGTACCTATAGATATAGTAAAGATGTAATATGGTAACTTTTTATCTCTTTTTATCGAGATCAGATGAATTACAGAATATTCATATTATCAACAATTACATGGCACGGCTCACCTGATTAAAAGCGGTTACAGTAGTCTATTAATGCTTGTTATCCTTGATTATCACCCGCGCGATGCAATCCTCTAGGGAGTTGTTTTTTGGCTTTCTAGTAGTTGAAGGTGTTCCAGTTTTGGTACACCCTACCTCTCTTAAAAACACCCAGATCCAGACATACTTGTACATGTTCATGCACACAAATGTTTAGCCTGTGTGGAAATCTAACTCACGAGCACTGGCATCAAAATAACAACTGCGCCATCGAGCTCGTTTGACGGCAGTCGCTCCGTATAAAAATTTGTATCTTCGCCAAATTGTATAAAACGGCCGTACGTTGTATAAAAAACTTTCAGGACCCAGAGTGAGAACAAGATCTTTCTTGGGTGAAATCACACGTCTTTCGCAATAGTGATAATTACAAATATGCACATAAATGCGAAAATACGAATTTATTCGTACATGCCAGGAATCGAACCGAAGGCCAATAGAACGATTCTTGATCCACTGGGCTAGTACTGCAGCTGTTATAACTTAATATTTTTTTCAGTAACCATTGAAAGTTTTATTCCTATCCACAATACGGACTCGGGAACTTGTTGGAATGTTGGCGGACAGCAATTATCATTAAGGAAACAGTCCTCGAAGGATTCGGCGTGGACATTAAGAAACCTTGCCGTTAAGCCGAGAAGTTTGTGGAATTAAGGAGTAAGTAGTTTGATGCACAAAACGTTTCACGTATGTCGGTTCTATAGAACAAAAGCTATCTAAAATACTCCACCTGTGTTAACCTTAGCACCTGCATTCGACTGTACATGATCATTATAACTACCTTGCACTATTTCATTATCATTTTAACTACCTGGCACTATTTCAGGGTCATTATAACTACATGGCACTATTTCACGGTCATTATAACTACCTGGCTCTATTTCATGATCGTTATAACTACATTGTACTATTTCATGATCACTATAACTACCTTGCACTATATCGTGATCATTATAACTACCTGACACTGTTTTACGATCATGACGAGTATAACTACTTGGCACTATTTCATGACTACTATAACTACCTGGCTCTATTTCATGATCATTATAACTACCTTGCACTATTTCGTGATCATTATAACTACCTTGCACTATATCGTGATCATTATAACTACCTGGCACTGTTTACGCTCATTATAACTACTTGGCACTATTTCATGACTATTATAACTATCTGGCACTATTTCATGATCATTATAACTACCTGATATTATTTCACGGTCATTATAACTACATGGTATTATTTCACGGTCATTATAACTATCTGGCACTATTTCATAATCATTATAACTACCTGGTATTATTTCACGGTCATTATAACTACCTGGCACTATTTCATGATCATTATAGCTACCTTGCACTATATCGTGATCATTATAACTACCTACCTGGCACTGTTTTATGGTCATTATAACAACTTGTCGCTATTTCATGACCATTATAACTATCTGGCACTATTTCATGATAATTATAACTACCGGGTATTATTTCACGGTCATTATATTAACTACCTTGCACTATTTCATGACCATTATAACTACCTTGCACTATTTCGTGATCATTATAAATACCTTGCACTATATCATGATAATTTTAACTACCTGGTATTATTTCACGGTTATTATAACTATCTGGCACTATTTCATGATAATTATAATTACATGGTATTATTTCACGGTCATTATAACTACCTGGCACTATTTCATGATAATTATAATTACATGGTATTATTTCACGGTCATTATAACTACCTGGCACTATTTCATGATCATTATAACTACCTGGCATTATTTCACGATCATTATAACTATCTGGCACTATTTCACGATTGAACTGGTTTCTGTTCACCAGCAGTTAATGCAGTATTTATGGTGTAGTATTTTTCTCTTGAATTCACCTTAGTCAGTCGGCACCGAGTCATACACTCCCTTTTCCTTCATACATTCTTTACATAACCTCATATTATCTTCGCTCGTTCTCTTCCTCTTCACGAACCGACTTTTAACTCTGTAAACTACGTCTTACATAGCATTAAAAGTATGTAATAGATTCTTCTTTTTCTTAGCGTTATCCCATTTCCTTAGGGTTGGCGGTGTTCGTTGTCCAAGAATTTTGAAAAGATAATGTTTTTTTATACTACTAAGGTGGCAAAGAATCAAATAAGCTACGGATATTTGCTACACCAGGGGTGTCACTCATGCGTTGTCGACCCACTTAAAACCTCTTTACGCCTTTCTTGAAGAACCCCATGCTATAGTCCCTTGGGAAAACCTCGGCTGGGAGTTCATTCCACCACTAGAGTGTTCTCGGAAGAAAACTACTCTCGAACCGCACAGTACGCGACCAATGCGGTTGCAGCAAGTGATGGCGAAATCCCCGCCGTCGGCGAGCGGTACGGTTATAAAAAGTAACTGTCGGCATCATATCGAATAATACTTTTGATATGGAGTAACTTCGTCAAACTTCCTCGACTCAGGGGGAAAATCGGCCCTCTCTTAGGTTAGGAAACACATTCAAAATATAATTTCTTGCTCGTGCAAGTAATAAGCATGTATGTATGTCTATGTATGTCACGCCAGGTCCCTTGCGGGGTAGGCAGAGGGAACCGAGCGTAAGACGCGGTCCTTACACACTTCTGACTTCTTCTGAGTTCTGACGAGTTCGGTAGTTCGAGTTCGCATCAAAGCAACCCGTCAGGGGAAGTACCTCCACATAACAGAAAACCGCAGCCAAATAACAACTCCGTAGTGGGTTGATGTGGTCCTGCGTGGAAGTGAGGTCACCAGTAAGCTCCCAAAGAGTTGCTGTGTAAGCAGCAGAGGAGGCATCGCGCGAGTGATACTAAATATATTACAAGCGTTAATAGGCTACGGTACTCTCGTTGGTGTGTAAGCAGCAGAGGAGGCATCCCGCGAGTGATACTAATATATTACAAGCGTTAATAGGCTATGGTACCTTCTTTACATCAGGTGGGTCGAATGCTTGTATGCCTCCCGACGTTATATAAAAAAAAAAGTTTATTTTAGTCTAGATGTTTTTAAGAGAGGTAGCTAGCCCATTTTCGGAGTACCCCCACCTTACAGAAACCCGCAAATAACAACTGCAGGGAGCTCCTAAGGAGTTACATGTTCACAGCACGGATGCCGCCCAGCGAGTGATACTTAATGTATTGCCAGTGTTCATGAGTTACGGTTACGTACACCGCTTTACATCAAGGGGGGACATAGCACAAAAGATATTTTGGAGTATGAGCAGATATTTTTACTCTGTAGAGCTAAACTTTTCTTCACCCGAGGTTTAATCGCCTGTAACGCCTAGCAAACGAGGTAGATAGAAATAGAAACAGCCGCCCATGTTTATTGTAGCAATAACTTGCGAAGATGCGTTACTGCTTACATAAAAATACGTTGACTTCTTGCGTTCATGTTTTTAACAGATGCTCAAGAGTACAGTAACAAGTACCTATTCATAAACTCAACTTAAATCCTGGTATAGCTGCGATTTGATATAAATACTGTTACTATATAATATAATTATAAAGTTCATATTGTACAATACTTATATCGCAGAATAATCGTGATAATTATCACTTGTTCGGCGGTGAAGTAAAACATCGTGTTATTGATGAAACAAAAAGGCTTCGGGTATAATAGTTCCGACCCGACATGGACCTAGTCTTTATCGATACCATGTATAGCGGTATAAGTAGATCAGGCCGAGATTTTGATGAGCTCGGTGGCGCAGTGGCGAAACGCACTGTTACGTTACTTTGACACCTACGCTCGTGGGTTCGGTTCCCGCACAGGACAAACATTTATGTGCATGAACATGTGCACATAAATGTGTGTCCTGGCAGGGCACATCAAAGCAGACCGTCGGGAAAGTAGGTACTTTCATCTCACAGAAAACCGCAGCCAAATAATAACTCGCTAGAGGGTTGTTGTGCATGTTCCTGCGTGTGAGTGAGGTTGAAGTGGCATTGCGCGAGTGATACTTAATATATTACAAGCGTTCATAGGCTACGGTAACCGATTTACGTCAGGTGGGCCGTATTCTTGTATGCCTCTGATGTTGTATAAAAAGAAAAAGACCCTTGCCCTTCGCACCACCTTGGCATTTTTAGCTAATTCAAATTCTTTACCGAGAATGATTTTCAATTTTCATATAATCTAGGACACCAACTAATCTAAGTTTGCCCTAAGGGAGTGTTTTAAGTACAGGGATTACTTTGTCTATATTGCGGTACTATGATTCTTCTAAATTGCGGCAATTATCTTGTTATTTAAGATGTCCGTTTCGTCTCTGTAATCTCTCTGTGAAAATAAGTCTCGACCAGTCCACCAAACGTCCAGTATGACAGTTCCCAATTATGTTAGGAAAAAAATTCTCAGTCTCACTCACAGAGATGTCGTCTTCAAAAGGTACAACTTACTTTTTCTTCTTCGCGTTATCCCGTTTCCTAATCCATTAGGATTGGCTGGGTCCGCTACCTAAGGATTTGGCAAAGACAGTGATTTTTACATGGAGCGAACCGTCAGACCTCCACAACCTAGAGGGAAAATCAGATCGATTTACGATTAACGTCTACAACGTCTGATGATGCCTCGTGGAGAGGCGAAACACGTGTCGCAGCGACGACCAGGCCAGTCGTGGCAGCGACGGTGGTGGTGGGGGCATGCGGATTCTGTTCCAGATGGCGGACGACCGCAGCAGCCGAGGCAGAGACTACCGGAGCAGCCATGGCAGCGTCGGCATGTACCATGTACTAACAGTAGTGGGTGGGTGCCGGCCGGCGCTAGGCCGCATGAACTAATTGGTGGCGGAAGCACACAAAGCAGGTTGGATCAAATTGCATGAAAATCAGATCTTTCTTAGGTTAGGTCACACGTCTTTCGAAATATAATTTCTTGTTCGTGTGAGTTTCCTCACGATGTTTTCCATCACCGCAGAGCAAGTGATAAATATGTACATAAATCCGTAAACAAGAATTTAGTGGTACATGCTCCCGCCGGATTCGAACCGGTAACCAATTACTCAATAGACCTGCGCGGTCGAAATGCGAGCGCTGCGCAAAATTTGTGGCGTAAGACTTGTAGACCGTGTTTGCAATGACGATGTTAGAAACAGAGTTGGTCTGAAAGAGAGCGTCGGTGTTAAAATAAGAAGAGGCATGCTCCGTTGGTTCGGACGTGTAGAAAGAATGCAGGATGAAAGAATGACGAAGCAGATATACAATGCAAAAGTGGAAGGATGTAGGAGCCGAGGAAGGCCAAGACTTAACTACCATGACCAAATTCGTCGTGTTCTCACAGAATGTCAGGGGCCTTAGAAATCGGCGAGCGTGCATGAGAAGATCAATGAATGTTAAAAAAGCGAGAGCGGTGTGTAAGGATCAAGTCACGTGGAGCTCGGTTCTCTCTGCATAAGCCACAAGGGATATGGCATGAAGTTATAGATAGATATGAATCAGCAAGTTACACCATTGATAGCTGAAATAAAAATATTTTGTGACAACTATCTTGACGGACGGGATTTGAGGACAGAACTCTTGTCCGATTTTATTTAGTACCCAAGAGCTTACGAGTAACTTCCCTATACGCAAGTATAAGAACATACTCCGGGGAGTTGTTATTTGTCTGTGGTCTGTGTCATATTTATTTCATTTTTAGGATCCAGTAGCAAAACAGAAACCTTATTAAAAATCCAGTGAAATAAAATCCTAAGTGTAGAAAGGGATTGAGGCTGATGTAGAACAGTAAGATTTTTTTTCACGATTTATGTACTTGTTTACCACGGGCTCAGAGGAAATTAATACTTATTTACATAGACTAATGATTGCTCTATGCTATGGTACAAAGCGTAGATGTCAAACATTATTCTAAGGATTGTTTAAATTGTAGGAACCTAAGATTGTTTCTCCCGAGATTTTAGTAGCAACGAATTATCTGGAATACCTACATTTACAATGAAACACAATACAAATGAAGTAAAAAAATCGGCCAAGTGCGAGTCGGACTCGCGCACGAAGGGTTCCGTACCATTATCTATAAAAACGGCAAAAAAAATCACGTTTGTTGTATGGGAGCCCCCCTTAAATATTTGTTTTATTTTGATTTAATTATTTATTCTTAAAGTGAATATATAACTAAATATTCTGTGAATATTTCAAGCGTCTACCTGTTGCCGTTATCAATATCGAGCAAAAATCAGCAAAAAACGCACGTTTGTTGTATGGGAGCCCCCTTAAATATTTATTTTATTCTATTTTTTAGTATTTGTTGTTATAGCGGCAACAGAAATACATCATCTGTGAAAATTTCAACTGTCTATCACCGTTCATGAGATACAGCCTGGTGACAGACGGACGGACGGACGGACGGACGGACGGACGGACAGCGGAGCCTCAGTAATAGGGTTCCGTTTTACCCTTTGGGTACGGAACCCTAATGAACGTATTGGTTCACTTTTATTTTACTTTGGCATATAATTCGCACATTCGCGCGTGTACAGTCAGCGTCAGGTCAAGTTATACTCACATACGTCTTATGTCATAGCGGTAAAGAATTGATGAAAGCGATGATTAATTAAAAAGTTACAAAAATACATTTTGGAAAACCGATTTTCTTCGAGTTTATGTATTTATGATATGACTTTGAATATTCTTTTATGAGTTTGATAATCTCATGTATTTACAGTAAATATTTGAATTGGCATATGAAGCATGACTCATACATGAATATTTTTTTTTAATTGCCTATTGCTCCTCGAATATACGTTTAGCTAATTATAGACGTCTAGCTACTCCCGCTGGCAATGCAACAATGCACCAGAAGATTTCCGGTAACTTTCCCCCTTTCCTCCGCTTGCTTCAGAAATTTATTTGCTTGCGATATGTACGACAAGACGAGTTTTGACGAGCTCGGTGGCCCCGCAATAACGTGACTTTGACACCAACGCAAGTGGGTTCGATTCTCACACAGGACAAACGTTCGTGTGCAATGTCTGTTTGTCTTGTTCTGGGTGTTTTAAGAGAGGTAGGCCGCATCAAAGCAGCCCGTCTGGAGAAGTGCCTACACCTCTCAGAAAACCTCGGCCAAATAACAACTCCCTGGAGGGTTGTTGTGTTCCTGCGTATGAGTGAGGTCAACAGTAAACTCGTAAGGAGTTGCTATGTTGGCATCGGGCGAGTGATACGTAATGTATCGTTACTAGCGTTCATAGGCTACGGTAACTACTTTACATCGGGTGGATCGTAAGCTTGAATGCCTTTTTTTTTCAATTTAAATTCGCAATAATAATATAAATAATAACTATTTATACCATTTATTATTCACTTATCATACAACATATTTACATATTACATTCATGAAGCTATTGATAAGAAAGCGCCGCCGCAAATTAATAGTCCCATAATTGTTATGATTATATTTTTAATTAAATTCCATCTGAAAAAATAAAATTAAGTATTATTAACATTTTTTATAGCTAAGTACTTCAAAAACCTAACTAACTACGGTTCTGATGATGCCGAGGAATGAAGATACTAGGCGAAGAGAAATACAGATACTGATCTTCTTCTTCTTCCTAATGCTATCCCGTTTCCTTATCCATTAGGGTCGGCGGGTCCGCTACCTAAGCCTAAATTTGGCGAAATTGGCGAAGACATTGATTTTGATATAGAGCGACTGCCGTGCGACCTCCACGTCCCAGGGGGAAAAGCTTCTGTAGGTTAGGTCACATGTCTATTGAAATGTAATTTCTTGGTCGTGCGGATTTCCCCACGATGTTTTCCTTCACCGCTGCGCAAGTGACAATTACAAATATGTACATAAATCCGAAGATTCGAACCGAGGACCTGTCGCTCAATAGGCCGGTTCCTTATCCACTGGGCTATTACTGCTCAAGAAAAACAGATACTGATGATGGGTGAAAATTTGATACGGCTCACTAACATGAGGTATTGAACTGGTGGGTAGGCTTATCAATTTTTGTCTTACAGAAGGCCGTGAACAGATAACAACGTTCTGAACTTTCTTTTCTGGATTTATGATAAGTATGGTAAGATGCCACTCAACGTAAAAATCTCTTCACACGAGGTTCTTCCGAGGTTTTTCTACGGGAGTACTCCTTGAGAAAACGTTCTACACAGTATGCAACCAGTGCGTATGAGGATAAGTTCCCATCCGTCGGCAAGCAGTGCGATTGTAAAAAGAAACTTTTGGCATCATATCGAACACTTCTTCAGAACACAACCTGTTGTACAATCGATAGAACACATAAAGTAAAGGAAAACCTCTCTTTAAATTTAAGGGCTCTATACCGTGTGTAAGCGTAGGATTATCGACAATACTCGCAGTTCATCTTTGAACTGAGTCATGTGAGTCAGGTCCTAGTAAATCTATCCAGATACTCCCGCTCCAAGATGGCTACAGTACTCCATGTGCGGTCTGACTAGTATAACGTAAGTCCTTGCCCGGCGCTGAAGTACCTACTGCTTCGCTCTGTTAAGCAAGGCAACTTTGTAAGACGCCAGCTTGAGATCTTGAAACTGAAATATAATCCCAATTGTGTCCTGGAATTGGCGAGACATAGCAAATGGGGGGTTTTAAAGGTGAACGCGTAGACTTGTGTCTTCATGGCGTTGAATTGCACCAAGTCCAACCACCCTCAGTCAGATACTTTAGTCAAAGCTTTCAGACACAAGCTTATCGCGGCTTTTGTCCACAAGGGAACGAGAGCATGGCCTGTATAACAAGCGTCCCCTGTGCTATCGTTCGCTTACCAATTAATGTCATCAATGAATAATATACCATTGATATGTAACAGAAACAGCATCGGGTATAGTACAGAACCCTGTGGAACGCCGGTATAGATATCCATCTAATACAGAAAGAAAGCACGTTCCTTCCATGGCGATGTACTAAATATATTTTATTTAAAACTGTTTAAGAGACAGCAGTTACTTCGTTTCAGCGCCTTAATTAGTTTAAGTAGATGAAGCAAAGAGAAATGACATTTGTTATGTTGATAATATGTAATGATACATAAGAAAATTTGGTGCTAACAATTATGATGAAACTGACCTGACTTTTCCCAGTTTATGATCATTCCATGTCACTAAAGTGTCTATGAACGCTGGAAATATGAACGTAGTGAACCCCAGAAGGCAGTTACCCAGCTGGAAACAAGATGTTATTTTTTTTAATTTCCGACGTTTTCGTAACAACTATAGAATAATTTAATATGAAAAACGTGGGTCATATTTTGACTGTCAGCGATTACGACAATTTGCAATTTTGACAGACTGTTTTATAGTTCAAACATTTTGAGGCTATTTCGAGATATTCAGCATCATACTTACCCAAATCATCATTTGTATTAAATCTGGAAATGCAACAGAAATGCCCGTTATGACTAGAACGAGTAGAGTTCTGTAGATCCTTTCCCATAATGCACGATTCCTAAAATATAAAGTAAAAGAGTCAAACAAAAGAGTAAAACGTCAGGTTCAACAAAATAAATAAAACACGCGATACTTCCGTTAAAAATTGTTTAATTCAATATGTACCTAACAATCGCGAAAACCTAAGACAATACTAAAGTAAAAGAGATATGGCATAGATAAGGAAATCAGGAGGAATAAGTTGACGTGGCAATGGACCACATACATAGCTCTAGAACCGATGGCTGAAAGGTCCACAAATAGCGACTATGAACTGGAAAATGCAGCGTAGGGCAGCCTCTCACCCGATGGACTGATGGACTGATGAAGGTACAGGATAGATCGTTGCTGAAAATTACTGACTGTCAGGATACTGGATAGCCAACTAACGACTATCTAAAGGCTCTGTTCTTGGAAGTAAATAAAAAAGAAAGCTTTGATGGGAAGAAAAGCAAAAAACAAGTGAATAATCTTAAACTTATCTATAACTTCACGCCAAATCCATTGCGGGGTAGGCAGAGAAAACCGTGCGCCTCGTGACTCGATCCTTACATACCTCACTCGCTTCTTTAACATTCATTGCTCTTCTCATGTACGCTCGCCGGTTTCTAGGGTTCCTGATATCACCTTCTGAGAGAACACGACCACTTTGGTCACGGTAGGTAAATCTTGGCCTTCGCCGGCTCCTACATCCATTCACTTTCGCATTGTATATCTGTTTCGTCATTCTTTTAATCCCGCATTGTTTCTACATGTCCGAACCAACGGAGCATGCCTTTTCTTATCTTAGTACCGACACTCTCTTTCATACCAACTCTTCTTCTTACAGCAGGGGTCAGCAAGCGTTATGCCACAAATTTTGCGCAATGCTCGCATCTCGACCGCATTTATTCTACTTAAAATAACGTTCATATAAATAAGATCTCTTTATATATCACGATTACCTACAGATATCATTACTTGTCTTATAGTTTTAGGCTAATAATATATAGTTTGATGCTAATAATATGTTCTTTTAAGTGAGCGTAGTACATTTATTTAAAGTTTAGGATAGAAAAGTTACCAAAAATTGTGGCTTCTGCATATATAATGCCATACAATCCGAAAAGGGACCCAAAACTGAACGGCGAAGGTGGCTATTAACATGGCTCCCAACATGAACTGTAGTACGATCGTACCACTGTAAACAGAAATATATACAAAGTTAGATTTCCAATTAACAGCTCGTAATATGTTTTCAATAATGAGGCCTTGAGAGATACAATGCGATAATATAGCAAACAGTGTAGATGTAGAGTTCTGTTAATACTTTTACTTTGATTTTATTCTATTTATTCCATAATTAATATACTCTACACTCTGAGCTCGGTGACTCAGTCGTGAATGACGCGACTATGACACCAACGCTCATAGGTTCGATTCCCACACAAGACAAACATTTGTGTGCATGAACATGTCTATTTGTCATTGTCTGGAAGTTTTAAGAGAGGTAGGGCGCATCAAAGCAGCCCGTCTGGGGAAGTACCTCCACCTCACAGAAAACCGCAGCCAAATAACAACTCCCTAGGGGGTTGTTGTGTTTCCTGCGTGTGAGTGATGTCACCAGTAAGCTCCCAAGGAGTTGCTGTGGAAGCAGCAGAGGATGCATCGCACGAGTGATACTTAATATATCGCAAGTGTTAATAGGCTACGGTACCCGCTTTACATCAGGTGGGCCGTATGCTTGTATGCCTCCCGACGTAGTACGAAAAAAAAATCTACAATGTATAAAGATTTTGAATAACATGGATATTCTAATGAACACTAAATAACACTATTTGTACAGGGTAAAGAAATAGGAGCATCTATATAGAAAGATAATAAAGAATTTAAAGAAAACCAGTTGAGAATGCGCAAGCTTGCATTGCCAGAGGAACACCTGGCTCGTCAATTATATAACAATTCAAAATATATATTTTTTAATTTGTCGGCCATTTTGACCATGTTCCTTAAGAGATAGGAACGGTGTTCCTGAACATTCCTATTCTACTTTTTTATGCTGAATCCGAATCTGCAGTCAAAATTCGAATATTCGAAAAAAAGCGACGGACAAACACACAGACAAACGCACAGACAAACATATAGAATTCATATAGGAACGGTGTTCCTGAAAATAATTGTATTTGTATTACTTACATGTTCATCGGCATATGGACAGTTATAGGACTCCGACAGGCCTCGCCCCAGCCCCAATAGCCGAAGAACCCCGTCAGAGATACAGCCAGAGTTACAATTGACATCCCTGAAATTGATATGAAATATCACTCAGCTTTAAAAGGCTGTAGTAAAATAGATAAGCTAGATTTATATTATTTTAAGATAGATTTTTATTATTGCGGTGTAGGCAGAGAATACCATTCCACTTTCGCATTGTATATTTGCTTCGTCATTCAATGTTCAGTGTTTTTGCAAACGTTTTCAGGTTGCGGCCCTTCAGTAAGTCATATGTTTATTTTGCACCCATCGTAGTGTAAACATTTTTACGTAATTACGTAGTTATAAAGATTTGGAACCCCTTCAACGATCAACGAGGTTGTACTATCAGGACAACGAATATGGTTCTAATCGGGAGCTAAGAGATTACTAATTATAAATGTAATTTGATAATAGCGTCTCAATCGGCAAAGAAACACTCAAAAAACATACAGGTCAATTGAGAACTTCCTTTTAGAAGTAGTTTTTTATACAATTTCGGGAGGCATAAAATCATACGGCCCACCGGATATAAAGCGCTCGAACGATGCCACCTCTGATGACAATACAACTCCTGAGTTTGCTGGTGGCCTCGCTCACGTGCAGGAATACAAACATCTAGGGAGTTGTTATTTGGCTGCGGTTTTCTGAAAGGTGCAGGTACTTCCTCAAACTGACTGTTATGCGTCCTACCTCTCCTAAATACACCCAGATCAAGAAAAGCAGACATTATCATGCACACAAATATTTGTCCTGTGTGGGAATCGAACCCACGACCATTAGTCAAATTATGATTAACGATTAATATATCAACCATACTTTCGGTATACCAATATACTCGTATACACTTACCACACATAACTACTACATTTATAGCACGAGGGTTTCTCATATTATTCTCAATTGGCATAATAATAGTGATTCCATCAACACTGTACAAGCAGATACCGTAGAACTGGTATAGACCATGCACGCTCTTCCATCCTGGAATATCACTCAACGTCCCTGAATTGCTATAGGCACTGTAGTACATAGTTGTGATGACACATATCCCTGGGAAAACATATGCAGAACTTTAGCGGTAGCTACAAAAGCTCTTATCCTACGCTATTTGCGCCGCCATTGAAAAATAGACAGACTTGTGCATATCAAATTTGACTCAAATTTTAAGGTTTTGGGAGGCATCTTACTTTACAAAAATATTCGTAACTTTGCGAAAGAAACTCGTTCGCAAACAAAGTTAGTCATGCGGTGAATACTTTTGTTGATTTCAGAATAACATATTATACCTAGTCCGACCATAAGTTCTATTACAAATGAATATGCATTTATTTTTTATGACATAATTTAATCTGTCTAGCCACGAATCTATGGATTTATGCACTGTTTCCATGGGAATTTTAGCCACTGCTTGTTCCAGAGATTTCTTGTCCGGTTTCGAGCCAGGCTTGGGTAGTTCGTGTCTTACGACCAGGTGCAGAGTCGTGCTGGAAAGTCCATGGTACATTTTTAAAAAGTGTATTGCTGAGAAGTTTCACAACACGATCCAAGGCAGTCTGTTGATACACTTTGGCTGAAGTCTTCACTCCTTTTTCACAAAAAACGGAGCTCTATGACTCCTGTGCCTTTCACCTGCGTATCGGGACAGAAGGCGTTTTGATCGATCCGCTCTTTTCAACTGTAGGGATTGATTTAGGTCATGCCTTGTATGTGAACGATAAGCATCGAGCTTCAGGTCTTGTTTTATTATACGTGACAGTGTCCTAGCGGGATTCTACATTTTTCGCAATAAGATTTTTTGTTTCCAAATAGGGTATCGGCGAATTCTAGCTTTAACAGCATTAACAGCCTTTGTAGTTCTAACAGCACGCTGTCGCCCCGATGTTTTATGGCCTACAACAGAGGAATGTTGGTATATCTGTCGATAGTACGATATATGAACATACGGCTGATACCAAGCTTTTGAATTGTCTTGAATATGACCAACAGCTCCATACCCACATTGTACAAGGCAATCACTGCAATCCTAATTTCTTTAACACCCCCTTCCATATTGTAATTTGATAATAAACACGAAAAAAATATGTGAATCGACGAGAAACCGAAGTTTTTAACACAATAAACGCATTCTAAATTCAAAATAATTAAAGAGTTGAAACAACGAAAAGTTTCTAAGAATTTATGGTCAGACCAGTTATATACTAATACAGTTAGATTATTTAATGTTTCCTGTAATATGTAGAAAAAGAGAAGATACAGATACAGGCGTTAAAACCAACAATAACGAACAAAAACACCGCCATATGTTTCAACTATTAAATTTAGCAAAATATGAGGGTTCGCATTCCTAGTAATGCATCATTATTTACTTAGTTCTGTATTTCTAGTAATGCATCATTATTCTTTTAATTTCGAATCGAATTCTTCAATGAGGAATCTTTACATTCCGTCTCCATCTTCAGAACCTAGATATCATATAGGACCAGAATATTTGTTAAGATAAAACATGAATGTTAAAGAAGCGAGTGAGGTATGTAAGGATCGAGTCGCGTGGCGCTCGGTTCTCTCTGCCTACCCCGTAAGGGATTTGGCGTGAAGTTATAGATAGATAAAACAAATTACCCCAAACTCAATACGGATGCCTGTATTTATTACAGAGTTCCTTTAGCCACCGTCCGACTCCGTGATCAGGCCCTGGATATCATGTAGCACCAGAATGCTTACCAGGACAAATCAAACGAACTCAAACATGCTGCACTTATTTATTTATATCTACATATATATTTATTTTGTATAGTTCCTATAAACACCTACCGTCTCCATCTTCAGTGTGTTTATCATGACAAAACACATAAACACAAACTCGATGGGCTTATCTAATTGTTTAATTTTGGAGTTTCGGACTCCATCGTCATACCAGCTTCATGATACCATATTATTGAATTGTCACTGAAGATACACTAGGAGGCTTAAATTGAACCCAATCGAATGTCCGGCCGTGTTTCTAATTTAGCTAACAAGATTTGATCCACACATACATATTAACAGGGTAAGTTATATGAAAACTTGAAATAAAGAGATAACATTTATTATAAGTGCTCACGAAGACCCAATGACAAATTAAGATTTTTTATCTTTCATCTTTATTGCCCGATAACAAACAGAGCTGTGATAGCCCAGTGGATATGGAACCGGCCTATTAACCACCTGGTCCCAGGTTCTAATCCTGGCGGGGGTATGTCCCACTAAATTCGTATTTTCGGATTTATGCACATATTAACACTTGCCTGGCGGTGAAGTAAAACATCGTGAGGAAACCCACACGTGCAAGAAATTATATTTTCGAAAGACGTGTGACCTAACCTAGGGAAGATTTGGTTCTCCCTTTGGATTGTGGAGGTATGACGGCAGTCGCTCTACGTAAAAATCAGTGTCTGCGCCAAATCCTTAGGCTTAGATAGCAGACCCCGCCAATCCTAATGTATTAGGAAACGGGATAACGCAAAGAAGAAGAACAAATAGAGCAACTGAGCATGGATAGTGTAGTGGATAAAGAACCAGCCTATAAACCAGCTGGTCTTGTTTCGAATCCTGGTGTGAGCATGTGCCATTAGATTCGTGTTACTTATTTTTCGCTTTCTAGGCGGTGAGCGATATCTTAGTGATGACACACGCAAGCTCAAGTAATTATATTTTGAAAGACGTATGACTATTATAGTCTAACAAAGTTCTGGTTGTCTCTCTGGATAGAGCGTTGACGGAAGTCGCTCCATATCAAAATCAGTAACTTTACCAGATTCTTGGGGTAGCGGACCACAACCCTAATATATTAGGAAACGGGATAAAGAAAGAAGAAGAACAAATTGAACAATTAATAACTTACCCACAAACATATCAGCAATTATAGATATTGGTGCTAAATATTTTAAGCTCCGTATCCAACTTACGGCCAATATTGGTATCATTACAATTAGAATGTACATTCTGCTTGATAACTGAAGGTCACTAATAGTTGTGCAAACAGCTTCGAAAGCCTGGAAAAAGAGAGTAGAGCACTATGGTATTCAATAACTCAAGAAGTACCTCCACTGTACAAAAGATCCCAGGATTGAAAGGAGGATGAGTTAACATGTTAATATTCTGAACTGTAGGTTGAAAGTATATTTGAAAACTGAGAATAATCAACGATTTACAAATTAATTCATCTTAGTACACAATAATTCATTCAACAAATTAGGTATCCAATTTTATTTGCTTTATTATATTGTATACGTATTACGGAGGGACAGATGTCCTATCAGAAATAAAATGGAATTCGATTGCAGCGTCAATTGTGAATCTAAACCATCCAGGGATCCACTTGAATACACATAAAAAATCATGAAAATCACTTAAAAAGTGGATTCCACAACATTTCGGACCAAAATATTGAATTCTTAGAATGTAGACTTTGCGTTAAGGGTTAAGGCGTCAGGCGGCGTGACGTATGGGGCGGCCTGCGGAGTGTCAACAACAACAACAGCAACCGTTGTTGCACACCGTATTACTCACACAAAGTAAATATATATATTTATATATAATATATATATTTATATGTGTGCTTTTGTTTATGAAGAGGCGGCGCGTGGTGGCGAGCGTACGGAATAGATACCAAGTGCTGCGCTCGTTGCGTCGCCTGCCGGGTCGCGTGCGGCATTGCATGTTGCAACGCTCATAGCTTACTTGTATTCTGCCGATATTGTTTTAGATACATGCGGTGATGGTAGCCGCGTCTTCCATGGCGCCACCCGCTGCTTTACCTGATGCGTACCCCGCCGTAGGCGACGCTACATTTCTACATCTTTAACAGAAGGAGACCTAAATAGCTAACGGTACCTACCAGAAATTTCAACAGATAAGATTTCAGCGTTTTATTTCTGATTTAAAATGCTGAAACCTTTGTCGAAATACGAGTAGGTATATCCTGTTCAAAGTTGCAAGAAATGCTTTGAATTTTTATTACAGGATACGATATGAAAGAACGAACCCTCGGTCGAACTATATTTAGACATACATCTATTTTAATCGGCACGTGGAATATTTATTTGTCATACAAATTTCATATTAAAATTTAAACCTTTTACAAGATAAATTACACTTCAAAGAATACTTCTATCAAATTTCAAGTCTCCATCATTTGTTTATAGAGTAATACATTCAATAAATAACTTACGTACCAGTTTCAACGTTTTCGCTATCATTATTTCGTATATACAACAAGTTCCACATAGCTCTATGAAGATACATATGTCTACGGTGTATCTGAAAATGAAAACGAAATTTAAAAAAAAAAATGTTTCGATCTTTTTGTTGTGTAGAGAGTTCGTCATCAATCTATTATTATTTTGAAAATTAAAATATTTTAGTTGAAAACTGATTACTTGAAGTTAATTATACTCATATAATTAATTCTAGGGTGACCTGAAATTATATGTATGTGTCCCTTGCAGAGAGAATGGGGTGCCATAAGACGCGGTCCTTTCACATCACGCTTCGAGAAGCTTTGAATTCTCTTAAAACTTACTACGAGGACATTGGTAATTTCTGCATATACCTGAATATTTTGCTGAATCTCCTGCATTTTTTCAACGGTCCAGTCGCAAGTGCCACCTCTGCAACATCTGGATATGACAGTTTCGAAACTCGAAGTCTGGTATACAACGTTTGGGCTGATCGTGCCAACATCTGGAATAAGATTACGTCCATATATCTATCACAATAAAACATCACATCATTCTAACTGTCATGCTGTTTTTTTTGTTAATAAATAATCTTCTTCTTAACGCTGTTCCGTTTCCTAATCCACTAGGATTGGCGAGGACCGCTAGCTAAGCCCAAGGATTTGGTGAAGATACTGATTTTTACATGGCGAAAATACTGATTACTAATCAGTATTCTTGTGAAATCCTAGGCCTTAAGTAGCGAACCCCGCCCATCCTAATGGATTAGGAAACGAGATAATGCTAAGATAATGAGATAAGAAGAGAAAGAAGTAGTCGAAGTACAAAAGAGTGTTACGTACACACATAGCATACTGCACAAAGCAACCAAGTAGTATCGTGTTCCCCAGTGAAAACCAGATGCCGCCTTCCATAAAAGCCACATGCATGCTTAGGATTCCCGCACCTAAGCAGCTCTTAATCAGATGAGAAGTGGACTCAAGAATACTGAAAGCAAAATTAGTTCAAGCAATCAACAGAATTAAAAATAAGCGAGTTGCATAGGGTCGAAACACAACAAAAATACTCTTAAATGAAGATCTTATCAAGTTAAACTGAAAAAGATGTCTGAATATGATTCAGCACGGGCAACTTTTTTTAATTTTACCATTTGACATCTTATTATTGTATTCATATGGCATTCTGTAAACATCTTAAAGAACAGATTTGTTGCGTATGCTGATACATTAGCTTGCTAGAAAAGTAAGGTATTCTAAATTGAATCCGATTCTAAATTACTGTGCTGTTCCAGAGAAGTTTTGTGCGGCGAATTCTTAAGTTGTGCAATGAACTCTCAGCCGAGATATTCCCTTGGTACAACATTCTTCAAAAAAGGCTTGAACAACTTTTCACTGGTGTTGTAAGTGACCATTGGTTATGGTAACTGAATACTGCTAGGCAGGCCATATGCTTGTTCGCCATCTTAGTGGTACAAAAAAGTTCTGTCAGGAAAGTCCCAACAATATCTTCAAAAGACAAAACGAAAATCGAAGGTAAAAGTGTTTATAGAGTTGATGTGTTTATAAAGGTACTGGAAAAAACATGTCTAATTTTACCATTTGTCTTAGGACTTTTATAGGAATAATGATGAAGTCAAGCTAACATACAGCGACTAAAAAACTTTGATACGGTATCAAAGTATTTTAGTAGCTGTATTTCTCAAGATTTTCACAGAGTCAATACTTTATCCTTTAAGACCTAAAGTTAGATATCGTGTATCAATTATTAATACTTAGTAGCAAAAGGATTTAGCCTTTCATCAGTAAAGTCATAATCCACCCTCTCGGTTCCTGGATATATTTCATAGTACAAGGTACTCTCTTCTTTGTTTACTCTGTCTATGTATTTTGATATATTTGTATCAAGAGTAGTCAATGATGCAAATCGGCGTATCTGAAAAGACAGTCACGTACATCAGAGTCATATGATATGTCTAAGTCTGTATTTAATATGATGAGGGATTTATATATGTACCTAACTATCAGTTGGATGAATATAATAATTATATGCCCTAATTACTTAGGCGTGAGACAAAATATAAACAAATGTTATTTTAAGTGTTGTTTTTAGGGTTCCGTACCCAAAGGGTAAAACAGACCCTATTACTGAGTCTCCGCTGTCCGTCCGTCCGTCTGTCACCAGGCTGTATCTCATGGACGGTGTTAGTTAGACAGTTAAAATTTTCACAATATTAAAAAACAGAATAAAATAAATATTTAAGGGGGCTTCCATACAACAAACGTGATTTTTTTGCTCGTTTTTGCTCGATATTGATTAGATGATGGTACGGAACCCTTGGTGCGCGAGTCCGACTCGCACTTGGCCGGTTTTTTATATTGAAATAACCTTTCATGAAACACAATACATTTATTAGCAAGCAAGTAAAGCACCTAAATAAATATTATAAACTTACCACTAAAATAACGATAATAATTTACGTACTTTTCACACATAATAAATTGAATACGTATATAGTATTATATTTCCTATGACATTTTCATAATTGTTGGCATTATAAAAGGTCCAAAAACTTTGTGAACCTTGAAGTTTGAACGCACTATTATAGCTCCCAATAAAGATGATCAGTTAATACCTACGATGTGTAAATAATTAACAACTTTCGCATTTATCCGGATTTTATTCGCCATTTTTACTTTTGACACCAATGTTAACGCGAGTGTTAACCGTAGCCCAATATTCTTGCTATTTCCTATTTTTTTTTATTAAAGTTGTTGTTTTTGTTAAGTTTTTATCATCTGCTATTGTTTTGTTTCTGTTATCAGAAAGTTCTTGTGCATCTAAATGCGTGAACCTGGACTGAGCACTGCTTGCGCTTTTACTTCGCAATAGAAAATGTGTTTTGTTTCAATACATTCGACGAATAAGAATACTATTATTAAGATATTAAGGCATGTAGTATAGCGGGTTCTCTCAGTGTACCCATTCGTAAATAATAAACCTATATTTTCTTTGTCTACACTTTGTCTCACGGCTTATAGGTTGAGTTACAGGTGAGTTTGACAGTGTGTTTTCTTTGTCTACACTTTGTCTCACAGCTTATAGGTTGAGCTACAGATGCGTTTGACAGGCTACGTTTACAAATATATACCATTTATGATTAAAAGTAAAGTGCCTAAACTCAATAAGATGAAGAATATGTACATTTAAGTAAGGCAATCCATCCAATTATTGGCACTTTATGAAGAAATCTTGAAATAATTAGAAATATTTAATTACAAATGGAACTAATATTTACTAAATTACGGCTCTCAAAATTTTTATCAATACATACAATTATTTTCAGTCGTAATACAAAAAGAAAGTTAATATAGGAAAGATTTTAAAGCTTACGACAATACTTGGGATAGCACATTCTGTTCCAAAGTACTGGAATATTATTATTTGTCTATAAATGTAAGGATGCCAATACTTGAGTAGGTGCCAACGTTTGTACGAATTACGTTACTAGTTGAATGATACAGGAAGTGATATATGAAAGTTACAAGCTAGATAAAAATCTGACCCGCTGAACTTAGGGCGAATCTATTAGATAGATACATTCTCGTACATTTATAATATTTGCAATTTGATCCAACCCGCTTTGTGCGCTTCCGCCACCAATTAGTTCATGCGGCCTAGCGCCGGCCGGCACCCACCCACTACTGTTAGTGCGTGCTACATGCCGACGCTGCCATGGCTGCTCCGGTAGTCTCTGCCTCGGCTGCTGCGGTCGTCCGCCATCTGGAACAGGATCCGCATGCCCCCACCACCACCGCCGCTGCCACGACTGGCCTGGTCGTCGCTGCGACACGTGTTTCGCCTCTCCACGAGGCATCATCAGGCGTTGTAGACGTTAATCGTAAGAATAACATGCTACAAGTGACAAATCCATCGCAGTGCCGTCCCTTATATTGAATTGAGGGTGGGGGTGGATGGTGTGAGCGAAAAGATATTTAGTAGTGGGGAATGGTTTACGTCAGTCTGTTTGTTCATGAGAGTAATTTTAGAATTTTTATGTTTATTAATTTCTAATTGTTCCCTAATATTTAGTTTTATGACAAACTCGCACTATATTTATTTGTCGAAATAATAAAAAAAAAAACGAAACACTGCGAGTTTGTCATACCTGGGAAAAATCACTGACAAAATAGTTCACATATTTAGAAAAAATAAGATAGATAGATAGATAGATAAAGTTTTTATTTGTACCAAAGAACACACATTTATACAATAAACAAGGGTGTAGGTAGACATGTCTCAAACCAAGTGGTAGTGCTCCACGCACTCTACACTTATACACTTTAATTATACATTGTGGATAGTAATATCACAATATGTATCGCAGAATAAATAATACAATAAATTATACCAAATACGTAATAAAAATAACATACAAGTTGCTCTCAAATCCCACAATTCACTCAAATCACTTTGTAACACTAAAGATAAAATCCAGATGGCGGACGACCGCAGCAGCCGAGGCAGCGACTACCGGAGCAGCCATGGCAGCGTCCGCATATAGCACGCACTAACAGTAGTGGGTGGGTGCCGGCCGGCGCTAGGCCGCATGAACTAATTGGTGGCGGAAGCGCACAAAGCGGGTTGGATCAAATTGCATGTAAGTTTGACTTTCGCAAAATAACGCCTGAATCTATTAACAATTTATAATATTACTGTCAATGCTTACTTGCTCTTCGTCGGTACTAGATTGGTCCTAAAAATATATAAGAGAGTTACGATATCACAGATACATCCAACGTACTTCAAAGTATAGTACTCCGGTTTTGATCGAAAGTAATAACTTACCTTATCATCAGAGTCTTGAGACGATCTATCTTTATTCTTTTTACTCTCTACAACATCATCGTTCTGAATTTTAGGTAGTTTTTCATTTGATTTGTTCCGCTGCAAAATATAATAAACTGTACCTGCATAATATTCAAAACTTTCTACTTTCGAGTAATCGAAAGCGTTGCGATCGTGATTGTTTTTCGAGATATTGACAGAATTTTTTAAGTAGAATTATTTCAGTAAAATGTCGATAAAAAATGTGCGTCGGTTCATTGTCAACAATTGTAACTAAACTAACGATTAGTTTTTTATGAAATTATTTGGTCGCAGGGACCACTTTAACGACCAAACAGCTGAAAAAAAATGGGCCAAATTAAAAGTACCTACTAGAAATCGATGAGCATGCATGAAGAAGTTGATGAACTCATCGAAGAAAGAAATCATTATCATCTACCCATTAAAATTTCAGCCTCTTTCTGTTCGCTCTTGAACATAGGCATCCCCTTTTGTTTACTATAAGGAACGGTTACCCACAAAAAAAAAAACTTTAATCTGACTACGGAAAAGTGGGATATAATATGGTGATGGATTCAGAGGTTTCTGTTACGGAATTGTAAACTTTTGGCTTTGTGAAGCTCATCATTGGATTGTAGATGTGGTTACATGTGTACAAGCGGAAGATTAGAAAGATTAAGTTAAACAATTTTTAACGGAAGTATCGCGTGTTTTATTTATTTTGTTGAACCTGACGTTTCGAATGCTTTGCAGCGTCCGTGGTCGCGGGAAGACTAAGGTGATATTTGTCTTACATTGGTTATTCAATTATTACATCTACCGACATGGATGGATTAATTAATTATTATTTATAATATGTTCCGATTCACACAAAAATCGCTCACGGTGTCCGAACGTTTTTGAGTAGATCTCTGGGTTTGTGACTTGATTATTTTTAGAACTGGATCCCAAGCAGGTGGTACTTGCCAACCATCTTCTCTATTGAAATTGGGGTGTTTTCTTATTTCAATAGCCTCGCGTAGCATTCTAGGCATGTAGCGGTTCTGCCTGCCTAGATGATAATATACATTAACTTACCGTTATTGCTGCTTTCTTCCATATCTTATTAAAATATCTTACTAATGCAGATTTGGATCTTCTGTTATGGAATGTAACAGACGTTATTTTTTTCAAATGAGAGAGAGAGAGAAAGACAAGAAAAACTTCTTGACAGGTTTAGGTAAGGAGTAGATTGTAAAACAATTTTAATAGGTACAGATAATGTATACATAGATAGGTCAATTCTCATCTATATAACATGATAACCTATCTATCTATGTATATCAAATCAAGTCCCTGGCGAGGTAGGCAGAAAGTAATAAGCGCCACAGAGCACGATCTCTGCACACGTCACTCGCTTCTTCAACATTCATAGCTATTTTTATGTGCTCTCGGCGTTTTTTAAGATTCATAACGACTCATTGTGATTACATACGACCAATTTGGCGATCTTGGCTATTCTCAGTTCCAATATCGTCTCGTTTTCGTGTTGTATATTTGTATCATTATTTTTCCTTGTATTCTTTCTGCATGTCCAAACCAACAGAGCATGTCTTTTCTTAACATCGGTATCTTCAAACCAACTCTCTTTTACAAAGTGATTGCGAACGCGTTCTACAAGCGTTACGCCGCAGATTTTGCGCAACACTAGAAACTCAATCGCGTTTATTCTACGAGTATTTTCATACTCTTACTGCCACACGCAACTCTGAGATTAGTGTCGCATCATGTATAGCAAGCTGCATATCAGCGATATATCATAATAATACATAATAGATACATCGCACTTATGTATTATTAACATTGTGAAAATTGCATCGTTAATTCATTTAGGAATAACTAATAATAGTTGCATTGTATAACAATATTGAATACTGACCTTATCCGGTGCCGACATTGTGACTGAAAACTAGTTGGTTTGCTTCAATAACTAGCTAATTTCCTAAACTGAATACTTGAATGCAATACCTATACAAGTATTAACGTAAACATTATTTATAAAGAAAACGGACTAATAAAACGATTTAGTAAATGTTTATATATTGCAAACTATTTAAAATATGTGGTATCAATTTCATAATTATACGACCTCAAAATTTTTGAAAAAATACATCGTCAGTGAGATATTAATTTGTCCTAAATGGTGTACAGAAGATTTTAGTAAATTCAAGGTTTTATTTCATTATATAATACCAGGTAAAAAGACTTACTTTTGAAATTAATATTGTCAATAAAAATGTAAACAGTAAATGTTTAAATACTTTATGTATCACCCGTTTTACTAGGATTTTTGTTAAAAATACTTTATTTATAATTACTAAAGTCAGTGATTTTAAATCATGCAGCAGTGAAAGTTTAAAGTTATAATAAATATAACGTAATAAGTTTACATGTATTTGAATAATAGATTTGAAGGGTTGTGTCAACATTGTCTTATAAAAAGTATAGACACTTTCTGACAAAGGTCATGATTTTCTAAAGTCTATAGAATCGATACGCAATTAGGACCGCACAAATGATTTAACCCTAAAATTACAGTTTATATTTTACATGTTTTACAATTTTCTATGGTGGCAAACATGATACCTGATGATACTACTGCTACTACCTAACCCTTACTCATCAGACTCTACCACGCTGCTCAACTGCGGATTGGCAGAGGACAGCGTTTTCAATCCTGCCGAAGGGTATTGACTTAGCGTAAGTGTCATCTATCGACAACAGCCGGGACCAACGGCTTAACGTGCTGTCCGAAGTTCAGATAAGCTCGAGATAGAATAAACCCATACGTAGACAGACTGACATTGACAAGCGCAACGACGCCATCGAGTTCTGATGATAAACTGTTGACGAAGGTTGTAGGCGCTTGCAATACGAGTAATACTGGCGCGTTTCTAGATCCGTAATTTTTTTTTAGGAACCTCGTAATTTCTTGGAAAAATCTCGCTACGGAGTTCATTCCACAACTTAAGTGTTTGTGGAAAAAACCTATCTGTACCAGCATAGTACGTGACTATTATGAATCCAATATGTTAACATTGTCGTGTTCCTGCGTGTGAGTGAGGTCACCAGTAAGCTCCCAAGGAGTTGCTGTGTAAGCGGCAGAGGAGGCATCGCGCTAGTGTTACTTAATATATTGTATGCGTTAATAGGCTACGGTACCCGCTTTACATCAGGTGGACCGTATGCTTGTATACCTCTCAACGAAGTTTAAAAAAAAAGTTCCCTGACGATGGCGGAATGATTGGTGAACTTATATACAGTAGAAGTAGGATCGAGGAGTACACTACCAAAATCGTTGAATGATCTTTTTCACGAGCTCATTGATGTAGTAACTTTGAAACAATGCTCGTGGGTTTGATTCCCATGCAGAACAATTATTTGCGTGCATAAACATGTCTCGGTTTGGGTGTTTTTAAGAGAGGTAGGGTACATCAAACCAGTACATCTAGGGATGTACCTCCACCTTACAGAAAACCGCAGCCAAATGACGACTCCTTGGGGTGTTTTTGTGTTCCTTTGCGTAAGTAAGTAAGCTCGTAAGGATTTACCGTATTAGCAGCAGAGGCGGTATTGCGCGAGTGATACTTAATGCATTCCAGGCGTTGTACAACGTTGTACAACAAATATATATTTTAATGTTAAGTGATTTTTTATTGATGCAATGAAGTGTTTGATATCGTATTGTCAATATGATAAGGTGCAGTAGTGCCATCACTCTAAATTTGACCTGGCAAGATAGAGAACAGCAGTAAGGGTCATTATTGGCGTACATCACAAGCCCAGACGCTGGTAGCTTCCCACTCAGCATGTATCAATCGGTTACAGCATAATACTGCTTCTTCTTCTTCGCGTTATCCCATTTCCTAATCCATTAGGATTGGCCGGGTCCGCTACCTAAGCCCAAGGATTTGGCGAAGATACTGATTTTTACATGGACCGACTGCCGTCAGACTTCCACAGCCCAGGGGGAAAACCGGATTTTTTTTAGGTTAGGTCACACGTCTTTCAAAATATAGATTCTTGGACGTCATGATGTTGTTCTTCACCGTCGAGTAAGTGATATGTACATGAATCCGAAAACATAAATTTAGTGGTACATGCCCCCGACGGATTCGAACCGGGGACCTAGTAATCAATAGGCCTGTTCCTTATCCATTACTATCTAAGGCTATCACTGCTGCAAGTATGATACTCCGACCTATGAATATTTGGAATACGTGATGTACTACTAACGCTTGCGATACAGAAAATATTACTCGCGTGTTGCCACCCCTGCTGCTAACATAGCAACTCTTTAAAAACTAACTAATAATCTCACTCGCAGAATTTAAATAATTCTATACAACGTCGGGAGTCATACAAGTATACCGCCCACCTGATGTAAAGCAGTTACTGTAGACTATAAACGCATGCACTACATTAAGTTTTACTCACGCGATGTCAATTCTGCTGCTAACACAGCAACACCTTAAGAAGTTTACTAGAGATCTCAGCACAACGACCCTCTAGGGAGTTGTTATTTGGCCGTGGTTTTCTGTGAGGTGGAGGTACTTCCCCAGACGGGGTGCTTTTGATGCGCCCTACATCTCTTAAAACACCCAGATCAAGACAAACAGTTATGTTCATACACACAAATGTTTGTCCTGTGTGGGAATCGAACCCACGAGCGTTGGTGTCATGGTAGCGTAACAACGCGTTTCACAACTGCGCCACCGAGTTTGTCGTGTTGGTGATGTCACTTACATTCCTCCAGGTAGACACTATTTAGCTTGGGTTTTTGTACTGTGTTCTTTCTTAGTTGAGCTTCTAAATACAGATGCATCCTACTTCTCTTTCGTCAGTCTCATTTGCTACTTAGCAAGATGTGCCACGTGCAGTTAAGATTAGCTTGGTCTCAAAAGATCATGACGTGTCCCTTATCGATTTTATTATTATCTGAACCTTGATGCCCTTTGACGTAGTCAAAAGGAAGAAATCGAAAGTCGAAGAGAAGTGAAGAGCTACCATATTGAGCCCTATCTCTGCAGCATAATGCATAATTTTGTAACTAACGAGACTAAAAAATACATAGGTCGCTTTTATTCGCACGAATGCCCACGTCTGCTTTCATCTCGGTAGAAAATTGCGCATTATGTGAAGAGATTAGAGGTCAATATGCTATATAATTACATATTGTAATAACCTTTTTGAATAATATATATTGTAAAACCTTTTTAGATATTTTCAATATACACTACATTGTCTCTGTTAACTCTATGACAGTTGTCAAAAATTATTTTATTTGTAAAATTCAAGCTTTTTTAAATTATAGATATTAGGACGTAAAACAGAAAACAAGGCAGTCTGGAGAAAGTTTTCGAGAAGTAAAGATTCAGTGCACCGCGGCGGAGACCACGCTGTGTTGGCTCAGACGTGGTGTACAGTATGTTTCTCTTGTCCAATCTTTCTGCAGACTGCCTTGTTTTTCTGTTTGTGACACTAAAATCTACCATTTTAAAAATTAGTATTTACAAATCAATATTTGTGACAAATGATCATAGAGTTAACAGAGCATGCAAATAAAAGATTCTATGTAATGTATGTTGCATAATAATAAATAAGGTTTTAACATTACAATATATTGATGCTTTGCTTCATTTTGACTTTGCATTAGTGAGAATTCAGCTTTACATTATTTGAGACAGGGACTAAAGATGCGCAGTTCGAGTTCGAAGACTACGATGCAGTTGACGTATATGCAGCCAGGATCTGGATTCCGGCCTGCACAACTATACTTTTTTTGTATTCGAGGGGGCAAACGAGCAAATGGGTTCCGACCTGTCGCCCACCCTCTTTCTTCTTCAAATCAATGGCATGCTGCCACTTGGTAATATTCATTACTATGCAGATGACAGTACGGTCTATAGGCGATATTTCGGGTGGCCTAGTGCTGGTCGGGCAGAAATCGGTGAGAGGAGTGAGTCTTGTCTTTGAGCTTAATCAGGTTTTGGGCCTCATTAGTAAATGGGGTTCCAATAACCTGGTTTAGTTTAATGCCAAGAAAACTCAAGTGACCCCATTTCACCCCACTCTCAGTCTTCAGGGCGCTACCCTCAATATGCAAAATAGCCTGAATACGCTAGGCATGGATATTCGTTGCGACCTAAACCAACAAAATTACATCGAGAGCCTCATCTTAACAGCTTCAAAGAAACTCGGAGTCATGAACAGGGTGCGCCGGTTCTTCAAGCCGGACCAACTTTGCCTTCTTTATAAGACTCAAGTTCGGGCCTGCGTCGAGTATTGCTCGCATCTCTGGGACGGCTCCGCACAGTATCTTCTCGAGGCTCTCGAGAGGTTGCAGCGACGGGCTGTCCGCATAATCGACGACGAAGAGGTCATAAAAAACCTAGTACCTCTGCAACTTCGTAGGGACATAGGCTCACTAAGTATATTTTACCGCCTGTACCATGGTGAGTGCTATAAAGAACTATTTTCCCTTATCCCACCCTCTCCCTTCCGTCATAGAACCACGCGTGCAGGCTTGCGATGTCATCATTCCACTGTTGAGGATATTTTTTCTCGTACTAAAAAGTTCTCTAAAAAGATCTCTGTCGAACTATTAAAAAGTGGAACGCCTTGCCTGCACATGTGTTTCCTCCTTCCTACAACATGGGATCCTTCAAACGAAGCGTGAAGAAGTACCTTGCGGGTCAGCATGGTAGCGTCAACTGACAAAACACTGTAGTTCTTTGTCAGTTGCCGCTGCAATTTGGGCTCCTCTTTTCGTTTACCAAGGCAAAGCGGAGCCACTATTCTGAGCCAACATAAAAAAAATATATTACTATTTAAAATGTATATAATTATTATAAACTTAACTTTAACTAACCGTCCTCGGATTTTTCGAGACACAATTCCCTACAGCCAGAATTCTTTCTTCATGAAGGTCAGCAGACGATGAGCCGGAGTCCTCATCATAAAGTATACTTTATGGCGAGATATCAATTGCTCGACCCACAATTTCTTTGAAGAAAATTTCTCCACAATTGCACAGTATGCGACCATTGCGATTTCAGACTGTGAGAGTAAATACCTACCGTTATATACGACAGCTGCGTTATATTTAGGATGTTTTTATGTATCAAAGTTTTTTACTTACCATTTTAGGGGAAGTTTCTCAAATTCAATATTAATGTCATTCCTCCGAAAAAAAATTATATGACATTGGACCCTTGCGGGCACTAAGCTACCTCTTTATATATATTTTATTATTGAAATGCTATTGCATCTTATTCATTTCATAAATAAATATACCATCATTTCGGAAATGATGTCGAAAAAGAATTGAGAAAATATAACAAGTCTTTATTTTAAATCGTCAATTCATATTGTACGGTGACTCTGCACATAACGCATGATCAGCGCTTTAACATTATGTAACATTAAAAACAATTTGTATAAATCAGTGTAAGCAATATACTCATCGTGAGTATAGGTACTCATCAATCTATTGGCAATTATCATGTATGGCGTATGGTGTGTATGTATGGCGATCCTAATACCATATCTATCTTTGAATCACAATAATGTTTATATATTGTAACACTAAATATATGTCAGCATAATGTTACAACAATAATAATGTCAAATGGCAAAATTAGATAACTCTCTTTTAATTTTGTTTGAATGTACTCGTATTCATTTATTTGCAGACATATTTGTCTGCTAGATATTCATAGATTCAATAACAGCTAAACAATAACAGACCTTAGTACATAGAGTATTTTAAATTTTTCGTGTAAGCTCACTGTAATTTGGGGGTTTGTAGTTTTTTAATTCCTTAATAATTATTATTTACAATAAAAATTTCTGTGTTGGCAGAAGTTAGATTTGGAAGACTAAATTTGATATAATCGGCTTAGTTGAGTGTAACAGAAAGAAGCTTAGTTGAGTAAAGCGTTGATTTTAACTTCCACACTGTCAATTCATTGCAAGAAAAAATCTTCACTAATATATTTTCGAGTGCTTGTTTTAGGGTAGTTTATCAATAATAGATTATTTTACCTCAGGTTGAGTTTAATATCATTTTGACATAACATAAAAGTGTAATTATAACATTTAATTAACACCTTTTACATTTGTTATCAGTTTCTTCTAAAGGTACACCTTTAGTGCTACCTGTCTCCTCTTCTTTATCATCACATTCAAATTTCTCTTCGCATTCGTTTTCGCAACTATTTTTTGACTCTTCGTCACACTCGTTTTGGCACTCGTCCCTAGCTTCGCATCGGAGACTATTTGATATTCGTAATAAGCTTCTTATTACAGGGGATTGTGATCTTAGACCACGTTTTCTTTCTCTTCTATCATAATATCTTTGTCTGTCATATCGTGAATTTCTATCTAAATTTAGGCGACTTTCGTCGTCTCTATTTTTATGTTGTAGATTTCGGTTTTGCTGAAATAACAGATTTGTATATTTATTCAACTGATCTAAATTTTCCATTTGTAATCCATCATCATACCTATCTTGTAAATCTCTGTCTCTGTCTAGTTGCTCTCTATGTCTGTTTAGTCGATTCCTATTTTCGCCACGTGTATTTCTGTTACGGGTTTTTAAATTTCTATTTCTATCTTGATGGCTTCTGTATCTACCTTGTCGACCGTTGTCACTGTTTAGTAGACTCCTCTCTCTGTTAAGTTGATATCTGTTTTTAACATCATTCACTTTATCAAGTTGGTTATCATCATTGTCTCTATATGTCTTGTCCTTGCTGTTTCGGTCCTGGTCATCTTGATATAAGCCGTGATACTTGTTGCTTTCTCTTGGCAAAAGAGGACGCTTCGCTGACAATGCGGTGTTTTGATTCTAGAAAATAATAGGGTTAAAGGTATAGGTAGTATGAAATTGCCGTTTTATAGTAATAGATACTTTGAATTGACATTAATCCTTCACGGTGGGAGATTTTCATGTGGGGGGTCATGTGCCAGAAGCGTGCTCGTTCGCGACCCCTGCCAATCGATTAGATTGCAATTCTGGCCCGAAAACGCACCGATGTGCGGATTAGGGCGTCCCCCGGAGGCGACGCGCACCGATCCGCCCCCGTCGGTGCGAACATAGGTGCATGCGGCGGTGGGGGCCGCCACCCACCACGCAGCGCCAATTCCGGCGGGTCGAAGAGAGCCGAGTGCTGCATAGGCACGTGGAATGTGAGAGGTGGACTGGGTGATAAGATGAATGAGCTGATGGACCTAATGAATGAGAGACGCTTAGATGCTTTGTGTGTGACAGAGACTAAGCGCAAGGGGAGCGACACCGATGATCTGCCCGATGGGATGATGGCCCTATGGTCTGGTGTAGACCGGGACGATCATGCCAGTGCTGGTGTAGGTGTCATACTCTCCTCTCGCTTAGCCCCTGGTGTGAAAGATTACTGTTTGGTAGGGCCTAGACTTCTCTGGGTTCGTATAAAACTGGGCATCACGCGAGTATTTCTGGTTGCAGCATACGCTCCCGTAAGCTCAGCGTGTGCCCAAGAACTAGAGAAGTTTTGGGAGTCTGTGAGGGATGTTCTGGATTTAGCTGAAGGGAATGAAAGAGTGATTATGTGTGGAGATTTGAATGGATGGGTTGGGACCAAACGAGACGGCTATGAAGCTGCTCTTGGTCCCTATGGAGATAAGAGAGTGAACGAAGCAGGTAAGTCGATTCTAGATTTATGTATGGAACGAAACCTCCTCGTGTCGAATACTTTATTTCGTCACAAGGATATTCACACGTATACATGGAGACGGAATGACCAAAAAAGTGTGATTGATTTGATTATAATTGATAGACGTCTCCGAAATACTATAATGGATACAAGAGCCTTTAGAGGTCCCACTCTTGAAAAGGACCATTACCTGGTGGTAAGCCGGTTTGTGGGACTTTTCAAGAAGTGGAGGCATTGGCGAGTGCGTATCCCTTTCGGAGATCATGAAAGGATAAGGAGTGAAAAATTGCAAGATGAAAGTGTAAGGAGAATGTATGTACATCTGGTAAGCGAAAGACTTGCAAATGCAGGTCTTACCGGCACAGATGTGGATGATTGCTGGAAAGTTCTGAAAGAAAGTATGGTGGATAGTGCAAAAGAAGCATGTGGATGCGCAAAGAGGCATAAAACATTGAAAGGGGATGCCTGGTGGGATGCGGAGGTTGAATCCTCCGTAGCAAGGAAGAGGAAAGCGTGGCTGGATTATGTATCATCTTTGCCCTTAAATGAAAGTATGAGAGAGAAGAAGAAAGAAATGTACCGTCAATGCAAGAATGAAACCAAGGCTTTAGTGAAAGAGAAGCGTGAAAGACAAATTATGAATGATGAAGAGAGGCTGACGAGAAACTTCGAGGCAAATACCAAACTCTTTTGGAGAGAGGTAAAGAAGTCTCGGGGTGGTTCGTCGGCATCCAGTGTGAACAAGATTAAGTCTAAAGCTGGTATTATTCTTGCAAACACTCAGGAAGTGTTAGAACGGTGGAGTGAATATTTTGAAGAAATGTACGAATATGCCTCGGACGCTGACAATGAGAGTGAGTCTGATGCTCACTCCACGTTGACGGCGTCCGATGAGGGTATAACTATGGATGAGATAGAATGGTCGATACGAAGTTTGAAAAATGGAAAGTCTGCGGGAATTGATATGATTACAGCTGAGATGATCAAACTAGGTGGCACTTACGTCCGGGACGCCTTCTGGTACTTATGCAACCTATGCTGGAGAACTGGAAGGGTCCCAATGGACTGGGGACGCGCAGTCATCGTACCCTTGTATAAAGGCAAGGGATCACGCATGGACTGCGCCAACTATAGGGCCATCAGTTTGATCAGCTTAGCAGCAAAAGTATATGGAAAGATAATTGAAAGGAGAATGAGGGTGAAATCCGACGAAATGCTGTGGGAGGCACAAGGAGGATTCCGAAATGGAAGGGGATGTACGGATCAAGTTTTCTCGCTCCGCAATATCGTAGAGAAGCATCTGGCCACAGACCAGAAGGTTTTCTGCGGTTTTGTGGATCTTGAGAAGGCATTTGATAGGGTTGTGCGAAAGGAACTGTGGTGCATATTGCCGAGATATGGGATTGACGGCTCACTGCTGCGTGCTGTGCAGTCCACCTACAAGGATTGCTCAGCATGTGTGCGAATAGATGGCAACATGTCACCCTGGTTTGATGTCAAAATTGGTGTCAAACAGGGTTGCATGTTGTCTGCTAGGCTGTTTATTCTGTATCTCGATAGTTGTCTACAGAGAATAAGATCGACGAATGTAGGATTACGCATGGGTGACCTAGTGGTGAACCTGTCTGCTGTATGCAGATGATGCCGTCCTGTTAGCAGAAACACCATCTGAGCTGCAAACACTAGTCACAATGATGAAAGACGAATGTATGAAGGAAGGCTTACTATCGAATGCGAAGAAAACAAAGATTATGGTATTTGAAAGAGAAGAAACCAGAACCAATGTAAGAATTACGGTAGATGATGAAGTGTTGGAACAAGTGAATGAGTTTGTATATCTTGGATGCGCTTTCAGCAGGGATGGAAGGTACACCGCAGATGTGGAAAGGCGAGTGAGTGCTGGGAATAGTGTGACTGGAGCGTTGGGAAAACTTCTTGGCAGTAAAAACCTGAGCCAGAAGGCGCAGCTGGCTATACACAATGCAGTGCTGGTCCCAACGCTTACTTATGGAAGCGAGAGCTGGGTATGGCAGAGAGAACATGAAAGTAGGATAAACGCGGTTGAAATGCGAGCGTTGCGCAAAGTCTGTGGTGTAACGCTTGCAGACCGTATCCGCAATGATGAGGTTAGAAGCAGAGGTGGTCTGAAAGAGAGCGTCGGTGTTAAAATAAGAAGAGGCATGCTCCGCTGGTTCGGACATGTAGAAAGAATGCATGATGAAAGAATGACGAAGCAGATATACAATGCAAAAGTGGAAGGATGTAGGAGCCGAGGAAGGCCAAGACTTACCTATCATGATCAGATTGGTCGTGTTCTATCAGAAGGTGATGTCAAGAGCCCTAGAAACCGGCGAGCGTGCATGAAAAGAGCAATGAATGTGAAAGAAGCGAGTGAGGTATGTAAGGATCGAGTCGCTTGGCGCTCGGTTCTCTCTGCCTACCCCGTAAGGGATTTGGCGTGAAGTTATAGTAGTAGTGGTGGGAGATTTTCGAGTGAAAATTTTTTTCACATTTGATTTTCGAATTTCAACTGTTTTTTTATTCAGCTTAGACGGGAATGATGGATACTTCGAAAATCCGAGTAATTTTTGAATACGAGTTCCGACACGGAACTAACGCGGCAGAAAGGGCTCGCCATATCAATACTACATTTGAAGAGGAGACTGCTAATGAATGCACCGTGCGTTTTTGGTTTAAACGCTTTCGTAATGGAAACTTCGACTTGAATAACAAACCACGTGGAAGACCGTCCACATAGGTGAATAACACTAAATTGAAGGGGATGGTGGAAGCCAATCCGAGTCAAACTACCCAGGAATTAGCGACATGGTTTAACGATCCTTTACCTACAAAATTGACTCTATGCATCAAATCAATAAGATAAAAAAATATGAAAAATGGGTACCTCATGATTTGACTGATCTGCAAAAAGAATCGCGTCTTGATACTTGTGTTGCCTTGTTGAATCGGTACAGAAATGAAGGAATATTGGATCGAATTGTGACATATGACGAAAAATGGATTCTTTACGATAACCGTAAGGTAAAAATGCAATGGTCAAACCTCCAGGTCAAACGCCGCAACAGTGCCCTAAAGTAAAGCTTACCAATAAAAAGGTAATGGTAACTGTTTGGTGGTCTCTCCATGGCGTTATTCACTTTCTCAGGTCTGGTCAAGCAATAACAGCAGATATTTACTGTGCCGAACTTCGAACAATGGTGGGGAAACTGGCAGTGACACAGCCCCGACTCGTGAATAGATCTTTACCATTTATTACTCCATGATAACGCAAGACCTCACACTGAACGAGAAACCGTTGTAACTCTATAGGAGCTGCAGTTCGAAACCATACGTCATCCTCCGTACTCGCCAGACCTTGCTCCAACTGACTACCATTTTTTTGTGATTTGGACAATTTTCCACGTGGTGAAAAAAATTCTTCCCAGGAGGCAGTACAAAATGCTTTCACACAGTTTGTCGAATAAACCTATCCCAGAGTTCTATCGCAAAGGCATAAACTTCGGATTAGATGGCAACAATGTATAGATAATGAGGATAAATATTATGATTAAATAAATATGTTACATCTTAGAAAAAAACTGAGTTTTAATATTTCAGTACAAATCGGCAATTTAAGTTCGTAATGAAGACGTGAGAGAAAGAGTTGGTCTGAAAGAGAGTGTTGGTGTTAAGATAAGAAAAGGCATGCTCCGTTAGTTCGGACATGTAGAAAGAACGCGGGATGAAAGAATGACGAAACAGATATACAATGCAAAATTGGAAGGATGTAGGAGCCGAGGAAGACCGAGACTAACCTATCATGACCAAATTGGTCGTGTTTTATCAGAAAGTGATGTCAGGAGCCCCAGGAACCGGCGAGTGTACATGAAAAGGGCTATGAATGTTACAGAAGCGAGTGAAGTATGTAAGGACCGCGTCTTATGGCGCTCGGTTCTCTCTGCCTACCCCGCAAGAGATATCATCATTTCAGCCTGTATCCGTCCACTGCTGAACATAGATCTCCTCTCTAGAGTGCCACTCGTCTCGATCCTGTGCCACCTGCATAATATAATAATAATTCTTAAGAGAGGTAAGGCGCAACAAAGCAGTCCATTTGGGAACCTCCACCACACAGAAAACCACAACCAAATAATGACTCCCTAAAGGGTTGTTGTATTCCTGCGTGTGAGTGAGGTTACCAGTAAGCTCCTAAGGAGTTACTGTGTTAGCAGCAGAGGTGGTATCGTGCGAGTGATATTCAATGTATTGCAAGCGTTTATAGGCTACGGTAACCGCTTTACATCAGGTAGGTCGTATGCTTGTATGTTTTCCGACGTTGCATAAAAAAACATAATTTTCGAGAGTGTAACTATGTACTAACAATGCACTGGAGTGATTTCGCGAGTGAATACTACTGCCGGGAAGGTGAGGTAGACCACGAAGAGCCGTACGAATGGCACCTAGCCTAGTACGAAAGGCAACTATCAATTTTTTAGAGTACCATACTACCCGAGGAGTAGTACTTGAAGCGCATCACTTAGTTTGTGCGTGATTGATTTAAAAAAAACTGTGAAAAAATAGTAATGTTATTTACTTGCAATCTGTACTTTTACTGTACTAAGGATACCGTGCTTCTTATGCGCCCGCTATCTCGTAGATAAGGTGGTTAAGATTTTTTTCGCGGTTAAATTACTCTAAACGCGGCATAAAAATTAAAAACAAATATTGAAATATAAGCTTCGCTCAAAATTCTTTCCATAAAGGTGTAAATATTAAAGGAGGAAAGTTCGTACGGGGGTTTTTTTCTTTAGTCGATTACCTCGAAACTATGCCTAAATATTAAGTAATAATTTTAGTCGGAAAAATAAATTTAAGTTAAGTAAATATTAATCGATACCTGAATACAAACGCGAAGTCTCGACTGATTTATACACATTATAAACAATGTTTTCTTTAAATTGGTTTCCGTTCTGCCTGTCTCGGGCAAATCTTACGATCGACTTTTTTTTATTTTTAATTTAATTTAAATTTGGTGCACATATATTTTATTATTGATATACAATGCAAAAGTAGAAGGATGTAGGAGCCGAGGAAGGCCATGACTTACCTACCATGACCAAATTGGTCGTGTTCTATCAGAAGGTGAAGTCAGGAGTCCTAGAAACCGGCGAGTGTGCATGAGAAGAGCAATGAATGTTAGAGAAGCGAGTGAGATATGTAAGGATCGAGTCACGTGGCGCTCGGTTCTCTCTGCCTACCCTGCAAGGGATTTGGCGTGAAGTTATAGATTGATATTTTTAGGGTTCCGTACCCAAAGGGTAAAACGGAACCCTATTACTGAGGCTCCGCTGTCCGTCCGTCCGTCCGTCCGTCTGTCACCAGGCTGTATCTCATGAACCGTGATAGTTAGACAGTTGAAATTTTCACAGATGATGTATTTCTGTTGCCGCTATAACAACAAATACTAAAAAATAGAATAAAATTAATATTTAAGGGGGCTCCCATACAACAAACGTGATTTTTTTGCTCATTTTTGCTCGATATTGATAACGGCAACAGGTAGACGCTTGATATTCACAGAATATTTAGTTATATATTCACTTTAAGAATAATTAATTAAATTAAAATAAAACAAATATTTAAGGGGGCTCCCAAACAACAAACGTGTTTTTTTGCCGTTTTTATAGATAATGGTACGGAACCCTTAGTGCGCGAGTCCGACTCGCACTTGGCCGATTTTTTATTTTTAGAATGTAAAGGTAAACTAAAAAAGAATGGTTGAAAATTCTTTCTCTATTCTTACTTTCAAAATAATGTTACAGACTAATATAGAAATATTGGACGCGTAGAGGGAGAGAACATTAATGCAGGATACTTAAATAAATAAGAAACAACAAAGGTGGAATCAAAGGAAATAAATAAATGATTAAATAATGAGATTTCGATACTTTATTGGAAGGAGTAAAGTAAAGGGCAGAAGGGAATAAAGTGTGAGAAAAAATATAGTACATAAATTTCAAAAGTGAGCTGGGCTGTAGTGGCTTGTGACAGTGGGAGAAGCAAATATTTTTACTATTCTCATTTAGTAGTATCAAAACATTCACTTTTATGTACAGAGTTCGTATACAAACATGTACTATAAAACAGCATAAATTATTTATATATTATGTGCATGATTTATTACTATTTTCCTCATTGTTTTCAACATGGCTTTTTATAAATGTACCATAGCATACCATTTACGAAGAAGGAATGTAAAAAAAACTTGGCTAGATAATATGCCTATTTCCTAGAAATATTCGGACGGAAGAGTTATTTTAGTGACTTGGGGAACAATAACAACCAATTAATAATATTTACCAGTCCACTGAGGAAAGAAGAAAGAGCATTTTTTTCTTCCAAACTGTTGTATGCGTTATTATTCTCACGGTTTGAGGATTTTAAGCCAGCGTGATCCAGCACAAGTAGAACCGGCTGCCGATTTTTGCTTAGAAGTTCGTATAATCGACTTAGAAGGTTAGAGTTATCTTCTGCTGCCGATCTTGCACACTGAAAATAATATTAAAAAACATTAATATCGAGAGCTGGGTATGGCAGAGAGCATGAAAGTATGATAAACGCGGTCGAAATGCGAGCGTTGCGTAAAATTTGTGGCGTAACGCTTGTAGACTGTATTCGCAGTGATGATGTTAGAAATAGAGTTGGACTGAAAGAGAGCGTCGTCGGTGTTAAAATAAGAAGAGGTATGCTCCGTTGGTTCGGACATGTAGAAAGAATCACGAAGTAGATATACAACGCAAAAGTACCACGTACCATGACCAAATTGGTCGTATTCCATCAGGAGGTGATGTTAGGAGCCTTAGAAACCGCCGAGCGTGCATGTGAAGAGCAATGCATGTTAAAGAAGCGAGTGAGGTGTGTAACGATCGAGTCACGTGGCGCTCGGTTCTCTCTGCCTATCCCGCAAGGGATTTAACGTGAAGTGCTAGGTAGATAGATTAATATCAAGATTAAGACATGAACTTAGGATAATTCACGTTCTAAATTGAGTAATTTCATAATTCTTTTTAATTTTTTGTAGGGTGGCATACACGCATACGGTCCACCTGATGTAAAGTGGATTGAAAAGTTCGCGGCCTAGCCAAGAAAACAAAATAAAATTTGTACAAAAGTATTTTTAGTTCTCGACGTAATCTCCATCTAGGTCTATGTATTTCTTCCACCTGATGTCCAAAGCTTCCATGCCGGTTTTAAAAAAGATTCTTCAAGGTCCTCAAAATACTGCGGTTGCAACCTCTTCATTGGATGAAAAATTCTGTACACCGAGATTTGTTTTTTAAGTTTGGAAACAGGTCTATTTGAGAAATAGAGATTAATTATTAGTAAAATTCAACATTTTGGCATATTTATATATTTCTTATAAAACGTCGGGAGACATATAACATTATACCCCACCTTACGTAAAGTAGTTACAGTAGCCTATGAAGGCTTACAATACACGATACACGCCTTGAGGATTTCGGTGCCAATCACAAACCAATAAACCGTTTCAGGCCTATATATCAACGATTCGAACTCACTGACCAATGGGAGAAAATTTTAACCAATAAGTCGATAAGAGACCTAATGTCGATCCGAGAACTAGCCAATAGGAGCTGCGGGTTTCGCTTTACACCCCGCCCTGTAGCGCTGAATTGAGTTATTTTACAAAATAGACTCATCGATTCTCCATAGGTTATTTCTAGGTGCTAACACATTGACTTGACAGGAGCTTGCTAGTGACCTCACAGGAACTTGTTATTTGTTGAGGTTTTGTATGAAGTGGAACTATATCTGTGCCCTACCTCTTTCTTCATCATCTTAGCATTATCCCGTTTCCTAATCCCTTAGGATTTGCAGCGTCCGCTATCTAAGCTTAAGGATTTGGCGAAATTGCTGACTACTTTTACATTTTTTTGTACAACGTCGGAAGGCATACAAGCATACGGCCCTCCAAGCGGTTGACGTAGCCTATAAACGCTTGCAATACAATAAGTATTACCCCCGCGATGTCTCCTCTGCTGCTAACACAACAACTACTTAGTAGTTTACTGGTGAACTTACTCACACGTACAAACACAGCAACCCTAAAGGGAGTTGTTATTTGGCTGCGGTTTTCTGTGAGGTGAAGGTAGGGAAAGTATTTACGGGCTACTTTGATGCACCCTACCTCTCCTAAAAATATCCAGCCCAAGACGAACAGACATGTTCATGCACACATATGTTCGCCCTTTGTGGAAATCGAACCCTTCGAGCTCGTCAAATGGAATGACTGCCGTCAGACAACACAGTGGGAAAACCAGATCATTTTTAACGTAAGTTACACATCTTTCGAAATATAATATCTAGGACGTGCAGTTTTTCTCACGATGTTTTTCGTCACCGCCGGTCTAGTGATAACACAGTGCACTACGTCGTTATAGGCTTCATAAATTGCGGCGGGGCTTTCTACGTGTTCTTAAAGACAAACTCAATGATGATGATTTTTTTATACAACTAGATTGGCAAACAAGCATGTGGCCCGCATTAGATGGTAAGCGGTCACCGCACCCTATTGACGCTCGCAACACCACGGGGATGTTACTCGCGCGCTGCCAGTGACCTAAGGCTGTTTCGTCACATTACCCAGTAATTTCTCAGCCATATCTCACCCTTAAAACCGGAACACAGCTATATATAGCTGCTTGGCGGTAGAAATAGGTGAGACAGAGGTACCCACGCAGACAACTTTTTTTTTATACTACGTTGGGAAGGATACAAGCATACGGCCCACCTGGTAAATATAAAGCGGGTACCATAGCCTATTAACGCTTGCGATATATTAATTATCACTCGTGCCTCTGCTGCTTACACAGCAACTCCTTGGGAGCTCACTGGTGACCTCACTCACACGCAGGAACACAACAACCCTCTAGGAAGTTGTTATTTGGCTGCGGTTTTCTGTGAGGTGGAGGTACTTCCCCAGACGAGCTGCTTTGATGCGCCCTGCCTCTCTTAAGAACTTGTTGACTTTTGTACAAAGTCCCCCTCTGGTACTCATGATGATGATAGTACTCACAATGATCACCAAAAGGCAAAGAACGAAGCGTAGACTTGGTTGGATATTTGTATGCACCATTATGACTGCTCGCCTCGAGCGTATTCGAGAAGTATAACTTATTTCGCTTACTTCGTAAACGTAAACACTGATTTTAATTAAATCCATTAATCAATTGTTGTTTTCGTTCAAACATTCTGCTCTTGTTTTGGTTTCGAGATAATATTGTAAAGTGAAATTTTAATGGCGCTTGAAATCGGAGGGCGCACGACAAGCTTGTTACACCAGAGTCCTCTTCTTAGCTTTATACCATGTTCCTATTATATCCATTATCTAAAGCAATATTATATCTATAACTTCACGCCAAATCCCTTACGGGGTAGGCAGAGAGAACCGAGCGCCGCGCGACTCGATCCTTACATACCCCATTAGCTTCTTTAACATTCATTGCTCTTTTCATGCACGCTCGCCGGTTTCTAGGGCTCTTGACATCACCTTCTGATAGAACACGACCAATTTGATCATGGTAGGTAAGTCTTGACCATCCTCGGCTCCTACATCCTTCTACTTTTGCATTGTATATCTGCTTCGTCATTCTTTCATCCTGCATTCTTTCTACATGTCCGAACCAACGGAGCATGCCTCTTCTTATTTTAACACCGACACTCTCTTTCATACCAACTCTTCTTCTAACCTCATCATTACGAATACTGTCTACAAGCGTTACGTCACAAATTTTGTGCAACGCTCGCATTTCAACCGTGTTTATCCTACTTTTATGCTCTCTCTGCCATACCCAGTTCTCGTTCCATAAGTAAGCGTTGGGACCAGCACTGTATTGTGTATAGCCAGCTGCGCCTTCAGGATCAGGTTTTTACTGCCAAGAAGTTTTCCCAACGCTCCATTCACACTATTCCCATTCCACATCTGCGGTGTACTCGTACCTTCCATCCCTGCTGAAAGCGCATCCAAGATATACAAACTCATCCACTTGTTCCAACACTTCATCATCTACCGTAATCCTTATTGGTTCTGGTGATGCGAAATGGGTGCGTGTACTTATGCACGCGCGTGAGAAGTTATACTTCTTTGGCATCATTAAATAAATATTTAACATTAATAATTTAATAATATTTAGTATTAATTATATTAAATAATAATATTTTAATTAAGAAAGGTTATTGGAGTAAAATTAAAAAACGTTTTCAAGTATCGGCGATGTTTATGGAATGTATTACATACAAGTCAAATGTCAAGTACAAATGTTGTACATTTTTAACTATAGCGTCTTCTACCGGTAATACCGTGAAACATTTAGCAGCTTCAACCTGTTACTTTTGTGTTACAGTGATGCGCGCGCATTTTAAAATTTCGCTCTCATTATTTTGTCATAACGCGCCTAAAGAAGAATAACTTCAAAAACTGTACTTTCTTGTATATTTCTGGCTGGGCCGCAATGGTCGCGTACTGTGCGGTTCCTGAGAAGTTTTCTACCGAGAACTATTAAGTTGTGGAATAAGCTCTCTGCCGAGGTTTTCCCAAGGGATTACAGTATGGGGTTCTTCAAGAAAGGCGTGAAAAGGTTCTTACGGGGACGGCAACGCAAGAGTGACACCCCTGGTGTTGCTAATGGCCATAGGCTACGGTAACTGCTTACCATCAGGCAGGACGTATGCTTGTTTGCCACCTTAGTGGTATAAAAAAAGTTTGTTCATTACGACTATTGCAACTGACCCAAGGTATCAAATATGTCTACAAAAAACAGTATTTGTCATTATTTGTTTGTTATATAATAATGAACTACTTACGTGTTTACTGAGTACTCATTATGTGTACAAAAATGTCCTCGAGGCTATATTTTTTTTTAAGCACAAAGGTAGCCTACGGCCTTAGCAACGGCTTGGCATCAAGTTTATGTCTAAATATTATAGTTAAGTCACAATAACTTCTATCTATCTATCTATAACTTCACGCCAAATCCCTTGCGGGGTAGGCAGAGAGAACCGAACGCCACGTGACTCGATCCTTACATACCTTACTCGCTTTTTTAACATTCATTGCTCTTCTCAAGCACGCTCGCCGGATTCTAGGGCTCCGATAGAACTCGACCAATTTGGTCATGGTAGGTAAGTTTTGGACTTCCTCGGCTCCGTCGTCGTCCTTCCACTTTTGCATTGTATATCTGCTTCGTTATTCTTTCATCCTGCATTCTTTTTACATGTCCGAACCAACGGAGCATACTTCTTCTTATTTTAACACCTACGCCCTTTCAGACCAACTCTGTTTATGTAACAATAACTTTATTTTATAAAAATATTCAATTAAAGCTTCATAATGATCATGCTATATATCCTTATATAAGTCCTTATCCAAACAAATAGTTTCATAAGGAGTTGTTATTATGTTATATTTCTGAAATACTAATTTGTCTTTATAGGAAAATAAGGCCGTTACCGTAGCCGATGATTGTTTGCAATGTAGGAATTATCGTTCCCGCGTTGCCACCCCTGCTGTTGACACATAAACTCCTTTGCTTACCGGCACTCGTACTGGTACTCTCTCACAGGAATACAACATTTCTCCAGGGTGTTGTTATTTGCATGTGGTTTTTTTTGTGAGGTTGAGGTACTTTCCGTGTCAGGTAGCTTTGATGCACCTGATTTGGCCAAAACAAACACACATGACCATTTACTCAAAATTGTTTGGTCTGTGTGTGAATCGAACTGACAAAACTTGGCGTAAAACTAGCATTTCTAACCATTACACCACCGAGGTCGTCACTATCAAATTATGTATCAAATTATCATCATACACGCATGCGGCCCTCCCGATGTAAAGCGGTTCCCACAGCCTACAGACGCTTGCAACATATTAAGTATCACTGATGCGATGCCACCTCTAATGCTAGCCCAGTAACTCCTTAGGAGCTTACTGGTGACCTCACTCACTTACAGGAACTCAACAACCCTCCGGAGAGTTGTTATTTCGCTGCAGTTTTCTATGAGGTGAAGACGAGCTGATTTGATGCGCCGTATCACTCTAAAAACGACACAGACACAAACAGATATGTCCATGCACACAAATGTTTGTCCTGTGTGGAGATCGAACCCACGAGCATTAAAGTCACAGTAGCGTTATTAACCACTCTCCCAACGAGTTCGTCAGTAGAGATAAGAAAATATAAAAATCCAGAACACAAGCCGGACAGGACCTCAAAAAGACATCGACTCTCACTCATTCCACTGCAGGGATAGTCTTCCATCAACCGAAGGGGTTTACAGCATAGTCTGTCATGCTGTGCTACTTGACAAAGACCAGAGTTTTCAGGAGAAGGCCACAGATTAAGTTTAACGACTGTTATCTGTTGACAACAGCCCTGATCGACGAGAGAACCTGCATCACGGAAATGCTTTGTTGCGTTCATTGGCTATGGTAGTCGCTTTACATCAGGTGGGCCGTATACTTGCATGCCTCCCGACGTTATATGTATAAAAAAGAGCTTTTCAAGAAGACCAATAAAAGCTCCCTTCGGCTTTGATTCTCAATATTAATACGAGTAGTAAGCCACCTCACTACTTTGATAATAAATATGTAGAAAATCATTATAAAGTTGCATATTTCTTTAATGCAACCTTGGAACGCATACATGTTTACCACTCACCTAATATAAATTACCGTTGCCTATGAATACTTGCAACACATATCGTATCCCCTTTAAATACAACATTTTTAACCTCATTCCTTCAGTCGAACACAACAACCCCACAGGGAGTAGTCATCTTACTGTGGTTTTCTGTGACGTGGAGGTACTTCCTTCAGTCGGGCTACAATGCGCCGTACCTCCCTTGGTATCTGTTACATAAATGCAATTTGATCTAACCTGCTTTGTGTGCTTCCGCCACCAATTAGTTCAGCGGCCTAGCGCCGGCCGGCACCCACCCACTACTGTTAGTAAGTGCAACATGCCGACTCTGCCATGGCTGCTCCGGTAGTCTCAGCCTCGGCTGCTGCGGTCGTTCGCCATCTGGAACAGAATCCGCATGCCCCCACCACCACCGTCGCTGCCACGACTGGCCTGGTCGTCGCTGCGACACGTGTTACGCCTCTCCACGAGGCAATATCAGGCGTTGTAGACGTGAATCGTAAGAATAACATGCTACAAGTGACAAATCCATCGCAGTGCCGTCCCTGATATTGAATTGAGGGTGGGGGAGGATGGTGTGAGCGAAAATATATTTAATAGTGGGGAATGGTTTACGTCAGTCTGTTTGTTCATGAGAGTAATTTTAGAATTTTTATGTTTATTAATTTCTAATTGTTCCCTAATATTTAGTTTTAAATCTTTGTCTATGGTGTGTAAAATTTGATATGTATTAGTGGGGGATAAGTTATGTCCTTTGTCTATGAGTAGCTCGGCGAAGTGTGACCTTTCTGGGCGATTGTTTTTATACGCCGATACGTGTTCGTGAAATCGTGTTATAAAACTACGACCAGTTTGACCTTTTTTTTTTTTAATAAATATTGTCGAACAAACGTGTCGAATATAAACGTGTTCACATTCATCGCAGAACAGCTTATAGACACCGGATTTTTTAATCAATCCCAAAAGTTGAAGAGAGTTGATCGATCAAAATGGTTTCTGTCCCGATACGCAGGTGAAAGGCAAAGAAATATCCACTTTACGGCAGAAAAAAATTCACGATTGAAAAGCACTACAACAAGCAAAATGGCAAAGTGTGTATGCACACAGTTCTAAAGAAGCTACCCAAGTGGTTGGAAAGGTACAACATGATTATCATCCTGTGTCTGTAATGGTTTGGTGAGGGGTGTCTTATCAAGGAGTCACAAAGCTTCACTTGTGTGAAAAAGGAGTGAAGACTTCATCCAAAGTATATCAGGAGACTGTCTTGGATCGTGTTGTGAAACCTCTCAGCAATACACTTTTCAAAAATGTACCGTAACTTTCCAGGAGGTCTCTACATCTGGTCACAAGGCACATGGGCCATTTCGAATAGAATATTTTTTTGATTTTTTGCTGAGACTTCAATAAATATGTTTTACTAAGATTACATTACTTCATAAAAATTAAATGCTTATTCATTTGTAACAGAACTTATGGCCGTACTAGTCCGATTTTTAATTCGATTCAGTAAATTGACAGCACCAAATGTCAAACCACCAAATAATGTTCCCATATAAAAATGTCTAGTGTTGGGTAAGTGAATTATTGTTTCATTCAAATAATTGTTTATTGTCGATTTGTTCAATTTTATTACACATAAGCTAATTGTACTTCCTAGTCCGAGAAAGTACGTAAATTCCATCCTATGTCGCCCGCGAGTGGTTGATTTATATTTGAGATTGACAACAAAAAATAACTATGCTAAATACGCTAATTATTATAACATATACAAAAATACGATGAAGTATGTACGATAATATAAAAATAATGCACGTAAATAGTTAATTTAAGTGACCTGCAGAGGTATTCATATTGACATGGATAATTCTTATTAGAGAAGAAAAGTTATTGCTTGAGATCAAAATAGTTTCCTAGAGAAATGTTTTTCACAAGCATTGACACGGATCGTTACATACGTTACGAATCGAAATCTTTTCGATGCAATTCAAATACATGAAAATTACGACTTCGGATGGAAACAATTTCTTCTTCTACGTTCGTAAAATTACGCCATATTCGAAATATTCTCTCGATTCTTCATATTTGTTATCTATAAATTGCAAAAATTAAGTCATTTTAATTAATAAGATAGGAAGGACAATTAATTGTGAATTTCGAGTGCGTGAATTTTGTGTAAAACTTAAATTTTGAAATGTCTAAATCTGACTCACTACGATTTACATATTATGGAAAAACAAGAGAAGTACATCGGAGCCGAAGTCTCTGTATTATTGTTTAAGAAACGTGTATCAGAGCTAAAGAGATCGAAATACTAAGGCAGTTTTTCTTAAGATGTGACACGTGGCCAAAAGACCCAGATTTCACGTTCACTTTCACATGGCTTACTTTCAGGATAGTATTTCGTAATATAACTGCTAGTGAAGTTATATAAAAATGAAAAAATACAAATATAACACGTATTTATTATCTTTTTACTACCTATATGTAAAAAAGTTCATAATAACTTTATAAAATTCATATCCGTTTTAAAGGTAGTTTTGAAACTTTAGGATTGGATCTGGGAATCCTTAGCTTGTATTTTTCAGCAAAGTTCCTGAAGCTGAGGAAGGTAACTTTAAGAAAATTTTAACTCTGATGTATTGTTTTTTTACGTGACGCTAATGGACCTGAAGGAGCCCCATAATAAGGATTTGTTTTGACATTTTTCTACACCATATTTCATAAGATAGTAAACAACGTTTTTCTGATGATAAGTAGCCTATGAACACTTACAACATTAGGGGTGTAGATCTTGTGTAGTGTGACAATAAAAATCTCTTCACGCTCTTTTTAAAGAACCTCATGTGGTGATGGTGATAGGGATTCTAAAGATTCAGATGAATAAAAATATTATTTGTATGGGTTGAATTATTTCGAATAAACCTCACCATAGAAAATTCAATATTATTAAATTGTGAACTCAATCATTCATATGTCCCCGTCACTAGCTTTCTTTCGCTCAAAAGTGGTGACACAGCAAATCATTTTAGTGAATCGAATTAAAAGTCGGACTAGAGAGTTCGTAATTAAGCTGTAGAGCCCTGGAACCGGCAAACATGCGTGAAAAGAGCTATGAATGTAAAAAAAGCGAGCGAAGTGTGTAAGGATCGAGACATGTGGCACTCGGTTCGCTCTGCCTTCGCTGCAAGGAACATGGCGTAAAGATAAGTACAGATAGATAGAAAATATTTTGATATAAATACAAGGTTTGCATATTTTAGTAGCCTTTAATGTATATCCTCAAATTTATAACAACATTCTCCAAGAGGGTGGCATGGTTCTTCCGCATTTAGGTTTCTTGCATGGCTTCTTGCGTGGTGGTGGAGAACACAAGTTCAAACTGTCAAACACTTGCTGGCAGTTTGCTGGGCAAGATGGTTTCTTTTCAGGACATTTCTTTTTACAGATAGTTACTTGATGACATGTTGTACGAAGCGCTCTAAGTACACTTCTTACTTTTTCTAAGCTGGAATCATCATTTCTTGTCTAAAAAGTAAAACAAAACTTAATTAATAAACAAAATCGCCATGGCGACAGTTATAAAGGCATACAATTTATTATTATTATTTATTATATAATGCAAAAGTGAAAGGATGTAGGAGCCGAGGAAGGCCAAGACTTACCTACCATGATCAAATTCGTCGTGTTCTATCAGAAGGTGATGTCAGGAGCCCTAGAAACTGGCGAGCGTACATGAAAAGAGCAATGAACGTTAAAGAAGTGAGTGAGGTATGTAAGGATCGGGTCACGTGGCGCTTGGTTCTCTCTGCCTACCCCGTAAGGGATTTGGCGTGAAGTTATAGATAGATAGACAATTTATTATCTTATAATTTATTAGTCGAAGAGAATAGAGTATCACAAGACGCGGTATTACGCACATCGCTTCTTTAACATTAATAGCTCTTTTTATGCATTAATATGTTTACTGACATCACCATGATAAAACATGAACAATTTGGTCGTGGTAGGTAAATCTTGGCCACTTCGTCTGCGCATTAAGGCAGCCTGCGCTCAAAATAACGTTATGTTTTAGCGCCTAAATATCTCAGAGATTCATCCTACTGACCAATTGGAGACCAATTTCAACCAATAAGCCGATAAGTGCCGCAACGTTGATCTGCGAACTAACCAATAAGAATCCGCCGACCCGTAACGATTGAATTTAGTTACTATGTATTATCGGTCACATCTTTCCTCTCTTTCTACATAGGTTATGTCCTTCATGGTATTCGCCTTCCTCGGCTCCTACATTTTTCCACTTTAAAGGTTAAACTTTGAAGTGAACGGATGTAGCAACTTTAGACCAGAGAAAAAAAATAATGGTTATTTGTTTTACTCTCTCTCTCAATTCTCAATTTTCGCGGCCTGTCTGTCAAGAAATCACATTTCAAAACCTATAGCGTACCTATTTTTTTGACGAGCTCGGTAACTCAGTCGTGAATTACGCGACTTTGACACCAACGCTCGTGGGTTCGATTCCCACACAAGGCAAACATTTGTGTGCATGAATATGTTTGTTTGTCTTGGTCTGGTTATTTTAAGAGAGGTAGGGCGCATCAAAGCAGCCCGTCTGGGGAAGTACCTCCACCTCACAGAAAACCGCAGCCAAATAACAACTCCCTAGAGGGTTGTTGTGTTCCTGCGTGTGAGTGAGATCACCAGTAAGTCTCAAGGAGTTGCTGTGTTAGCAGCAGAAGAACTAAAATGTTGGCTCGACTTTACCTATCAATGTAGGTAGATAATATTTTAAGAAGCTGGGCCGTATGCTTGCCGACGTAGTATAAAAAAATATATTTGCAGTTGACCTAGGATCATGAAATTAAAAGACAGGTTGCTAAACGATGGCAGTCCACGATGATTGACACGATGATGTTAGGATTGTTTTAATAATGGTAAGCCCGTTTAGTAGAAGTATCTTTTACTCGATGCACAAGCAAGAGAGGACATATTTCATCAGTTACTGTATGTACGAACGCACTTACGCTATCTTCGTTCGTATTAGTCAAAATAGATCCAAAGTATTTTTATTTAATTTTTACCTTTAAATATTAAAGAAATAGTGGCCTTGATAATTGTCAGTATTAAATTTATTTTGAGTATTTTGGACTATATTCATCTCAAAAATGAAACTTTGAGTAACTGCACATACAAAAAAATCTGAATTTGAATTTTGAATTTTTTGCAGGAACCAATTTAAAAATTATTGTGGTTTTGTTGTTGCAATTTGACAATTATACCAAAAAAAAAACATGTAAATCTGATGAAGTAAGGCCCATCCTATATTTGAGACTATTTTAATAAAAAAATTTTGGAGGCGGGACACGTCATTTAATTATATATTTTTTTAAATTATTCATGATTAGTAATATGTTGGTTAGAAAATAAATAATGTTTAGTAACAATATTATATAATGCATGCATGTATGTATATCTTCACGCCAGGTCCCTTGGTAGGTAGAGGGAACCGAGCGCCATACGCTCGCCATACCTCTACCTTACGCGCGCCTCTACCGACGCGGCCCTTACATACTTCACTCGCTTCATAGATTAGCTTTCATAGATATTTTCATACGCGCTTGCCGGTTCCTAGGGCTCCTGACATCACTCTATGATAAAACACGACCAATTTGGTCATGGTATTGGTCTTCCTCGGCTCTTACATCCTCCCACTATAGCATTGTATATCTGTTTCGTCATTCTTTCATCCTGCATTATTTCTACATGTCCGAACCAACGGAGCATGCCTTTTCTTATCTTGACATCGACACTCTTTTTCAGACCAATTCTCTTTCTTACATTATAATTATGTATGCGGTCAGCAAGGTCATGCCACAAATTTTGCGCAATGTTCTCATCTCGACCACATTTAAGAGAGTCGTTTGAGCGGATTGCGGAGGTACTTGTGCCGACGCCTTCTGATCACTACTCTCTTGCGGCCCGACGTGTGCGCCGATCTGTGTAGCTCTCGTGTGCTCCAGAGAAGTGAACCGTTGCTGGCCCCACCCATCCCCGGCGTGCTGGTTGAGCTATCCGAACCGACGCACTTGTGCAACGGCAAGGAGAAACTCGACCACACGTATTGGACAGCAGTGTACGCGTGTACTCTCCCGGAGCTTGCTCTGGATAGAGGAAAACGTCGCAGTCCATCCCCGCTGCTTCCGCGGCATCCCTTCCCACCCCATCCGCACGTCGTCCTGGTTCCTGCGCCGTGTACACTAAGCTCGAGTTTACTCAGCGAGGTGTACCCGGAGCATCTAACTTGTGTCGTCACCGGTAGGCGTCTGTAGCGCTACTGCGTTCGCAGTACGCTCCTGCGCGGCCGTTTGGCTGGGTACTCGGGTGCGCCGCTCGGTCAACTTCGGTTCCGCTCGGTGCGCTCGGCGATCCGGTCGCACGGTAGTGTAGTTTGGTTGTCGAAGTCGTCTTTCGTTGTTGTGTACGTGTGTCTGTTCGTCTGCTTCCTTGTTTAACAAGTTAGCGGTACGGGAACTAATTGGTGTTTTTCTTTAAGAAAATACGCCAATTAAGTCCAACATTCATCCGTGTCCACCATCGTTCCGTCCCCCTCACACAGTCGTCGTTCGTCCTCTTTCTGTCCGAACACGTAATCTCTTCGGGGAAAGCGTGTGTCCTTTTGTGTTTTCTCGGGCTCATTTTGGCTGAGCCGAGCTGTCTGTGGCAAGATCTCCGACCACCACCGGAAGGAGGTACTGCTACAGCAGTCGTCCATTTCGTGCTTTACACGACAGTTCGTCGGATTACACCGATTTTGCCCCGGTCTGTTGCCGGATACGGGACAAAATTTCGGTTCTTAGCCCGACGGGCTCTGCCCGTTAAGTTGCAAGGATGGCTGACCGTAAGGCCAAGCCTCCTCCCTCCTCACCTCCATCTAGCCCTCCACCCAACCCTTCGGCCTTGGCCGAAGCAATGGCTCCCATTGCTCCCCAGAAGGGGAGAAAGTCGTCGATCCCCCTCGCGGGTCGACAACTAGTGAGAAGAAACCTCCAAACAGGGCAAATAACCCCTGCAAACCCTTCCGACCTCGGTTTCCGCCCCGCACCGGTTCGTGAAAGCCCGCGGTCACCTTCTCCTAGGCCAACAACGTCTGTTGCAGGCCCAACCAACCCACCTCCTGCGACGCAAAAGCGTACGCATTATACCTCACCGTCGTCCGACGAAAGCGTCGCGCACGACGACAAGCGCGCCAAACAAGGCGCCGACTCGGCATCGCTATCAAGCGGCGGCCAACCCTCCGTAGGCAGCACCGAGCTGCAATTTATTTCCCCACTGCCGCAGCGGCAAAGTACTCCCAAGCGAGTTTCCCAACCATCGACGTCGTCGATTGACAACGCAAGCAGCCTTGACCGCGAAGTCCATCGTATCATTTACGGCGACTCACGCCATACTTCTTACGCTCGCTTAGCGAGCGTCGCCGACGCCTCTGAATCCGACCCAGAGATGTCGCTATCTCCGCCGATGTCACCATCGTACACTCCGCCGCCGCGCCAGCCGTCGTACGCGAGCGCGGCCGCTCAGCCGCAGCGCGCATCTCCGCCTGCAGTACCTACGCCTACGCAGTCACAACCACAGTCGCCTTCTGCGCAGCTTGCTCAAGCAAAAATACTAAAAGGTTATCCACCAATTATTGTTGACTGCATTCCCAACTGGACGCAGCACCTTGCCACCCTCAAGGACCGCCTAGGCCCCGTGCCCAACGCGCGACCTCACGGCAAGGGAATCAAATTCTTCGCCAAGAGCCCTGAAGAATTCAGGACTATTCAGGCCTACCTCCGCAACCTGGGTGAGACAGAGCCAGCACTATCCTGGTACTGTTACTCCGTTGCGGAGGAACTACCAACCAAACTTGCCGTGAGAGGGCTGCCGCACGAAACCCCCGCAGGGGAAGTGCAGGCGGCCTTTGAGTTCCTTGGCTACACAGTCAAACTGGCGCGGCCAATTACCACTAAGATGGGGAGACCTAGCGGGGTGTACCATGGACAACTCGAGCATCTTTCGCAGGAGGAACTCCAACGCCTCTATGCGATAGACGAGCTTTTACTCATGCCCGGCGTTAGCATAGAGGCGTGGAGGTCCATCAGGCGGCTGGCTCAGTGCCGCCGCTGCCAGGGGTTCGGCCATTCGTCAACGAATTGTTTCCGACCCCTGAAATGCCTGAGATGCTCGGAGGGTAGGAGTGCCCAGTACAAGCCGATCAGCCGCATAAGTGCGCAAACTGCGGCAAAAACCATGCCGCAAACGACAAGCGTTGCGCATTTATGCGGCGCGAAGCCCGAAAGCGTGGCATTCAATTATCCGGGGCCCCACCGGCTAGGCAACAGCCAGTCCCGCGCGCCGCCACTCAGCTGACTCAGGAAGAGGTAGCGGAGGGGTGGCAAGTTGGTCGGGACCGCCGTGGCCGCCCCAGAGACATGCCTACCCAACCACCCCGCCCTCAGACCACGGTGCAGAGCGCCTTGTTGGCCCCGCTGCAAGCGGAGGGCCAAATTCCGACCACTCTGGCCCCACCGGCAAACCCGGGAGGCCGAAGAAAGCGTAGACGTGGGCCACGCAGGAAGAAGAACAAACGCGGCCCACAACCACAAACAGCAACAACACAGTTGCCAACTACGCAATCCCAGCCGCCGACCATACATTCCACTCGTAGTGCGCAAACTGGCCGCGGCGCTGAGCACGCCAACACAGCGGGCACAGCTAGCCGCGAGGCGGGCACCGCTCGGCCAGCACGCTCAGCCGGAGCGCGCGTCACCTTTTCTTCTTTTCGCGCGTCAGGCGCAAATACAGCCGACCCACCTACACACCATCTTATCATGCTACTAGTGACCCCATAGCTGAAATAGTTATGGTCCTAGTAGACATGATCAAAGCCATAGCCGCCGGGGTAGACATATGGTCGGCGGCAACTCAAGCCCTCACGCAGCTTCTGACCCGGCACGGGTAAGAAGCTGCGTACTTCCCGCTAAACAAGGCAGCTATTTTCACTTCGCGGCTACTAGAAGTCCTTGTTGCAACGTTTCGGCCCAAGTGGGTAGGCAGCGCCGCGGTTCGACAAGTGTGTGCGGCTGTCCTGTGGAAACGGCAGTCGCGCCGCCGCTCGGCCGCGGCTTGCTCCTATTCTCTATTCTCACGTCTGGCACGGCACTGCACGGCACGGCACGGCATGGCGCCATTAGCCATTCTCCTTCCTCTCCACTCCCACGTCAAGCGGGAACAAAACACTCGGTAGCGGTTTTGCTACCGAAGAAAGCCCGGGTGATGAGCTCTATAGCTCGAGGCCCGTACGCACCCGTCCCGCGGGTGCATGTTTGAGAAGAAGAAGAAGACCACATTTATTCGACATTCATATCTATCTATAACTTCGCGACAAATTCTTTTTTTATGAAGTAATGTATGCGTTTATTTTTGTATCAAGTAATGTAATCTTAATAAAATTTGTATATACATATTTATGGTAGTCCGGCAAAAAATAAAAAATGATTCTTTTCAAAATGGCCACCTTTAGCTTTGATACAGGTCTTTAGTCTGCCTGGTCACCAATCTATGGATTTACGCACTGTTTCCATGGGAAATTTAGCCACTGCTTACTCCAGAGATTTCTGAAGAGACACAATGTCGGCGTGTCGTTTCGAACAGACCATGAACTCTAAAAAAAAGGTTCAGATCTGGGCTAGACGAGGGCCAGTCTTCAGCTCTTATAAAGTCCGGAACGTTGTTCCGTTCTTTCCGGAACGTTCGTTCCGGATAGTCAAAGTCAAAATCATTTTATTCCGTAAAAATGGCTACATTTGTTCGGAATCGTCACAATTTTTTTCCCTACCGTGCAGTTCATGACTAGGTGAGCACTGATAAAAATACTGCCAAAAACTTAGGCATCCCTCTTTTGGTATCCAAACAAATTTACATAATTTATTAATTACATTACAATTGGATCGACTCAATCCCAGGCATTTTTATCATTAATATAGTCAAATACTTTATAATATGCCCTGCTACACAATTTGGCTTTAATAGTAGTTTTTTTTATTGGCTTTAATAGAACGCCATGCCACGAACCCACCACGCAACGCCCATTTGGAAGGTACATCGCTAATATTGAAATTCGCCAAAGAATAAGCGCGTTAAAAGAACTTCTGGGCAGCAAAAACTTAAGCCCGAGGGCACTGGATTACCACAGTTATAATCACGAGACAAACGTATAGAAGTGGGAGTACTGAACATGGCAGATATGACATAAGAGTAGAATAAACACGGTCGATATGCGGACTCTCGATTGTTCTATCTCGTCGTACCTACGTCGCAAGAAACTTGACCTGCACATCAATAGGTATAGATATATAGTTTATATTACGCACCCTCAATAACCTTTTTAGTAAATATTCCCCATCTTGATCTTGTCTCTGGTGTAAATATGAATGGACAAAATCATTGTTAACAAACGTAGAATCTTTACTGAAATCCAAGGAATCTCCTGTTCTTTGCTTCTCTGATTCTAAAATAATGACTATGGGTTCATTAAGCCTGATAGAACGTTGTAGAAGACGACTCAGCAGGTTCACATTTTTCTTTTTGAGAGATAGCGCATTGATATTCTGAAACATATGTAAAATAGCTCTAAACATACGTACAGATAGGTAGAGCGCATCAAAGCAACTCGTCTGGGGAAGTACCTCCACCTCACAGAAAACAAACACGAACAAACAAACAGTCGAATAACAACTCCCTAGACCTAGAGGGTCGTTGTGCTCCTGCATGCAAGTGAGGTTACCAGTAAGCTCATAAGTAGTTGCATCGCGCGGGTTATACGTATTACAAGCGTTCATAGGCTACGGTAACCGCTTTACATCAGGGACCGTATGCGTGTTTGCCTTCCGACATTGTATGGTAAGTTGTTACCATATTCTGTCTTAGACATCAAAAACAGATATTAATTATATTAGCTAAAACGGAAAAATTGGCCGCCATCATAAACCTTCCTGATAGCTCAGCTGGAGTAGCACTCGATCGGCAATCGAGAAGTCGTGGGTTCGAATCCCACCTAGACACAAGACAACAAAGTTTTTCCAATATAAAATATTTATAGAATAACTACAGAATACTTATAAAAAATTTTCTCCGTACTTCGGAGGGAACGTTAAGTCGTGATCCCGGTTGTTGTCGATAGATGACAGTCGTTAAGCTAAGTCAGTGGCCCTTGGGCGACTGGAAAACACTGGCCTCCGTCAATCCGCATTTGAGCAGCGTGGTGGTGTATGCTCTAAACCCCTTCGGTTGAAGGGAGACCCGTACCTTGCAGTGGGATGAGTAAGGGTTGATGTGATTTATAAAAAAAAAACTTACAGCTAGGAAAAGTAATATGACAAAGTATTTAAACGTATTGCCAGCTTGTTTGTGCAACATCTCAAATAGAAACTGAATCTTTGTTATGTTACAGTTGGTACTTTAATTAATACGAACGTTATGGATTATTTGTGTCGAGGACTACGTGAACGAAAAATCTCCCACTTACTTTATTAACGAGAAGTTCTGTAGCATGTTTTTAGGGTTCCGTACCCAAAGGGTAAAACGGAACCCTATTACTGAGGCTCCGCTGTCCGTCCGTCCGTCCGTCCGTCTGTCACCAGGCTGTATCTCATGAACCGTGATAGTTAGACAGTTGAAATTGTCACAGATGATGTATTTCTGTTGCCGCTATAACAACAAATATAAAAAAATAGAATAAAATAAATATTTAAGGGGGCTCCTATACAACAAACGTGATTTTTTTGCTCATTTTTGCTCGATATTGATAACGGCAACAGGTAGACGCTTAAAATATTCACAGAATATTTAGTTATATATTCACTAAAAGAATAAATAATTAAATTAAAATAAAACAAATATTTAAGGGGGGCTCCCATACAACAAACGTGTTTTTTTTTTTGCCGTTTTTATAGATAATGGTACGGAACCCTTAGAGCGCGAGTCCGACTCGCACTTGGCCGATTTTTTATAAACTAACATGTACAATGCCTCAGGATGTCTCGTGGAGAGGCGAAACATGTATCGCAGACGACCTGAGCAGCCAAGCCAGCAGCCATGATAGAAATAATCCACGGTATACCGATGAGAACTCAATTGGGGGGTAAAGTAGAAAGTGCAGCTTTTTTTTTATACTACGTCGGGAGGTATACAAGCATACGGCCCACGTGATGTAAAGCGGGTACCGTAGCCTATTAACGCTTGCGATATATTAAGTATCACTTGCACGATGCCTCCTCTGCTGCTTACACAGCAACTTCTTGGGAGCTTACTGGTGACCTCACTTACAGGCAGGAACACAACAACCCTCTAGGGAGTTGTTATATGGCTGCGGTTTTCTGTGAGGTGGAGGTACTTCCCCAGACGGGCTGCTTTGATGCGCCCTACCTCTATTGGCTAGCACGCGGTTGAATTTTATTCTTAGATAGTCTTATCGGCTTATTGGTTAAAATATTCTCCCATTGTCAGTAGGCTCAACTCAGTGAAATATTTAGGCGTTAAAACACAACGTTTTTGTGAGCACTGGGTGCCTTCATGCGCAGTCAAGTACATTGCATACCTGTCAAGGTGTAGACACTAACTATAGAAATATGCGAAACATCTTTGTATGCGGTTGGCAATAAAATACATTCTACAAATAGGTACGCCTTATTTGATCCTTTAACATTCATAGCTCAAGATGTACTCTATCAGATTCATTCTGAAGTTAATTTTAACTCTTAATTTGAGGTAAAGTTATTCCCTTAATGTTACATTTAGGCGAAGCAAGCATACAGTCCATTACACAACTGTGTGTAGTAGATTACAAGGGTTGACCTAAATCCTCTCTCTGCATGGATATCTTCACCAAAAACAATAACTAAATTCGGTTTACAATTGACAAAGAAGTCGGCTACGCACAGGCGCATTTGGTTTTTTAAGATTTTCTGAAAAACTGTACACGCTAGATCACTGCTGGTCCCACTTTGTGGAACCACCTTTTACGTATGCTATGTACAATAAAAAACCGGCCAAGTGCGAGTCAGACTCGCGCACGAAGGGTTCCGTACCATTGTCTATAAAAACGGCAAAAAATCACGTTTGTTGTATGGGAGCCCCCCTTAAATATTTGTTTTATTTTAATTGAATTACTTATTTTTAAAGCGAATGTGTAACTAAATATTCTGTGAATATTTTAAGCGTCTACCTGTTGCCGTTATCAATATTGAGCAAAAACGAGCAAAAAAATCACGTTTGTTGTATGGGAGCCCCCTTAAATATTTATTTTATTCTATTTTTTAGTATTTGTTATAGCGGCAACAGAAATACATCATCTGTAAAAATTTCAACTGTCTAACGATCACGGTTCATGAGATGTACATGATACATGATGCCTGGTGACAGACGGACGGACGGACAGACGGACAGTGGAGTCTCAGTAATAGGGTCCGTTTTACCCTTTGGGTACGGAACCCTAAAAACGGAATATGGCTGTGTCGTGGACACAGCCGTGAATTTTACGTGATACGTATTCGTTACGGATAAACGGAAGTAAGTTATGCTAAAATGACGACGCTTTCTCCCCGCCGTGCGCAATGCTTCACAGTTATCACTCAACGTAACGAACTCTTTGAGTCTTTAGCTATCAAGTGGTGTTATGAAATTTTGGACGTATACGATAGATATGTAGCTATAACACCGAACTATATCCACCGATTTTATTATCATTCGTTTTTTGAATTGTCTCCTAGTATGGATGCAATTTTAAAGACAAGTCAAATTAAGAACCTCCTTCTTTTCTTCAAGTCGGTTAAAAACAGGTTAAAAACGGTCTTTTGCTTTCTATTTTTTATTATCAGATTATTATTTATTATTTATTATTATTAATTAAAAATTAAATATATGTTACATATATCATATGTCACATAATAAAATATAAAAATATAATATATATGAGTATGCTGAGATGGATCGGACACTTGGAAAGAAAGTCTGGAAAGAAATCGAGTTCCAATCTATAATTTTATTAATCAAATTAATAAATATTTTTTATTAGATGACTGAGGGTAACTTTAACATTTACTTCTACTAAGTTTAAACAATTAGTTAAAATGATGATATAAACATATTGGATTGAAATTATTTTTCTATATTCACGGATGTTAACCCCGGTCATTTGATAGGCGTGTGCGGGGATATGGATTTAACGAGTAGAGATCTTTGAAAGAAGAAGATTGATGTAATGTTGTACACTCGCTTGACCCGCTCCTGAGGATATCAATGGAACTTATTATTATTATTAATTAATTAATGTGAAAATTGTAAATAATGCAGTTTAATAACACTTTTTAAAATATTTATTTAAAGAAATTATATTGTTTTATACTATGAATATATTTAAATTTAGAGTAACACCTAATGTTGTAACTTAAGATAAGATTATGCGCAAATGTGGCAAACTTGGAGGAGTTCTTGCCAAGTTTGTCATATGTTTACGGACGAGTATAGACACACAATTTTACGGGCTATATAATGTTATCTTAACAACTAGAGTGGGGTATTTATTGAGGTCAAAATGCACCCATGGCGCACACATGCTGTAAACTTGCAGTGGCGAAAATTGTGCAGAGATGACAGAAAATTTGGATACGTTATACCCCAGACCTAAGGGCGGAATAGAAATAGTACTTCAAATAAAACATGATAACAAGTTAATTTAATAAAAACAAAAATAAACAGCCATTATTACTAAAAGTATCTGTCTAAATGTATTACAGCTAGCGCCACTATTTATTAATTTTCTTTTCTAATACTAGATGGTGCTGTATATTTTTGTACTAAATTGAATCACGCAATATGGTTTCGTTTTATAATTACGATATGCTGAAAATGGTACAATTAAAATTTGAGTCTAGTCCGGTGACGTAGTGACAGCCCACTCGGGGCTAACTACATAGTCAGGTCAAAAAAAAAAAAAAAAAAATTGAATTCGCCTTGGACGCAGTGTATTATTTAGTGACCTTTGTACAGTATCTAAACTTTAACATTAATTTTAACAGACTTCCAGAGAGTTAGACCGCACCAAAGCATAAAATGTTGCCCGTCTGGAGAAGTGCCTCCGCCTCACAGAAAACCGCAGCCAAATAACAGCTCTTTGGAGGTTTGTTGTGCTCCTGCGTGTGCGAGTGAGGTCACCAGTAAGCTCCAAAGGAGTTGCTGTGTTAGCAGCAGAGGTGGCATCGCACGAGTGCTAATGTGTTACAAACGTTCGTAGGCTACGGTAACCTTTTTATATTAGGTATGCTTGCATGCCTCTTGACATTGTATAAAAAAAGGATTTATTTGCAATGAATACCTATATAAAGTATGAGTAAAGTAAAAATGCTACTTCCAATTCAGATCCGAGATCAAGGAAGAAGAAGAAAAGAAAGAAAATCATTTATTTGTGCATTACACAACAATATGTACACAGCTTTGTTATAATATAAGACACAAAATAACATATACAAGGTCACTGGTGGTAACAGTACCTAAGGGTCCTCTAAGGAGTTGTTGCATGTGGATATATCATCGATGAGTGTTCTGATGTAAAGCAGTTACCTTAGCCTATGAACGCACGTAACACATTAAGTATCACTCACGCGATGCTACCTCTGCTGTTAACACAGCAACTCCTTAGGAGCTTACTGGTGACCTCACTCACACGCAGGTACACACCAACTCTCTACGGAGTTGTTATATGGCTGCGGTTTTCTGTGAGGTGGATATACTTCCCCAGATAGGCTGCTTTGATGCACCCTATCTCTCTTAAAAACATCCAGATCAAGACAAACAGATATGTTTATGCACACAAATGTTTGTCCTGTGTGGGAATCGAACCCACGAGCATTGGTGTCAAGTCGCGTCATTCACGACTGCGCCACCGAGTTTGTCAAAGAGGATTTGTGATATATACCAGCTTTATAAAAATATACAAGGAACATGTCTCCATTATCTTCTTACATCCATGAACTAACTCTCAAGCGTACATTTAGTGAGGCACAATTTCCATACGTCACAGTATATAACTGTAACTGTACAGAGAGATAACCACTACATATTTCACTGCACTCTATATTTTATGAGGATCAACTAGCTTTACTATTCTGTGCTTTAAGGCACATAAGACTATTTTCATGGACACATATATACCTTCAATCAAATAAAGGTCTAGACTTCTTAGCGTTATCCCGTTTCCTAATCTATTAGGATGGCAGGATCCACTAATGATTTGGCGACGATACAGATTTACGTGGAGCGACTGCCGTCAGACCTCCACAACACAGAAGGAAAATCCAGACCTTTCCTAGGTAAGGTACCCTTTCACATCACGTCACGTCTTTCGAAATATAATTTCTTAGACGTGCGGGTTTTTTCGCGATATTTTTCTTCACCGCCATGCTAGTGATAATTACGAATATGCACATGAATCCGGAAACACGCATGTAGTGGCACACGTCAGAATTCGATGCGGGCCTTGTTGGTCACTAGAGTGGTTTTTACCTGACCTGTTGGTCAATAGAGCGGTTCTTTACCTGACCTGTTGGTCAACAGAGCGGTTCTTTGCCTGACCTATTGGTCAGTAGAGTGCGTTTCCACTGGGCTATCGCTGCTCTAGTAATGGTATAGTCTGTGACGTATAAAAAGCCTTTTGATAAATTAAAAATAGTCTTCGTGAAAAGGTTTAATAAGTTGTACCTGTTAAAGATGGAAATAGATTAGTAGAGCACATCTAAGGCCCAGAATACACGGTGAAACACAAAAGTAACGAATTACAACATTAGTTTTAATTTCATTGAGCTTATGCCATAGAGTCTTATAGGAAAACACACACGATGCAACGAGTCTGAAACGGTTTGAAACAAAACAGTTGCATTTGAAGCGGTGTGCAGCGATTAAGTGTCACGTTTCATCGATTTTGGTGCGTTTTTTTCTTTTCTTCCAACAAAATGGTCGAAGAAGAATGTTGTAATTCTTCACAAGCATACGACAGTTGATATACTTCTCGTCACAAGAATGTGTACGCATGTTTGCGATTGCTTCTTTTTCGAAGATATAAATACATAATGATGGTATCCTTACACACTGTTAAAAGTAACCTTCTCCTTTTGAAACAACGTCAAAATTCTTCATTTCAATATTTTTTAAATGAAAATTTCTTCAGGCGCTTTGAGCGATTTTTGGTGGGGAACAATCTTATGAGTTTATGTCAATGACATGTTAATGTTAACAGTTTTATGAGTTTGTTTATCTATGATCATTTTGACTTCTCTTTCTGTGTAGTCTTTTGCTTATCACATGTAATGTTAGTAAACATTTGATGATAAACTAAGCAGTCATGATCACGAATTAATAACTTCAATATGAAAAAGCTAGTAATAATGAAATGCAAAGGACAGGTTTATAGTGAATAAATTTTCTATTTAAAACTATAAATACATAGATGAAAGCTACGCGGCTTCGTCGTTCCTCTTTATGCATGCCAGTTTCATAATACACTCGTGCTCTAAGTTTGTAGCTCGTTGCCATTCGCGTACATGACGTAGGAGGGCAACGCAGCTGCTCTATAACTCGTTGGAGCCATCTTATACTGAAGCTCCGAACTAGTTGTGATTATTATAACAGTAATTCAGTAATTATAGCTGACATAGTCTTCCGAAGTAAAGGTATGGAGCGAGTAGTAGCGGAAAATGACAAAATTATAGGGTATGGGATGCAAACGACTGAACTTTACCGGAGATCTCGACACCAAGAAATTCTATTCTCATGGCGAAGGAAGAAGCGTGTTTTGATATTTAAAAAATACAGCAAATTGGGTTTTCTTAGCGGTGAATACGTAAAATTATGTGTTGATGGAGTGGAGTTGACTGAAGTTCTACCGCCCTCAGTCGGCTATTTAGTTAAAGTGCTCTCAATTTTATGATGATTTGATCGCAGCTTTCACAACCCACAAGAGAATAAGGGATATTAGAATAATTGATGACTTATATGAATATAGCAATGAATGCCATCATAGGAGAGATAGATCTTTCGGGATATCAGCATGGATGCCTATTCTTCTGGAGCAGCTGTCGTCAACAATACCTTTTATACATATGCTAGATAAAAAGCTGGAAAATCCTTGGGAAGCCCGTACGAGGGGGGCAACTTTGATAGAAAACCCAGTGGCGTACCGCAACAAATACTGTGGAATCTTATTTACTAGAAGATATCAGGTAGAAACTCCGTGATGAAAGTCTGATTGACGATTAGCTATTTATAGATTTTACTGTATATAACTTTCTACTTAAAATTTCTTACAAGTTACAAATAAAAATTATAGATTATTGAAAGCAGGCCTACGAAATTGTTTTTCTGTAAGTGGTGGAGCAAAAAACAGCGGTAATAACTTTAGCAGAACTACAACTGCGTATAATCACATTACAGCAAATTTGGGTAGGAAAGCTATCTTATATCATGTATTTTTTGTTACTGTCTAACCCCAACCTTAACCTTCCAAACCATGACCTTAAGGAAAAGACAAATATGACAAATTACAATTGTTTAATATTTAGTTATTTATTTATTTTTTTGGAAGATTTACAGATCTAATAACAGGAATATGCTAAAGAATAATGTATTACTTCAATGCTAATTACAAATCTCCACATATAAACAATCATGTAACAGAATTTGTTTAAGGTATACAACCCTCATATAAATATTATATAATTTTTAGCAAATTCAGAGTATCCCAAAATGAACATTAGCCAATTGTTGTCTTAGTGAAGGCATACTGGTGGAAAACAGGTCGACATCAAATAATATGCTGTTAAAACTACTACAAACGCGAGTAAGATAGCTATTCTGTCTATAATTAGTAGTCGCAAATGGTACATTTAGTACAGCATGCGGTCTTAGCTTAAGTTGATGAGTACTGAAAGTTAATTTGAAAAGTAGCTCAGGACTGTCTACCTTCCCTGAGGCAATTTGCATCAACAAACAAATATCGCTTATGTTCCGTCGTATTTCAAGAGGCAAGAAGTGATAACGTTTACACCGTTGTTAATAATCAATACTTTGCTGCTGTGCTTTAAAGTCCAAGCAAAACTCGTTTCTGTATGCATTCTATCCGGTTCTTGTAAAATGCATACTGAGGATTCCATATTTGGGATGCATATTCTAAATGGCTGCGGACGAATTTTTACTGTCTTTAGAGAACGAAAATCTGTAGAAGTTCTAATTATAAATTCAAGCGCTTTTGAAGCTTTCTGTACTATGTTATCAATATGTTGATCAAAAATGAACTTGCTGTCATGAATGACACCCAAGTCCCTCACTACGTTTACTTATTTAATATTTTCATTCAACAATATATAACCTATGTCAATAATGGATGTTTTGCTAATTATCTTGATTAAATAAAGTATTCAATGATTTAAGTAGCGGATAAGAGAGCAGGGACGTCTTTTTTGATGTATTCCGATTTACAGAGTAGTCAAAAAAGTCAGTTATTGGCCATATTTTACTATAATATGCTAATGCACGGGAAACTTATCTAATGAGTGTTGAAAAAGGAAAAATAATATCTCAACTTTTTAACGAACGGTGATAGATCAGTGTCTAAAGAACCGGCCTATTGACCAACTGGTTTCCGTTTCAAATCCTGTACCACTTGTTCCACCTGCACCACAAGTTCGTGTTTTCGGATTTATATACATATTTGTAATGATTACTTGCTCAGCGGCAAAGTAAAACATCGTGGGCACGTCCAAGAAATTATGCATCTAAAGACGCGTGACGTTACCTAAGAAACGACTAGTTTCTCATCTGGGGGTAATGAGGTTTGGCGACAGTCGTTCAATGTAAAAGTCAGTATCTTAACCAAACCCTTGGACTTAAGTAGCGGACCTCATCAATAGTAATGGACTAGGAAATGGGATATCGCCAAGAAGAAGAATGTCTTAATGTTTCATCAAATTTCTACACATTAGTAAATTAAAATAAAATAAACAGGTTTGATGATTATTATTTATGTCATTTAAGGAACGAAAAAAGTATGGAATAAACTTTACTGAATGAGTTACTATTATAGTCTTAGCAATTTATTACAAGCAGCGTTGTTATATAGTTAAAGAAGCGAGTGAGGTATGTAAGGATCGAGTCACGTGGCGTTCGGTTCTCTCTGCCTAACCCGTAAGGGATTTGGTGTGAAGTTATAGATAGATAGATAGTTATTATATCGTACAAAATTGTGTCAATTAAAAAAAAATGCAATATCTGAAATAAACCAAGAGATGTCTGTTTCAATATTTTCTTTTCAACAAACCACGTGTGTTTAATGTAAGTTCTCAAGTTGTTACCTACGAGTTCAATACCGATCGCTTATGACTGTTGTGACCTAGTTCCGCTAGCACTGGAGCCACGCCCTCATACAGCGCTCTTAGAAGTTTATGAACGAGACTTGAAATACGTAATTTATTTTGGTAACTACTTTGTAGTACATGAATTAACTTAGAAATTTGGCTTTCTTGTATGCTGAAACTACCCTACTACTACTACACCAACCCTAACTTATCCCACTGCAGGGTCTCCCTTCAACGGAAGTGGTTTAGAGCATACTCCAGCACGCTGCTCAACTGCAGAAGGGCGGAGGCCAGTGTTTTCAAACCTATCAAAGCCACTGACTTAGCTTAACGACTGTCATCTATCTACAACAGCCGTGACCTTTACAATATTATATTATTTGTCTGTTGTTTTATTTCTACCACCCAAAAGGCCGGTGTATTCCGCAAATAGAGTAATTGAAAGTGGCACGAGTAGATCGGCCGACCGTGAGGTCGGCAGAGCCATAGGAAGGGGGTGGGACAGTCTCCCCTCCATAAAAGTTGCCTAAGTTACTACTTACAACAACAGCTGCCTGCCAAATGTCTTGTAAAAAGAGTCCAGCCGTTTCAAAGATTAAGCATTTAGTAAATAGTGTTTTGGATATTACAAACAGATACATCAACTTTACTTATGTGATATCTACTTCAATTATTTGCACAATTATGGTACAATTTTGCTAACCAAATTATTCGTGTCTTTTCGTCATTTAAACTTGGAAGTAATTAAAGTTCTTATGTGTTTTAGCGATTGCCTAATCATCTTTTTATTTATTTAGTACAAATATCATGTTAATCGCTGAACCAGTATGCTCAGGGCGTAAGTTCGACTCAAACTTATTCCGTTCAAATCCGACTGGCTGTCAGCCGAACCAGGTCTTTTTAGTTATATTAGTTCGATTCTCATACAGGACAAACAATGGTGTACAGGAACACATATGTTTGTATTGCTCTAGTATTTTCAGGGAGGTATGACGTATCAAAGCAGCCTGGCCGGGTAAGGAGTGGACTACGGTAACCACTTTAGGTGCGCCGTATGCTTGTATGTGTCCTGACGTCGCATAAACAAAGTAAATCTTTAACGCCAAGACACATTTATGTGCAAACATGTGACAAACATTTGTTTGTCGCACGAGCAGGACTGCATGTCTCGGTCTGTGTGTTTTTGAGAGAGGTAAGGCACAAAAATACCCATCTTGGAAAGTACTCGTACGTCCACCTTATAGAAAATCCCTGTCACATAATAAAACCTATTGGGGGAGCTTTGTTCTGTCCCTACGACTGAATAAGGTTGCCAGTGAGCTTCTTAGGAGATGATGCGTTAGTAGCAGAAAGAGGCAAGACGCGAATGATACTTATAAAAAAAGACTGTCGTCGTGGGATTACACGAAGAAAGAAGTAAAACTTCTTAGCTTCACATATACCATGCTACATACATTGTATACCGCACGTGTGCTGAAGATCGGCATCCAAAAGAGCGCAGAATTTGAATCTTTTTTCTTAATTTTTTTCATTCCTTTAATATATTTATATATCTTTTTTTTTATGAAACCAGATTGGCAAACTAGCATACGGCCCGCATTAGATGGTAAGCATTCACCGCAGCCTATTGACGCTCGCAACACCACGGGGATGTTACTCGCGCGCTGCCAATCTTGCGACCTAAGGATATTTTGCCACAGTACCCAGTAATTTCTCTGCCATATCTCACCCTTCAACCCGAAACACAGCTACATAAATACAGCTGCTTGGCGGTAGAAATAGGTGAGACAGAGGTACGCAGACCACTTCTGTACTCCCTCTGGTAAAAATATATCACTGTGAAGAGTGCTATACATACATGCATACACACACAAACATATATGAATCTGAGCATGAGGGCCACGTGAGTTCAATGCTTTTTCCCTATCCCAAAAGTGCGCAACGTGCGGAAGTTTTCACTACAAAAATCTCTCTGTGACCTACACATTACGCGGGTTAATCCACTGACCTACACGCAATGTATTGTTTTAATAAAATAGTTTGTTCATAAAGTACTGACATCATATGATTGCTTACTGCGCGGATGTGCGTCACGGTCGCTGCATTTGTGGGTTAATTCCGGTATACATTTTAATGCTACTACAAAGCGCTTTCACTGCAATAATGTACATATTTTTTTTCCTCCTCCTCCTTTTCGTGTTTTCCTCAATGATGAGGATCGTGATCACCTCGTAGAAAGAGTCTCTTGCGGATTTTATCAAAGCAGACCGTCTGGGAAAATATCATCTCACAGAAAAACGCAGCCAAATAACAACTCCCTGGAGGGGTTTTTTTATATAACGTCTGAAGGCATATAAGCATAAGGCCTGCCTTATGTAGCGGCGGTTACCGTAGCCTATGAACGCTTGTAATACATTAAGTGTCACTCGCGCGATGCCTTCTCTGCTGTTAACACAGCAAGTCCTTAGGAGCATACTGATAACCTCACTCACATGCAGGAAAAAACAACCCTTTTTCTGTGAGGTGGAGGTACTTCCCCAGACGGGCTGCTTTGATGCGCCCTACTACTAGCGTCCTTCGGTTATACCTAAGGATATGATAATGATACTCATTTTGAGATGAAGCTGCGATCAGACCTGCGCAACACAACAAATGTTAGGTTACACAATTCCTACTAGGAAATACAATTTCCTCACGATGTTTTCCTTCCACCGTCGAGCAAGTGATAATTATAAACATGTAAAAAAAACTGAAACAGGAATATGTATTCATACATGTTCACCTCAGGATTCGAACCTGAGACCAGTCATTTCGTTAGCCACTAGATTATCACTGATCAGGGAATATTATATATATATTTAAATTGATAGGTAAAATGTGCAAAAAGACAGTGCTGTTAGTGGGCTTTGAACCAGAGAGCAGATATACGGCGGGACCAAATCCTATTAATATGTATGCGAAAGTTTGTATGTATGGAAGTTTGTTACTCTTTCACGCTTAAACGGCTGAACGGATTTGAATGAAATTTGGCACGTAGATAGATTATGATCTGGATTAACACATAGGCTATGTTATTTGACACCACGCGGGCGGGGCCGCGGGCAGCAGCTAGTACATAATAATCATAAACTCGAGTAGGTATGTAAATCACTCGCTTTAAGTCCAAATCAAATTGTTCGTAAGTGACTTACTATCATCTTTCCAGCCAAAGGTAGCCTGTGGAAGTATTCACATGCGAAACGGATTCGAAAAGGTTTCACTCAAATTCCATACATTTTGACAGATAACTTATCGATTCCAATTCGAATATGGTATTCTGTTGTAATGTACTAGATACTTTTGCCCATTATACACAAAACTCCTACGTTGTGTGTTGTTAATTGTTTTAAAGCCTACCATAGCTAAGTTACTAAGTTATTTTACTTGTTAATCTAATCAGCCTAATCAGAAGAATGGTTCAATATAACTTGTTTACTTATTCGAGCATCATATAAAAGACTTCTAAATTTTTTGGTGTATCCTTAAAAACCGGTGTACATTTTACCTGAATATGTTATCGAAAGCCGGAAATATAATTTGTTGATAAATATATTTTTGAAGTGAAACTTCTTTAGGCGCGCTATGAGTGGGGAAAAAGGTATTATCGTTACGATTTTCATAACGGTTACGCTAGTTCCTTGCGTTACGTTACGCAATATCAACTAGAGTTGGCGACTTGTGTATAGTTAAATGTCAAATGGAAAATAGGCTAAATATTTTAATTGCCGCTGTGTATATTATCCTAATCAAACGCTTTTTAGCAGGAAGTACCCAAACCGCAGCCAAATAACAACTTCCTAGAGGGTTGTAGTATTCCTGCGTAAGAGTGAAGTCACCAGTAAGTTCCTAAGGGGTTACTGTGTTAGCAGCAGAGGAGGCATCGTGCGAGTGATACTTTAATTTATTACAAGCGTTCATAGCCTACGGTAACCGCTTTACATCAGGTAGGCCGTATGCATGTATGCCTTCTGACGTTATACAGAAAATGTACCAGTTTCTAATTATTTCATAAATTGAATTTTATAAGTACCGATAAGCTACGGAAGTTTCTCGGTACTTATATATACGGAAATAATACATGTAATCATACATGCATTTTTATTTAAATGGCTCCCAAAGGCACGGTAATTAGTCAGTAATTTATTAAAAAAATAATCTGAGCCCGTTTTAATAGCCTGTAAAACGAGTTAAATAAAACATAAAATCCAGCGAAAACCCAATGCATTTCCGGTAGACGCATGGAGAGCTGTACAAATATTGAGTCGTCGATAAAAGTCAATACGAGTCGTTCACGTAATTTTTTAAATACAAACCAGACTAGCTTTAGTTGTAATCAGAAGTATATTTGAGAACTATTTGTTAATTGTTTTAAACAATTCAGTTGTAATCAAAAGTTTATTTGAGTACCTATTTATTCCTAATTTTTGGGCGCATCAAATCAGCCTTTTCCACCTTACAGAAAACCCAAAGCCAAATAACCACTCCCTGGCATTCTCCGGGAAATCCATAGCCGGTATGGAGGATAACATCAACAAAGTGTTAGGCAAAATTGTGACATGGGGGCAAAGAAACAAGCTGAACTTTGCGGCACACAAAACTCAAATGATGCTGCTGACCAACAAGCTGAAGTTCAGCCCCCAGAACATCCACATGTCCAATACGAGACTAGCACTGGTTGATGAGATCAAACTCCTAGGGCTCATAATAGACAGGAACCTTAACTTTAAATCGCACGTGTCGGCCATTTGCAAGAAAGCAGCCGGTATTTACAAACAGCTAGCGTGCGCAGCTAAGGTTACCTGGGGGTTGAACGTAGAAATCATCAGAACGATCTACGTCGCGGTCATCGAGCCGATCGCCACGTACGCAGCAAGCGCGTGGTCGCAAGCAACACAGCTCCAGATGAATAGGAAACAGCTGGAGGCGCTCCAGAGGGGCTTTGCCCAGAAAATATGCAAGGCCTACAGAACCACGTCACTAACATCAGCACTGGTTCTATCTGGAACGCTTCCGCTGGACCTAAGAATACAAGAAAACGCCGCGCTATACGAGGCCAAAAAAGGCATCTCGACCGCATTCCTGCCACCCGGAAGGAAGCTCGAAAAAAGAGTGAAGTTCCAGGACTTCCCACACCCTGCAACTCAAATATCAACAGAGTACGAGCTCCTCGAGGACATGGACCCCCCCACTCAAGAAACCCACCAAATTGTCGGCCCTCAAATTTACACTGATGGCAGCAAGATGGAAGGGAGAGTCGGGGCGGCGCTAACGTGGTGGGAGAGCGGAAGGGAAACAGCCTACGAGACCTTCAGCCTCGACCCAACATGCACTGTTTTTCAATCCGAAATGTATGCACTCCACAGGGCCATAGTCAGGGCAAAAGACAGCAAAAGGGAAACAGTAAATATCTTGAGTGACTCAAGATCGTCACTCGAGTTACTGAACAACCCCAAGCTGCTCCACCCCCTGGCTAAGGCCATGAAGGAGAACATGGCGCGGATGGGAAGGCAGGGCAGAAAAGTGCGGCTTTTCTGGCTCAGAGCACATGTAGGAACGGCAGGAAACGAAAGGGCAGACGAGCTTGCGAAAACAGCTGCAAACAGGGAGACAACCCCCGACTACGCAGAGGTCCCACTCTCATATGTCAGGAAAAAGATCCGAGAGGAGTCGGTCCAGAAATGGCAAGCGCGCTACGACTCCTCCGAGACGGGTTCGGCCACGAAAGCATTCCTCCCCGATGTGAGCACAGCTTATCGCATCGTGAGAGGAACGAGACTGACCCACCTTCAAACCCAAATCCTGACAGGACACGGCGGCTTCGGAGAGTACCTTTACAGGTTCAATCTGAAGACCAGTCCGGGATGCGAGTACGACCCCCAAATCAGCGAGTCGGTGTGGCACATACTACTCGACTGCCCCCGTTTCCAGCTAGAAAGATTCAACTTGCAGTGCTCTGTTCAACTGGAGCTCACACGACACAATCTCCGAAAGCTCATGGAGTGCAATAAATCCCGCCCCAAGCTTCTGGCCTTCATGGATAAGGTGGCGTCAGTCGCAACGCGGCGAAACAGCACCTATCCTATCCCTTCCCTCCCCTCGGACACGACTCAACTCCCGGACTTGACACACACACCACACATCGACACACAAACACCACAGTCTGACACAACGACACAAACATCACTCAATGACACTTTCAACCTTCTAACATGCGGAGAAGACGGACGACCAGGACTACGCCTAAGAGGAGTCGCCTTATATATGGACGACAATGCGGAGAGAATAGGTTTTGCCTTCTGCAATGCCATGGCGAAGAATACGGTAACGATCTCGCCGGGACTCGGAGTCCTACTAAACGGAAGCACTCGCAAGACCACCATGCGGCGCAAAATGTTCAACGAATTACCAAAGGTGACAATCGGAAACCAGACGTGCAGAATAGTGCGAAAGAACAACAAAACTGTCGCGTTGTTCTGCACGGACGACGAAGTCACCGAGTTCGAACAGATGTGCGCAGTGCTGAAGTACATGGGGCAAAGAGCCGAACCTGCGAAGATCATCAGTATTGACGCCATGGTCGTGGGATACCTCAGTGGGAGAACCAAGGACTACGAAGGAGCTCTCCTGGCCTCGCAGCATCACGAAATCGTGGTATACGAGGACAGAGGACAAAACCTAAGTTTCCTTAAGGCCCAATCCCGGGACCCAGGCGCCAAACTGATTCCCACGGACTGCTGGGATCACCCGATTGTTAACCCCCACGTCAGTGGGTCGGAACGCCTTCAACAACGGGTGATGCAGGAAAGATGTCTGGCAGAACAGAAGCGCAAGGAACCTAGCCATATACTCTCCACCATATTGGCGACCCTCAATGGGAGTGTCCAGTCGGTGGCCCAACCCTCCGCAAGAAAAAAAAGAGCAGCGGAAAGGGCCCTGTCCTTGGAAGCGGCGGTCGAAAAGTTCACACAGACGCCTCCCCGCCACGGATCGGAACCCCCCACTGGCCCCCGCACAAGAGCAGACATGGGACAAGTGACCCCCCCCAAACTCAGACCGGCAAGGGAGCCGCAAGACCACATGGTAAACGCCTTCATCGAGTTCGTGGCAGTCACCAGAGCAACGCGGAAAGTAAACATGGATACCTGCAACTCCATCTTGCAGACTTATCACCGCGGCTCGCAGGAACTGCTACGGATAAAATTGGGCGAAGCTGAGGCAGCTATTTACGACAGCGACAGGAACCTAGTAATACTGGGTAACATGTCGGGGTCGTACATGGCAGCATACAGCGTAACCGGCGGTTTTGTGCCCCTGGACGAGAAGAGCGAGGAAGGGAGGATCACCTTTAAAACACCGACCGAAGACCCGGTAGTGGTGGTAGCCAAGTGCACAAAGGTAATGCTGGACGACAGGATCCTCGATATGGCAGAAGCCATAGCGGGGGACCTGTTCAAAGGCGGAAGCCCGAAGCATTGGGTGAGACCCACTATCACATGGGTTAACGGAGTCCCCGGCTGCGGGAAATCCACGTGGGTGGTGTCACAAGCCGACCTGGCTGGAGACATCATAGTGACAACGACAACTGAGGCCGCCACCGATCTCAGGGAAAAACTGGAAACGCGCTTTGGTGACCTAGCCAAAAAGAGAGTGCGGACTATGGCATCCCTACTAGTAAATGGACTACATAAGGGCGAATCGTGTACACGCCTAATGGTGGACGAAGCCCTTATGAACCATTTCGGATCCATAGTCATGGCAATACAACTAGCCAGAGCCAGTGAAGCCCTGCTGATCGGAGACGACAACCAGCTTCCCTACATCGACAGGAACAATCTGTTCAACACCTTATATAACAGACCCAACCTTGTGACGTCAATCTCCCAAAATCTCCTTTGTACGTACAGGAATCCACAGGACGTAGCGTATGCTCTAAGAGAAATCTACAGTGGCATATACTCGGCCAAGACTAGCGCTAAATCCCTATCGCTGAAGCGGTTCACAGGGGAGCGGATCCCGAAACAGGACAACACGCTTTACCTTGTCCACACCCAGGCTGAGAAGGCACTCCTTATCAGCCAGGGCTACGGAGCGAATTCGGGTTCCCGCACCCTAACCATACATGAAGCACAGGGACTAACGTGCGAGTCAGTGATTATTGTGCGTACAACTTCCAAAAGATCCCATCTCCTCCAAAGTGTCCCCCATGCCGTTGTCGCGGTCTCTAGACACACGGACAGCTGTGTATACCACACAGACTGTACTGACAACGACGCGACAGCTCGGTTTATCCAGCGAGCCGAGACCGCGACAACGGAACACATCAGGGACTATAACCTTAAGATGGCGATGAGGGCGAGAGACGAGAAGGTCATCAGAAAGTTGACTGAAAGCTCCGAGGACCCAGCGAGCGGTCCCTCCTCCTCCTCCTCCCAAACCAGCAGACAGAGAGAGGGGAAGGGCGTCATGGCAAGGCTCCGGGATGCCATCTCCCTTCGTTTCCGGAAAAACTGAACGAAGCAGAGACAGGGATGAGAGATGCGAGCAGTCATGCTCACTAAAATGTCTAGACGAGCGGCGGCGTTGGGGGGCGGGTCATCGAGTTCCCTACAATATGGTTGAGCACGGTGATGGCTGCCCTCTGCGTCAACTCGTGAACGGGTGCCGCTCGGGGGGACTGGTCTGCCCGCGTCTCTCGTCCCACTTTCTGCCTATAACAAAAACTATTGACCATGCAAAAAAAAAAAAAAAAAAAAAATCCCTGACTTGTCGAAAATGATATTAATAGCATGTATTGACCAATATATTTAAGCACTATTAATTCTATTGTAATCGCACTTGCGGAGCGATAAATAATATAGTGACTAACAACCTGACAAACAACCTCTCAAACAAACAATGGCACGGGCCAAAGAGCCTGTGGATAGATTTTACTAATAAAAAAAAAATAAAAAAAAAACCACTCCCTGGAGGGTGGTTGTATTTCTGCGAGTGAGTGAGGTCAGTAAGCTCCTAAGGAGTAGCTGTGTTAGCAACATATGTGGTATCGCGTGAGTGCTAGCTACATAATGTGTTGCAAGCATACGTAGGCTACGGTAATCGCTGTATCAGGTTGGCCATACGCTTGTATGCGTATTAAAAAAACGTCGGGAGGCATACAAGCTTTAGCTTACAGTAGCATCTGATAATACAGTTTTTTTATACAACTAGATTGGCAAACAAGCATGCAGGCTGTATGCTTGTTTGCATTAGATGGTAAGCGGTCATCGTAGTCTATTGACGCTCGCAACACCACGGGGATGTTACTCGCGCGCTGCCATCTTGTGACCTAAGGATGTTTCGTTGACAGTACCCAGTAATTTCTCTGCCATATCTCACCCTTCAAACCGGAACACAGCTATTTAAATATAGCTGCTTAGCGGTAGAAATAGATGAGACAGAGGTACCCACGCAGACGACTTTTGTACAAAGTCTCCCTCTGGTAAAATCTGATAGAATTGCGGTTCGAATACAAGAGGATGAATTCCCCGTCGACGGCGAGCAGTGCAGTTGTAGAATCAAGTACCAGACATTTTATCGAACAACTCCAGAGCAGAATCCATTGCGAAAAGCTGTTAGTACTGTTACACTTGGCACTGATTTCAATTATGTATGTGGCGATAAGAATAATTTGAATTGTAAACGTAGTAATCTATCTTTCTATACTTCACGTCAAATTCCTTGCGGGGTAGGCAGGGAGTACCGAACGCCGCATGACTCGATCCTTATACACCTCACTCGCTTCTTTAACATTCATTACTCTTCTCGTGGTCATCTTTCTTATTGCGTGGTTGGTGGCGGCCCCCACCGCCGTATGCAGCTATATTCGCACCGACGGGACCTGGTGCCCAAATAGAAGCTAATAAAAAAGTAGTACCTAAAGTAATAATTATACAAAATGATGATCCCAGTTTAATTGTAAGTACCTCAGATGCATTTATTTATATTTTAGATATGGACGAACATCAGAATGTTTACGAGCATTTTATGTTAACGTATGGTACTCTAAATGTATTTAAAGACAATTAAGTGCATCTACGGCCTGAAAAAATTTGGCCATATCTCCATGTTTCGTACACAGCTTGGCTGGTATCTGGTATGAATTAGGAGAAATTTCCATACATACTCACGTTATTATACGAGTACAATGTACTATTCAACCCATTTTGGCACCGGGTATTTTGAAGGAAAGTTTTCATTTTCGTGATGTTGATGACCGTCTGCGATCTTGTGGACTTCTTTCTCTGGATATCCCCTACTATAACCATCACTCCTGTGCCAAATCTTTCATAATTTCTGCTGATAAGCTTTGTAACTCTTATATAAAAACGTCGCCTACATTGGGATCCTTCAAATCGGCGTTAAAACATTATTTGATAATGCTTCGAACTGTTAGCTCATTAATAACTGGTTTTCAGACAATACATTAGTGACTTTGCATTGTGTAATATATAAATTTGACTTGTTCTTTTGACTACAATTATTTTATTCCACCCTCGTGTATTTACAATCCTCAATTGAAATTTCCCTTAAAAATATATCTTCTAGGAATTGTTTAATTTTTTTTTACAACGTTGGGAAGCATACAAGCATACGGTCCACCTAGTTTGAAGCGGTTACTGTATGACGTACTATTTACTTATGAACGCTTGCAATACAATATATATCACTCGCGCGATGTCACCTCTGCTGCTAACACAGCAACTCCTTGGAAGCTCACTGGTGACCTTACACGCAGGAACACAACAACACTCATGGAGTTTGTTATTTGCTGGCGGTTTTTTTGTGAGGTGGAGGTACTTCCCCAGACATTCTGCTTTGATGTGCTTTAACTCTTTTTAAAAACATGCAGACCAAGACAAACATACATGTTTTATCCTGTATGCTGGCTCGAACCCACGAGGGTTGGTGTCATAGTAATGTAACACCACGTTACACCATTGCGCTACCGAGCTCGTCTAATGGTAATACGGTACAATGGTACAATTTGATTTATCTAGAACATTTTTTTTTTTAAATGTCAAAATTTCCTTGGAGCCCTTTTATGGTATCTGGCAAGTCATTGTAAAGTTGGACAAACATAAACAATAACCTGTTTTTAAATATATCGAAGCGCGGTGTCGGATGGCAAAGGCTCGGTGTGCCACATAGCAGCTTGGCATATGTAGGCATATTCAGGCGTCTCCGTTAGAGTCGACAAGGACCATTTTCAGACAAAGTACACAGCATCATCTAGTCCCAAACTAAGCAAGGCTTGTTGTACAAGTGTTAAAATTTATTTATTTATTTACGAAAATAAGGTATACATACGAGTAATTAGGTAATCCACTTATTGTGCCCACGCAGGAGCGTGCAAATATTTCCATAGTTATTAACAACATAGTTCTAAACAATGTGAAAAGTATTAATATTAAGTTACAATATAACAAATTTGTCACTGAAATATTCTTTAACTGTATAAAAAACTGTTCTGAGAACTGAGAACTGCTTTATTGTGTCTCCGCTTTGAACACTATGTACACTATGAAAATGTAAAGCTCTTATAGTATATAGTTGTACTATGTAGTAGATGTTATTAAAACGCCGCCTATGGTACTACTATGTTTCTGACTCTATGACACTTCGTGCCATAGCTTTTGGCGCGTCTATGAAAATAGATAAATTAATTGGACGCACGAAACGTGACTATTCGCTTCAAGCATTTTTTACACCATTTTTGAAAAGGCACGAAACACGACTAGTTTACTTGTTTACCGAAAATCAACGACGCACCAACAGCGTCCAATGCTGAAACTGATAAATATATGTGATTTTTTTTATAAATTACGAATAAATGAAATAAGAGCAGTGATCTAGTCTAGTGAATAAAGAACCTGCCTATTTAACGACTTCGGTATACGGTACTTAATTCGAATCACGACGGGAACAAATGTCCTCTGCTTAGCGGTGACATAAACATCGTGAGAGAAACCGCACGTCCAAGAAATTATATTTCATAAGTCGGTCACCTATCAGAAAGTTCTGGTTTCCCTTTGGGTGGTGGTCTGACAGGCGCTCCATGTCCAAACCTTTCGGCTTCGGTAGCAGACATTACCGATCCTACTGAATTCGTAGGAAACACTAGCAATACGAGTGAGAGCTCGATGATGTCGTTGCGCGTGTTGGACAAGTAGGTTAACCAACGTCGACGCAGCTTGTCTGTGGATGGATTTTTCTATCTTGAGCTTCTCCGTGCTCGGAGGGCACGTTAAGCTGTCGGTCGCGGCTGTTGTAGATAGATAAGCCGTTAAGCTAAGTCAGTGGCATCCGGAAGCTAAAAATACACTGGCCTCCGCCAATCTGCATTTGTGCAGCGTGGTGTAGTATGCTCAAAACCTTTTCGGTTGAAGGGAGACCCGTATCCCTGCAGTGGGATGAGTAAGGGTTGATGTCGAGGAATATGAAGACATTTTTGACGCACACAACTCAAGTCATGTTAATGCCTACAAATATTTGTCTTAAACGGAAATGGAACATTCTTGATAGCAGTCGGCTGTTGCACGTGCGCCGGGCTCGGCAGATGAAATTAAGGAAATAATTTAAATTCAAACGAGACATATCTAGGCATGAAAGGTGTAAAATAGGAATTTTAAATAGATAGGAAACCACATCAAAACTAAACCATGCTTTTGCCATGCTTCTGTGGGCGCTACTAATGGTTTAAGAACTTTGGTATAAATAATTTGTAATAAATAATCATTACGAGGAAATCGATGGCGTCATTGTACTTGTTAGTTTTCATCTGGGGAAGTACCTCCACCTTATAGAAAACCGCAGCCAAATAACAACTTACCGGAGGGTTGTTGTGTTCCTGCGTTAGAGTGAGGTCACCAGCAAACTCTTAAGGAGTTGCTGTGTAAGCAGCAGAGGAGGCATCGCGCGAGTGCTCTTCTATACAGATAAATAAAATTGGAGTGTCTGTTTGTAATATTAAAATATCCGCTTTTTACTAAATGCATATGGATGTATACACGGTACATATACCAAAATGAATATTTTTACAATTTTTGTCTGTCCGTCTGTTTGTTCCGGCTAATCTGTGAAACGGCTGGACCGATTTTGACGGGGCTTTCACTGGCAGATAGCTGATGTAATAAGGAGTAACTAAAACTACTTTTATTTTAGAAATTTTATTGTATGTATGTATATCTTCACGCCAGGTCCCTTGCGGGGTAGGCAGAGAGAACCGAGCGCCATAAGACGCGGTCCTTACACACTTCAATCGCTTCTTTCAAATTCATAGCTCTTTTATTAATATAGATAGAAATGTCATATCATAGAAATTTTATTAATATAGATAAATAATATTCCACGCGGACGAAGTCGCGGGCACAGCTAGTACTTAATATATTACAAGTGTTAATAGGCTACGGTAACTGCTTTACATCAGGTGGGCCGTATGCTTGAATGCCTCCCGACGTTGTATAAAAAAAAGGTGCAGGTTAAGCAATATTGACTGCAGCCTGTTTATGGATGAATTTATCTACCTAGATTACATGCTCGGAAAGCATGTTCAGCCATCAATAGTTGTCAATAGATGACACTTAAGCTTAGTCAGTAGTCGTCGGGCGGTTGGAAATACTGGCCTCCGTCAATCCTTAGTTGATCAAAAATCATAATCCCTTCAGTGGGATGAGTAAGAGTTGGTATGGTGATGGTGATATGGCTTATACACAATTCTTTTACGTTATTCATTTTCATTTTATTTTATTGTATGAAGAAAGGCTTACAATTGAATGCGAAGAAAACTAAGATAATGGTATTTGAAAGAGAGACAACCAGAACGTACACTAGGATTATGGTTGATGATGTAGTGTTGAAGCAAGTGAATGAGATTGTATATCTTGGAAGAGCTTTTAGCAGCAATGGAAGGTACACCGCTGATGTGGAGAGACGAGTGAGTGCCGGGAATAGGGTGAATGGAGCGTTGGGTAAACTTCTAGGCAGCCGAAATCTAAGCCAGAAGGCACAGCTCGCTGTACACAACGCGCTGCTAATTCCAACGCTAACTTATAGACAAACACCCATGTTCATGCACACAAATGTTTGTCTCGTGTGGGAACCGAACCCACGAGCGTTTGTGTCAAAGACGCGTCATTCACGACTGAGTCACCGACCTCGTCGAAACCTTCCTCAATATATCCTCACTATATTAAATACGTGAGTCCTGTAAAGCTAGGAAAACTTACCAACGCAGAAACTGCTAAAATGACAAAGAACATGGAGGATTGACGCGACTTTGACACCAACGCTCGTGGGTTCGATTCCTACACAAGACAAACATTTATGTGCATGAACATATCTGTTTGTTTTGGTCTGGATGTTTAAAGAGAGGTAGGGCGCATCAAAGCAGCCCGTCTGGGGAAGTACCCCCACCTCACAGAAAGCCGCAGCTAAATAACAACTCTCTAGAGGGTTGTTGTGTTCCTGCGTGTGAGTGAGGTCACCAGTAAGCTCCTAAGGAGTTGATGTGTAAGCAGCAGAGGAGGCATCGCGCGAGTGTTCTTCTATACAGATAAATAAAATTGGATATATCAATATTTTTAAGAGAGGTAATGCGCATTAAAGCTGACCATCTGGGGAAGTACCTCCACCTCACAGAAAACCGCAGCCAAGTAACAACTCCCTGGAGAGTTGTTGTGTGAGTAAGGGCACACCAGTAGTGTGTTGGCAGCAGAGGCCTCGCGCGAGTGATACTTGATGTATTATAAGCGTTCATAGCCAACGGTAACCGCTTTACATCAGGTTGGCCGTATGCTTGTATGCCCCCAACGTTAAATAAAAAATAAACAACGTAATGCCTGCCTGATTGTAAGCAGTTGCCATAGCCACTTGCAACACCAGGAGTGCCTCTCGTGCGTAGCCGACCCTTTCATAACTTTCCTTAGTGAATAAAAATGCCCAAGTGAATCTAGCCACCACAGTACTCTGAAAGAAATGTCTCTGAAAAACTGTAAACTGATACATACTAAATACAAAAGAGAAGCAGAACTAAAGTAAGCCCAATAAAGTCTCTTCACAAAGCTTAATCAAGATTGAAGTGTCACTTTTAACCTATTCGGGCATTTCTAATATGAAGTTTTTAGGTACCATGATCTCACAGGAATCCTTTTATTTTGTGGTATATATGTATATATATCTTCACGTCAGATCGCTTGCGGGGTAGGCAGAGAGAACCAAATTGATATCAGTATTATTGTACCAATATATTGACATGTATGTAATGTAATATCTAATTGACGAAGTCAAGAGACTTCGACAGTTTCCACACTTCTTCGACAATGGTCACTACCGAAATAAAAAAAAGTATAAAATTACTTAGTTAAGTCTTTATTATGCAGCAAAGCCACCGATATAAACATATGTATTGCCATCACCACCACCACCAATCCTTACTCATCTTACTAAAGGGATTATGATTTAGAGCATACTTCACCACGTTAGTCAACTGAGTATTGGCGGAGGCCAATGTTTCCATCCACCCGACGGCTACTGACTAAGCTCAAGTGTCGAATCGATGGCTCAGCTTGCCCTCTGAACACGCAGCTCGAGGTGGATAAATTCATCCATTAACATGCTGCAGTTGACATTGCTTAACCTGTACCTTCATCAATATCTCCACAGTATATTAAATGTCGTGTATAGCTAGGATAACTTGCCAACACAGAAATTGCCAAAATGACAATGAACGTGGAAGATTGACGAACTCGCGGGTGCAGTTGTGAATGACGCGAGTTTGACTCTAACGCTCGTGGGTTCGATTCCCACACAGGCCAAACATTTATGTGCGTGAACATGTCTGTTTGTCTTGGTCAGAATGTTTGTAACAGAGGTAAGGTGCATTAAAGCAGGCCGTGTGGAAAGCGCCTCCACCTCATAGAAAACCGTAGCCAAATAATAATATGTTTTTTCCGTCGTCTCTTCCTAGATGGTTTTTGTGTCCCTTCGTGCGAGTGAGGTCACCAGTAAGCTCCTAAGGAGTTGCTGTGTTGGCAGCAGAGTAGAAGGCATTGCGCGAGTGACACTTGATGTATTCAGACGCGTTCATATACTTCGGTAACCGCTATACATCATTCAGGCGGGCCGTATGCTTGTATGCCTTCCGACGTTGTATATAAAAAAAAAACGGGTTGTACTCCGGGAGTGCCGGCAGAAGTGAAAACTTGAACATTAACGTTGTGCTTTTTTGAATATTTTGGAATGGTTAGGGAATAATTTCGCACGAATTGCTTTACTTATCAGTATAAAAGTACTATCTCGAGCCATCAGCAGTCACCATCCGTGGATACGCGTAGCAGGCTGTAGTACAAAGAAACACACACGCACACTCGCGCAAGCGCCCTGCGCCGCTTAAACCAAACAGCGATGTTGATAAACTACGTTGAACGAAACGCGTAAGCGCCAATAATTTCATGGCGCTTACAACGTTTTGGTCGCGAGACAATAATGCCCTATGAACGATCTAGCGCTTCATGTTTTAATTGTTTAATTAGAGATAACTAATGTTTTAGCACTGCAGCAAACTTAACGCGAGTTTATCATTTTTTACTCATCTCAAAAAGTGCACAACGCCGCTAAAGAAGTTTTTACTTCAAAAAGTAAATTGCAATCCAAAGGTTATTGCTGCTTTGAGACTCACATTGGGAATTAATCTAGACCAATCCCCAATATCTCCTACAAAATTTAAACTTAGTGACTATCTTGTATTGCCAATAGTCAGGACCAAAGGTTAACACATTCGTCGACGGTGAAGTTAAATATGCATAAGCCCATCCATGGAAAGACCACAGTTGAGGTTCCCTAACTTGCGTATCATGTCCCTCGAGTTACAATGGTACCATTGGCTAGCGCTAATATCAATTCCGTAAGAGAAGGGTCGAGCCCTTTTCGTCGGGTCCTACGGAGTGGTTGCAAAATTTACGATTTCCCTAGATTTACAGCTGTCATAAAGTATTCAGTGGGTACAGAACATTTTGCTTTTCAAGTTCTGTGAGAGGAAGGGCTCAGGGTGATGTTTCTGGTAAAATTTTGTGTTTGTATACTTTGAAGTCGGTTTGAAATGAAAATCTGTGTTTATGACAGTAACATTAGGATGGCTTAAACTACGTTTTTGGTTGATTAAAATTACATAGCATAGTTTAATGTGTCTAAAATACCTAGGCGACCGGGCTTCTTTTGACGTTTTCTGATATTTTTTGTGTTTTTGGTGCTTTTTGGTACACTTTTGTTTGAATAAAATTGTTTATTTTTTGAAGTAAGACACCTATAAAGACTAAAAAACGAAACCTTATGTAAATACAAAATTTGACGCAAATCATTAAGGCCGTGTCTTAGCTATATATACCGTAATCTATGAACGCTTTTATGTATAGATGTAGTTATGTTGTTAATTATGTATTCTCCTCAGTTATTGAGGTAGGTACAGTCTGTAATGTACATGTGCTTTTACGACACTGTAAAATTTTCTATCAATGACTCTAAGGTTGGCTGGTAGAGATCCCTTATGGGATAAGTCCGCCTATGTACCATTGTCCCTTTTTGTACTTATTGTTATTGTGTATTTCTTAATGTACATTAAAGATATTACAAACAAACAAACAGACGCTTGCATTAAGTATCACTCGCGTGAAATTTTGCTACTAATATTGCAACTGTTTAGGAGCCAACTGGTGACCTCACTCACACACATTCGCACGCATCAAACCTGCCCGTCTAGGGAAGTACCTCTATCTCACACGAAACTGCCGCCAAATAACAACTCCGTTGAGGATTATTGTTTTCCTGTATTGCTGGCTTAGTCGCAGAGGTTAGGAGAGGTATCACACGAGCGATACTTTTGGTATTGTAAGCGTTCTTCGTCGGTAACCACTTTACATCAGGTGGTCCGTATGCTTGTATGACTTCCGACGTTGTATAAAGTAGACTGTCAGTCGTAGGACTACACGTCTGAAGTAAAAACTTCTTAGCTTCGCGAACTTCTAAACATTATTTTTTGGGTTGTCAAGAAACCAGAGGGAGACTTTGTACATAAGTCGTCTGCATGGGTGCATCTGTCTCACCTATTTCTGCCGCCAAAGAGATATAGTTATATAGCTGTGTTCCAGTTTGAAGGATGAGATATGGAAGAGAAATTACTGGGTACTGTGACGAAACAGCCTTAGGTTACAAGATTGGCAGCGCGCGAGTAACATCCCCGTGGTGTTATGAGCGTCAACAGGCTGCGGTGACCGCTTACCCGTATGCTTGTTTGCCAATGTAGTTGTATAAAAAAAAATATTTTTAAGAAGTATTTTTTATTAGAAATTAGTTTTATCAACGTATTAATATAGTAATCAAATTTTAATTTATTGCGCTGTTTTACATGAAAAAGAATTATTATTATATATAATACAATAAAATTTTTAAATACATCAATTTTATAAAATGTAATAACAACCAGTTGAGAATGCGCAAGCTTGCATTGCTAGAGGACCTGGTTCGTCAATTATATAACAATTCAAAATAAAAATATAAAAAAAATGTCGGCCTTTGTGAGCGTGTTCCTTAAGAGATAGGAACGGTGTTCCTGAACATACCTATTCTACTTTTTTATGCTGAATCCGAATCTGAAGTCTAAATTCGAATATTTGAACAAAAGCGACAGACACACGCACACACAGACACACACATAGACAAATATATAGATTTCATATAGGAACGGTGTTCCTGAAAAGACAATTTTTCACACACACCTATCTGAGCATGACAGTTACGCGCGAGTTCACTGCTTTTCCCCCTCCCAAAGTGCCTAAAAAGTTTTCACTTCAAAAAAAATCTGATTTGTTCGGGTTGACACGGCATCAGACCCCGGCAATATGGAGGAGATTAGCGGGCGTGGTCGCCCCTGACAGATCACAGCGATATGTCATGCTAAGCATAACTCGGTAGTTAATATAATTAACTAGCATGTATATGATACAGATTGGTGAGGGCGGTAGTAAGGGTGACGCCATAGCCTAGCATTTTTTTTTTTATACTACCTCGGGAGGCATACAAGCATACGGCCCACCTGATGTAAAGCGGGTACCGAAGCCTATTAACGCTTGCGATATATTAAGTATCACTCGCGCGATAGTTCCTCTGCTGCGTAGACAGCAACTCCTTGGGAGCTTACTGGTGACCTCACTCACCCGCAGGAACACAACAACCCTCGTTATTTGGCTGCGGTTTTCTGTGAGGTGGAGGTACTTCCCCAGACGGGCTACTTTTATGCGCCCTACCTCTCTTAAAACATCCAGACCAAGACAAACAGACATGTTTTGCCTTGTGTGGGAATCGACTGAGCCACCGAGCTCGCCAAAAATAGCATAATGCCATATCCTTAAGAAAACGGGAAACTAAAAATGTTTTATGTCACGGATTGAGATAGAAGTATTAATGTTTTGATAAGCTCAGTGACGCAGTGGTTAGTAAATACTGTGACTTCAACGTTCGTGAGTTCGATTACCCGGTATTACACGGTATTGAACCCTTAAGTTTAAGGAGAGACTTTACCACCCTTCGTGTGTTCTACCGATTGTACAACGGATTGTGTTCTGAAGAGTTGTTCGACATGATGCCGACAGCTACTTTTTATAACCGCACCGCTCGCCGACGGCGGGGAGTTCACGCTCACACGCTTGAACCGCAATGGTCGCGTACTGTGCGGTTCCAGAGAAGTTTTCTTCCGAGAACTCTCAAGCTGTGGAATGAGCTCCCAGCCGAGGTTTTTCCAAGGGACTACAGTATGGAGTTCTTCAAGAAATGCGTGAAGAGGTTTTTAGAGGGTCGGCAACGCGTGAGTGACGCCCCTGGTGTTGCAAATGGCCATAGGCTATGGTGATTGTTTAACATCAGGCAGGCCGTATGCTTGATTGCCACCTTAGTGGTATAAAAAAAACCCACACAGGACAAACATTTCTTTGCATGAACGTTTGCATTTTCTTGGTCTAGGTGTTTTAATGGAGGTAGGGTGCGTCAAACAAGCTTCTCTGGGGAAGTACCTCCACCTCACAGAAAAACGAAGCCATACAATAACTCCTTAGAGGGATGTTGTGTTCCTGCGAGTGAGTGGAGTCACCAGTAAACACCTAAGGAGTTGCCTTGTTAGCAGCACAGGTGGCGCCGCGCAAGTGACACTTAATGTGTTGCAAGCGCTCATAGCCTTCGGTAATCGCTCAACATCAGGCAGGCCGTATGTTTGTATGCCTCCCGATATTGTATAAAAAATGGCCCATGAGCTGTGATGTTGTTACCGTAGCCTACAAACGCTTGTAATACAAGGAGTACCGCTTGCACATTGCTACTTACGTTGTTAACATAGCACTTCCTCAGAAGTGTGCTGTTAACCTTACTCACTTGCAGTAAAATAACAGGGTTGTCAATTCCCTGCGATCTTTTGTGACGCCCCTAGTCAGTTCATTCAACATCATTGCCTCAAATATAATCATATTAGTCCATTGAAAAGTTACATTTGGGGTTGCAAAAGTCAGAGCACCCAATTTTATTTTTTGTATGTCATGAGTTAAATCTATGTTAGTGGGGTCGCAACCCTTGTCCCGCGGCCGCTATGTTGAAAAAAAGCTGCGAATGGTTTTTTACACTATATTGGGCCAACTATTCGTCGCACAGAAAATTTGAAAAAATATTATTTGTTGCAAATTAAATTGTCCATAATTTTGTTTCCATAACTTTTAGTCGTAGAATCAAAAATAAAAAGGTTATTAGCGAAAATAGATAAAAATTTGGAAACTAAATTTTCTTTTGGTCTTTTTTCTTACGTGCTCTGACTTTTGCACGCTAAGACCAAAAAATTGTAACATTTCAATGGACTATACGTAATTACCCTGTGCTATTAAAATCCCCATGCTTGTTCGCCAATCCAGTTGTAAAAAAAAAAAATCTGTTGTCACAAACATTTTAATTTTATTCTTGTCGTTTTACTACAGTTTCGTATTAAGAATGGTAAATTGTTTCCGGTAGTCGATGCTGTTAATGAAATATTGTACTAATTTTAAAGACATAAAACCTGGAATATAAAAGCGTCGGATACACTATATAAGCTCGACAAAACAACTAGTAAATTAATAAATAATAAAAAGTGGAACGCCACGTACGTGTTCCCTCCTTCCCACAATATGGGTTCCTTCAAACGAAGCGTGAAGAAACATCTTGCGGGTCAGCATGGCAGCGTCAACTGACAGGATACGGTGTAGTATTCTGTCAGTTGCAGTTGCGATTTGGGCTCCTCTTTCGCGTACCATCAGGCAAAAAGGAGCCACTATGCTGAACTAATAGAATAAAAAAAAAAATATGACTACTTTTAAAAAGAGATTTAACACAGCAACTTTTTAAGAGCTTACTGGTGCCCTCACTCACGCAGGAGCACAACAACCCTCTAGGAATTTGTTATTCGGCTGCGGTATTCTGTGAGGTGGAGGTACTTCCCCAGGTGGGCTGCTTTGGTACGCCCTACCTCTCTTAAAAATAGCTAGACCAAAACAAACAGGCATGTTCATGTACACATACGTTTGTCCTGTGTGGGAATCGGACCCAAGAGCGTCATTATCAAAGTAATGCAACAGCGTGTTTCACTACTGCGCCACGGAGCTACAACCAATTTAACACATACATACAACTAAATATTGAGCCACTGTTGTTCATACTTTGTGTATATTCGACAGGCGTGTACTGCAGATTATTTATATCCTCAGGTCCGAAGCAATAAAGATCGCAGTATGGAGCGAACAACATCGCAAATCTAGCTTGTTTCGTAAGAGTGGCCTTTACAACTGGGTCATTCGTGGACTGCAAGCTAGCTGATTTACCAAACTATTTCCTCGTATAGGTAAGTCAGTATTATGAAATAGTTAATCTAGAAACTTAATTCAATAGTATGTATCTATCTATCTATAAAATCCCTTACTTTTACACTTTTGCATTGTATATCTGCTTCGTCATTGTTTCATCCTGCATTCTTTCTTCATGTCCGAACCAACTGAGCATGCCTCTTCTTATTTTAATACCGACGCTCTCTTTCAGACCAACTCTGCTTCTAACCTCATCACTGCGAATACGGTCTACAAGCGTAACGCCAGAAATTTTGCGCAATGCTCGCATTTCAACCGATATAACATAGTGACTCAATTCACCGCTACGAGTCGGGGGTAAAGTAGAATGCCCAGCTCTTATTGGCCAGTTCACGGATCAACATTGCGGCAATTCGCGGCTTATTTGTTAAAACGTGCTCCTATAAATAGGTAAGGGGCATCAGAGCAATAGGTACCTCCACCTAATAGAAAACCGCGGCCAAAAAAGCAACTTCCTGGTGAGTTGTTGTGTTCCTGCGAATGAGCAAGGTTACTACTAAGCTCCTACGGATTTGCTGTATTACAGGCGGGAACTTCTTTACATTAGGTGGGCCGTATGCTAAGTAAGAAACAAATTCTATGTCTTGTACGTTGCAAATTAAAAATACTTTAATTTTACAAACATGATGTTGAATCTTGGTAACTGTATTTAGCTCGGCAATCGGATGTCGATTGATTTATAATAGATACTGCCGTTATTTACATGTTTAGTTCCTTAACTGATCAATTGAACTTAATTTATTTATTTATTCATTTATTTATTCTTTGGAAGACCAACAGCTTTTTAAATCAAATTACATTAAAAACTTATAAATAACAGAGAGCCAATAACAAGTCTTCACTTATAGGATTTAGACTAAATACACATAACACGAACATAAATAATACACAGCTTAACAACATTTTTCTTTTAAGTATATATATATATATATATATATTTCTTCTCTTCACCGTTTTCCGATCTACCGAGTATATAAGGTTTACAATATGATAGAAAAGTACACATATTACTACATTACTAGTTTACGTATTTTTCGAAAAAAAGAACACACTACTTAGCAGCCCTCTCACCGCCGGTACACTCGTATTGAATATGTCAAGATTTAGTTGACGGTTTAGTTTATTAAATTTGCTAGTTGCTCGTAACAAAAATGAATTTAAACGATAATTATTTTTAACTAGTGGTACGTGATACGGCGCATGGTACCTCATGGCAAATTTGGAGGGAATATTAAAGTTTAGTTTGGACAACAATTCGGGACAATCGATAGCTTTAGTAGTAATTTTAATTAAGTACGTGACATCACCGATCTCACGACGATTGGAGAGTGGTAGTAAATGGAATTTCGCACAATAATTTAAGTAATCTTCCGATTTATATTTATGATTAAGCCTAAAGCAGAGATATCTGATGAACTTCTTTTGAATGTTCTCTATTCTATTGATGTAAATATTATAATACGGGTTCCAAATTTGAGAAGCATATTCAAGAGAACTGCGAACATACGTACAGTATAATATTTTAAAGGTTTTTAAGCTTTTGAAGTCGGTGGATATACGCATAACAAAACCCAGAGCTTGAGAGGCCTTTTTTACAATATTGTTAATATGTTCATCAAACATCAATTTGGAATCGTGTGTCACTCCTAAGTCGCGTACCTTATGGCATCGTTGAAGATTTTGCCCTTTAAGAGTGTAATTTGCAATTAAATTATTAATTTTACGACTATACGTTATTATAGAGCATTTGGATGGATTTAAGTCTAAACCATTTATGGCACAGTATTGATCTAGACGATACAAATCAGATTGAAGTGAGGATACGTCGTCAGGGGTAGCAATAGAGGCAAATATCTTCATATCATCAGCAAAACATAGTAGGTGTGATGAACGCAGGCATGTGTTGATGTCATTTACAAAGATAAGGAACAATAGAGGTCCTAGAAGAGAGCCTTGCGGAACTCCACTTGGGACAATAACCCAGCTTGAAATGTAATTGTTGACCACTACAGCCTGAGATCTGTGGGAAATATAGGATGTGAACCATCTCAGCAAGTCACCTCTTATCCCTATGGCTTCCAGCTTGAAAATCAGTCTCACATGGTCGATCCTGTCAAAACACTTGCTATAATCAGTGTAAATGACATCAACCTGCATACCTTTGCTCATAGAATTTGTAATAAAGTCGTTAAATAAGATAAGGTTACTAACAGTGGACCGACCCTTCAGGAAACCATGTTGGGAATTGATGAATGAAAGATTTAAAGCAGAATACACTTGGTCATAAATTATTCTTTCAAAAATTTTTGCGATAATACACAATTTTGATATGGGTCTGTAATTAGTTGCCTCAGTTTTAATTCCCTTCTTGTGAATTGGCGTTATAAATGCAGACTTCCACATAGACGGCACAACCCCTTCACTCAGAGATTTCTCAAACAGAATAGTAATAGGTAACGAGATGCTGTGAGCGCATTTAATGAGGAAAACTGGTGGTAATTCATCGGGCCCCGCGGATTTAGCCAGATCAAGCTTAAGGAGTAATTTTGTTACCATATCTCTGTTTATTTCAATTTTAGATATATTAGATAGGGGTTCTCTGTCATAAAAAATAGAAGAAGAATTTGAGGTCTGAGTAGGAGTTGAGAAAGTTGAGTAAAAGTAATCAGAAAAAGTGTTACATATGGATTCACCAGTATTTGCCGTAATACCACCGTATTTTATTGTTCCTGGGATACTAGACGATTTTGAACGATGTTTCACATAAGACCAAAAATATTTTGGGTTATTTAAAATTGATGATTCAACGGAAGAAATATAATTTTTATAACATTGATTTTCTAATTTTTTAACCCTGTCTCTTAATAACTTGTATGTATCACTATCGGATCGGTTACCGTAGTTTTTATACTTATAAAAATATTTATGTTTCTCTTTAATAATTTTTTTTAAAGGTGAGGTGTACCACACCGGATACGAATTGGAATTAGATGATTTCTTGGGTATATTTTTTGCGATAATCTTTTTAATAATAACATAAAAATAAGTAACCGCTTCTTCAATATTCATGTTACAAAACTGATTTTTCCAGTCAATATTTAAAATCTCTTTGTTTATGTTATCATAGTCGCCCTTAGTGAAAATAAATTTAGTACGCGAAGCTGGTTTTAATTCCTCGTAATTTAAAAAAGTTGGATGAATTAATAAGGCATTATGGTGAGGATCAATGGATACTAAAGGATCAATGCACTCCGAAACGGTGACATCGTCATTACATAGAACGAGATCTAATATTCTACCATATTTATTGTTTACCCAATTGAATTGTTTTAGATCATTGGTATATAATTCATCAATTAAAAATTGTTCGTCGGAGCTAGTAACACTGATAGGTAATAAGCAGCTATCATTAGTATGCCATGTTATTCCGCTCATATTAAAATCGCCTACGATCAAAAATTTGTCCAATGGATTGTATAGAACTATTTCATTTAATTTATTCATATAATTTTGTAGCTGCTGCGAAAAAGAGAGACCTAGATTCTGTTTGCATAAATACAGAACGCACAGGTTTACCTTGTAACTTAGTTTAGAAATGGGATGCTTAAGAGACAGTGTTAACCAAAGATCCTCAGCGGAAGAACAGTACTGAGGCTGAGAAACTGCAGCTATTTCTTTACGAATAGCAATGAGTACACCACCTCCCCGAGTCTGTCCCGTCAGCTGATAGTCCCTATCTCGTCGCCATACCACGTACCGATCGTCAAAAAGTTCTGAGTTGCCCACACCACTAACTAACCACGTCTCCGTCAATATAATAATATCATAGGAATTAAGATTTAAATTACGATAAAATGTAGAAGTTTTAGAGCGGAGACCCCGAACGTTTTGGTAATAAATGTTCAAGTCTTTAACTGACGAATTAATCATTTCTATTCAGTGGTAAACAATAATCTGGTGTAACAAATTTTCCTAGGCTACGGCAACCGCTCACCATCAGGCAGACCGTATGCTTGCCACCTTAGTGGTAAATGAGTTGTAGTAACAATAACACTACAACAATAACAAAATACTGATAAAATAGTGTAAGCATCAACAGCAACTGTGAGGTACTTTAGGAGCAATAATGAACGTATATGTATGCAATAAAGGATCTCACTACATAAAAAGTTAGTGAATAATAGCAAATTACAATTATCTTTGTTACAGTATTTGCGGGTAACTTGGGCGGTAATAATATAATCGTCATTTGAGCAATGCGCGTACGCATAAAGCGACAAGCAAATAGCAATATATTGTAATGTAAAAGAGACGGATATATAGTTGGTATTTATTACTTGAAACAAGATGCAGCGGCGGCCGGTTGCCGTCCCCACTCTCGATGCAAGGCAGTGGTAAGCTGATAACGCAAGCGGGGGGTCAGGCGTGCTAAGCAGTTTATGTTTGTGTATAAAATAGGCACTGTTAATGATTAAGAGAAACTCATAAAGTACAATAAAAAGATTGAAGTCGTTGCCATTTGTAAGGAAACTGATTAAGCAATTTTGTTTAAATCTTTGAGACTACTGATTACAAATATACGCGAAGTGTCATTCTTTCGTACATGAATCTTTCCGAATTTTACCCATACGTAATTGAAGTTTTGGTCCTTAGCGAACTGACGAGTTTTATTGAGCAAGTTTTTTGATTCTGCATTCAAATGGTCGTTGACGTAGATCCGCTGTGATGATCCCGGGAAGCCGATGTCCTCTGCTTTCAAAGTCTTCAGTGCTCTGACAGACGCTATGAATTCCTCTTTTATGTAGCGGTTCACAAAGCTGATAATAATATTTTTCTCTTTATTTGTATAAGAGGGTATCCTCGATATGTGATTTATTTGCATTTTAGGGAATTGATAAGCAGACTTATTACATATCGCATCAACTATTTTAAAGAGGTTCTCATCTTTTTTCTGAGGTACTCCTTTAATTTCAACGTTATTTAAACGAGATCGCTGCTCGACCATGGAATATTGGAGTTTGAGGTTGGCTATATCATCATGGAGTGTATTTATCTCTGACTGACTCTGTTCCAGTTTAATCAAGTCATTTTGTGTGCTACAAAGTTTGTTGGATAATTCCTCAATCTTGGTGCTAGAGAAGTCACAGGATAATTTGACATCTTCCATATCTTCTTTTAAGGTGTTCACATCCTTAATAAGGTTGGGAAGACAGGCCAGTTGCAGTTTAAGTTCGCGTATTTCGTTAAATATCTTCTCCAAAGTCATCGGTTCCCCAGATGCAGCAGGAACTGGAGATGTAGATCTGCAGGATGGACACTTCCAGGTGGATCTGCGATCCGTTCCCAGCCTCCTCCAGCCCGACTCAGAGATACCCGCGCACCCAAAGTCCAGCTGCTTTTTACATGAGGCGCATTGAACTCCATCAGTGAAGACCGCATTACATAATACACACTTCATGTTGACGTATAACTGATTTAAATCTGAATTTAATTTAATACACTTGGTGCTTAAAAACAAAAGAAAAAGAAATAAAAAAAGGTTGTCAATGTATGGATTCACTTGAATCGCGTGCTGTGTATACGAGTGATCGTGCCGGACTGATTTCGAGAGGAACTCCAGTAAATTAATTTATAGCTAAGAAATCACAACGTATAGCACTTCAAGTGACAAGCATCATCTACTATTCGCTGTACACAATAACATAAAGAAATATATTGAAATAAAGTATATCTATAGTTACAGCAGTGATAGCTCAATGGATAAAAAAACAGCTATTAACTAACGGTCCCTCGTTCGAAACTTGGGGTTTACATGTTCCATTAAATTTGCATTTTCGAATTTATGTACATATTTGTAATTATCACTTGCTCGTCGGTGAAGAAAAAAATCGCGTGGAACGCACGTCCATATTTAAAAAAAGTTATTTGACAGGTCAAATAACTAATATATATAAATATAAATTTTTAAAATATGGACGTGCGTCCCACGCGATTTTTTTTCTGAGAAGAGTTTGGTTTTCCCTCGGGGTATTAGATATCTGACGGCCGTTGCTGTATATCAGTATTTTTCTCCAAATTCTTAGGAGAAAGTAGAGGAATAGGAATAGGCTAAGTTGAAACAGCTCACTACCTTTTTGTCTTCTGTTTGTCAACTAATTAACTTATCTTCTTTGACAAGGAGAAAAGATGTAGGAGACGTAGGAAGAAGATGGAGAAAAATGTTTTGGTAGAAGTTAGAACTTTGATAACTGACAGCGCATATATGCCTTTTCGTGAATTTCACCCAGTAGCTTGGACGCGTCGGTGGGTTCATTATATATAGAGAGTTTCGCTGAGCGTCTTGAACGCTTAAGTGAGTACTGTTAATTCTACTATATTATATTTATGTCTATGTATAAGATAGGTCTGGTTTTGTCTCTGGGTTGTGGAGGACTGCCGTCGCTCCATGGAATCAGCAGACCTTTCTTTGGCCACACGTCTTAAATAATATAATTTCTTGACATGCGGGTTTCTTCTTTCACAAATTTAGTAGTACATCTCCATACCAGGCACACACATGAACCTAGGAACAGTCGCTTGTATAATTTATACATTACGGAACCCTAAACATGTGCTAAAATAATTTAATTCATCATATAATTCGTACGTTTTTATTAGTGCGTATTCTTAGAACATAATACAGTAATTTATCGGTCCGGAAATAAATAAATGGTCGGGGATTCTTTGAAAGAGCGCCCAAAGCTCCGAAATTGAATTTTACTCCTGTAAGGGCGTATAGAAAGCCTTAAAATCACAATGAATGAAAATTCAGTGGAACATTCGCACATTTTGCTTCCTCGTCTCTAGTAGAAAAAGAAATACTATGGATATTATTACTTTTAACGAGTATATATAAAATCCTGTATTTATATTATGTATTTGACGAGCTCGGGGGCGCAGTGGTTAGTGACGCTACTTTGTCACCAACGCTCGTGGGTTGATGTCTGTTTGTCTTGGTGTGGGTGTTTTCTATGTATCATGAGTGTATTTATCAATGTTTATCTATTGTCCAGCAACCATAATACAAGCTTCGCTTACTTTGGAGCTGGATTTTTCTGAATTTTTCCGACAACACGTATTTATTTTTTTAATAAAATATTTTGTGTATTTCAGAAACGGCTCGAATGATCAAATTTTGGGATTAGATAAGGTTAGAATGGTACCAATGTGCATTATATATTATAAATTGTAATTATTATGTTATTTTTTTTTATAACTAGTGCATGCCGAAAGGTAAAATTTAGAAGGTGCTCATAAGAAATATAATGTTAACAACTGTTGTTACCTACATTTGCAAATAAATGAATTAAATTGAAGGGTTTGCTTTTATATACGTCTTCATCTTAGTGTTATGCCGGTCTCAATTCTATTGGGATCTGTGTTTTTTTATGTCTTTCTGTGTAATATCGCAATTTTTCAGGAATCACACTTATACAGATAACAACAATGATAATCTAATTAATAAAGAACCCGCCTGTTGACCCACTGGTCCTTGGTTTGAATCCTTGCATGTACCACTAAATTCATTTCGGGTTTATGCACATAATTAGTGACTGTCACTTACTCGGCGGTGAAGGAAACCATCGTGAGGAAACTCGCACGTTTAAGACAATAAATTTCGTAAGGCTCGTGACCGAACCGTTTTTCTATACTACGTCGGGTGGCATACAAGCATACAGCCCACCTGATGTAAAGCGGGTACCGTAGCCTATTAACGCTTACATTATATTAAGTATCACTCGCGCGATGCCTCCTCTGCTGCTTACACAGCAACTCCTTGGGAGCTTACTGGTGACCTCACTCACACGCAGGAACAGAACAACCCTCTAAGGAGTTGTTATTTGGCTGCGGTTTTCTGTGAAGTGGAGGTACTTCCCCAGACGGGCTGCTTTGATGCGCTCTACCTCTCTTAAAACATCCAGACCAATACAAACAGCCATGTTCATGCATACAAATGTTTTCCTTGTGTGGGAATCGAACCCACGAGCGTTGGTGTCACGTCATTCACGACTGAGCTACCGGGCTCGTCAAAACCTACGAACGGTCTAGTTTTCACACCAGGTTGTGGAGATCTGACAGCAGTCGCTCCATTTAAAAATCAGTCTTCTTCTTCTTAGCGTTGTCCCGTTTTCTAATCCATTAGAATTAGCAGGGTCCGCTACTTAAACCTAAGGATTCGGCGAAGATATTGATTTTACATGGACATTTGCAATTATGACTTGCTCGGCGGTGAAGGAAAAAATGGTGAGGAATTCCACACATCCAAAAAAATATATTTCGAAAGACGTCTGAGCTATCCTAAGAAAGATCTGGATTTTCCCTTGGTTGTGGAGGTTTGATGGCAGTCGCTCCATGTAAAAATCAGTGTATTTGCCAAATCCTTAGCCTTGAGTAACGAACCCTGGTAATTGTAATGGATTAGGATACGGGATAACGCAAAGAAGAGGAGGACAGATTTTTAAATCAAATCAAATCAAATTGTTTATTTTGCATGAATACAGGTTACATTAAGGATATTACAAGAAATATTAGGTTCTATACCGTATTCTACCATTACAGTGTACAAAATTATGCATAACATAGTGATGAAATTGTCAATTGTTTGCATATCGTCCTTTAAGAAATCATATACTTACATATATTTTATTATTAATTATTGAATTATATTAAACAAAATGTCAACACATATTAATATTATCATTGAAATATTCATTAATACTATAATAAGCTTTATTTAGGAGAATGTCCTTGACTTTCTTCTTAAAGGCGAAAAAATTTTTCATTTCTAGTATGTGTTTAGGTAACTTGTTATACAGCTTTGGTGCCATTACAAATACACTGCTGTGGTACATCTTGGATTTTGACATTGGAGTTCTAATCTTATGGCTGTTGCAGGCACTTACTAGGTGCTGAAATAAATGTGCGTTGCCTTTGACGAATAAAATACTATTCAAGATATATAAACAAGGTAAAGTGAGGATTTTATGTTTGATAAAATATGGTTTGCAACTGTCTCTTTTTTGCAGATGACAGACCGATCTGAGACATTTTTTTTGAGCTTTGAATGCTCGATCTTTGTCTGTCGAATTGCCCCAAAAGATTATCCCATATTGTAAAGTGGATGTAACGTATGCGTGGTAGGATGTCAATGCCGTTGCATGGTTAACTACATTTGAGAGCATGTAAAGGGCATATGAATACTTGTTTAGTTTTGTACAGACTTTTCCAATATACACCCTCCAATTAACATTACAGTCTATGTCAAGTCCTAGGAACTTAGTAACATTAATTTGTTGAATTTGTTTGCCATTATAATTAATGTTCAAAGGTAATAATTGTTTAGTTTTGTTTTCAAATGTCATAACTTTTGTCTTGTCGATATTAAGAGTAAGATTATTTTGTTTTATCCAGTTAATTATGTCAATCAATGTATTTTGTATGTCTGATTCCTGTGATTTCATGTCATTTGCAATAAAAGTCATTAATATATATGATGAACAGCAATGGACCCAAGATACTACCCTGGGGAACTCCAAACAGCACTGATCTGGGTTTTGACATGTATTTAGTTTCTATTTTTGTTTTTATGTCCATTTTTTCTATGACAGTGTATTGTTGCCTGTCGCTTAAATATGATTTTATAAGTTCAGCAACATTATCTCGTATTCCATAATCGTACAATTTGTTTATCAAGATATTGTGGTCAACACAGTCGAAAGCCTTGGATAAGTCCATATATAGTGCACTAACATTTAGTTTTTTGTCTACACTGGACATGACTGTCTGAAGAAAATTATAGATGGCTTTATCCACGGTTTTGTTTTTCCTATAACCGTGTTGTTGATCAACTAAAATATTGCTAGTCTCGAAATAATGGTATAGTCTGTCGTAGATAACTCTTTCTAATATTTTTGAAAAGATGGGTATGAGTGCTATCGGTCTATAATTCTTTAAGTCTTCTTTGTCATCTTTTTTAAAAAGTGGCTTAATAATCGTATGTTTCAGTTTATTAGGAAAGATTCCGCACTCTATACACAGATTAATAATATAAGAAAGTATAGGTGCTATTTGTGAGCATACATATTTTATTACCTTGGTAGATATGTCATCAAAGCCTGTACTATTTGTGTTTTTTAATGATTTAATGTGTTTTGTTATTTCATGTGGTGTAGTCGGTGACATAAAAAATGATTTGCTGGTTTTAACAGATGTTTTGATAGTTCTGTAGGTTTGATGACTACGTGGCATTATTTGATCGATAAAATGGTTATTAAAAGCCTGGGCTATCTCTATGGGATTAGTTATAATTTTACCTTTTATTTTTATTTGTTGAATATTATGTTTGGGTAATCTGCTCTTATTGTTATTGATTACATTCCATGTAGCCTTTGTTTTGTTGTCGGCTGTTTTTATAACATTTTGTGCTTTTTTTGTTTTATTTATTATTGTTTTTAACCGCTTAGTATAGATTTTAAACTTTTCTTTATTATAAACGTTGGGTGATTTTCTATATTCCCAAAGCATTTGTCTCTTCCGCAAAGAGCATTTTTTAATTCCTTTTTTAATCCATTTCGGTCTTTTCGAAATATTTATTTTTAATTTGATTATAGGAAAACACAAATACGCTATGTCAGGATTCGATAAGTTATATATGTCAATAAAGGTAAGAGAACTTAAGTAATTTTTAAATTTTATCATATTTTCTTCACTAAAATCTCGTCTTTTGATGTACCAGCTCGTTATTAACCTGAATATTTTTACTGGACATTTTAATAGCTGTGCAGTGTGATCTGATAATGCGAATTCTAAGACCTGGCATTTCGCTCCTCTTATATTATGAATAATATTATCTATGCAGGTGCCACTGGTCATGCGAGTCGGTTCTTTGATATGTAGTTTAAGATTGTAACCTAGCACAAACTGTTCAAAGTTTTCTGATACAGTATTATCTTTCTTAAGTCTGTCAATATTAAAGTCTCCACATATGACTAGTTTCCTTTTATTGTAAGCGTATTTGTCTAAAATTGTACCTAAGCTGTTGAGAAACGTCTCATGCGACGTTCGGTCCATTTTGGGAGGTCTATAAATACACAAGATCATAATATTATGCCCAGTCAATTCAATAGCACTGCATTCAATAATGTTTGGAATACCAGCTTTCTCTACTTCATTAATTATTTTAAATTTATGATTTTTTCGTACAAGTATGCAAGAGCCACCATGTCTAGTAGTTCGAGTAAAACATGATGCAAGAATGTAATTAAGAATTTTTGGTATATCTAAGTCCCCCTTTATCATGTTGTGTTCTGTTATGCAAACTACATCTATTTGATTATAGTTAGTTACCAAGTTCTCAATATGTACCGACAATAAATCAGACTTCGCCAATAGACCATTTATATTTTGGTGGAGAATATTAATGTGTTTGGACACGAAAAAAATTTCTTGAATCGCTACTACTATTCTTAAGTTGTTCTTGTATAACGCTTTCGTTAGTAATTTTTCCAACGTATTTTTGAATATATTTAGAAATATCATTTAAAATAACCTACACCTACACCTTGCCTGTTTATAGTGCCATTGTACTTTGAGAACATTTGAAAAGTACAATGTAAATTTTTGTTAGAGTCTAATATATAACATTTAGGTGGAGCCACTGCCCACAGATCGAACCCGTGCGAAAACCAGACCGTCGTTAGGTTCCATCATACCTGGAAATATCATGTCTGGAAATAATTCAGCACAGACTACCTGTCCTTAATAATCTTTAATTTTACTATTTGATATCATTATTGTACCAATATGGTTATGTATTTTTTTTTTTATAATAAATGTAATATTTAATTGACAATTTTAAAAGACATATATTGGCAAGTTTCTTTCGGCATTTCTTCTTAGCCAATGGTCATTTCCGAAATGCTAGTAGATAAAAAAAAAGGAAAAAAGTGAATTAAATAAGATACAATAAGATTATGTTTCAAAAAATGTAAGACGTGTCTAAGTGCCCGCGAGGGCCCAATGGTAAATAAAGATTTTTTATCTTTTTATCTTTATACGTCTTTCGAAATTGAATGTCTCAGATGTGCAGGTTTCCTCACGATGTTTTCTTTAACCGCCGAGAAAGTGATAATTACAAATATACATATAATTACAAATATACATATAATTACAGATATACATATAATTACAAATATACATATAATTACAAATGTACATAAACTCACTCAGGATTCGAACCGGGAACCAGTTGATCAATAGATCGGTTCTTTATCCATTAGAATATCTCTGCTGTTATCCATGTAAGCGTGCTTTGATGTGCCCTACCTCTCTTAAAACTTACTACATTTGAGCTTCGGATGGCACGTTAAGCCGTCGGTCCCGGCTGTTGTCGGTAGATGACAGTCGTTATGCTCAGTCAGTGGCCCTTCTGCGGCTTGAAAACACTGGCTTCCGCCAATCCGCAGTTGAGCAGGGTGGTGGAAGTAGGTATGCTCTAAACCCCTTGTGTCATATCCCTGCAGTAGAATGAGTTAACATATTATATTACTAGTCAAGTAAAAGGCAAAATAAATAAATATCATAAAGAGGTAATATTAGTTTATTTGTAGGAATTAATTAATCACAAAAATACCCATCTTTTCACATCAGAGCAGCCCGTCAGGGAAGTACCTCACAGAAAACCGTAGCCAAATAATAATTCCCTGAAGGTTTGTTATTTGCCTGCGAGTGAACACCAGTAAGATTTTACTTAGTAACGGGGATGGCAATGATGCGCATGCAGTGTATTGCAAGTGAGCATAGTCGCCGTTAACCACGTCACATAAGCTGGCCCGTATGTTTGATTGTCTCCCGATGTGATATAAAAAAAAATCGATTTGCAGCAAACTTGATACGTCGGCAGCAGGAGTGGCAATGCACGCGTGTCAAAGTGACAGGCACGCAGATAAAAGTTAAAGACATTTTATTTATTTATTTATTCTTTGGAAGACCAGCAGCTTTTTAAATCATGTTACAGTAAAAAAACTTATAAACAACAGAGAGCCTTCAAGTCTTCACTTATAATATTTAAACTAAATACACATAACACGAACATAAATAATACATAACTTAACAAACATTTACATTATGATAGAAAGGTACACATATTACAATATGCCAGTATGCCACTGGTCATTTGGTGTAATGTAATCTTGTATCTACTACATAATTTATGTATTTTTCGAAAAAAAAATCACTACGTCGCAGCATTTTCACCGCCGGTACACTCGTATTGAATATACCAAGATTTTGTTGACGGTTTAGTTTATTGAATTTGCTAGTTGCTCGTTGCAAGAATGAATTAAAGCGATAATTATTTTGAACCAGTGTTACCTCATGGTAATTTTGGAAGGAATATTAAAGTTTAATTTGGACAGCAGTTCGAGACAATCGATAGCTCCAGTAGTAATTTTAATCACATTAGATCACTGATCTCACGGCATTAGGAAAGTGGTAATAAATTGAATTTGGCACAATAGTTTAAGTAATTTTTCGTATGTATGTATATCTTCACGCCAGGTCCCTTGCAGGGTAGGTAGAGAGAACCGAGCGCCATAAGACGCCGTCCTTACATACTTCACTCGTTTCTCTAACATTCATAGCTCTTTTCATGCATGCTCGCCTGTTCCTGGGGCTCCTGACACCTTCTGATAAAACATGACCAATTTGGTCATGGTAGGTTAGTCTCGGTCTTCCTCGGCTCCTCCATCCTTCCACTTTTGCATTGTATATCTGTTATGTCATTCTTTCGTCCTGCATTCTTTCTATATGTCCGAACTAAGTAATCTTTCGATTTATATATAATATATATCTATATATAATATATAAGTCGAAAGCAGAGATATCTGATTAACTCCTTCTGAATATTCCCTATTCTATCGATGTAAATATTTTAATACGGGTCCAAATTTGAGACATATATTCAAGAGAAAGCGAACATAAGTACAGTATAATATTTTAAAGGTTTTTAAGCTTTTGTAGTCCGTCGATATAAGCATAACAAAACCCAGAACTTTGTTACAATATTGTTAATACGAGTATGTTCACTAAATATCAATTTGGAATCGTGTGATACTCCTAAATCATGTATCTTATGACACCGTTGAAGACTTTGCCCTTTAAGGTAGTAATTTGCAAAATATTAATTTTACCACTATACGTTATTACAGAGCATTTAGAAGGATTTAAGTCAAAACCATTTATGGCACAGTATTGATCTAGACGATACAAATCAGACTGAAGTGAAGTTACGTCGTCATAGGTAGTAATAGAGACAAATATCTTCATATCATCAGCAAAACACAGTAAATGTGATGAACGCAGGTGTGTGTGTTGATGTCATTTACAATGATAAGGAACAATATAGGTCCAAGAAGAGGGCCTTGCGGAACTCCACGAGGGACAATAACCCAGCTTGAAATGTAATTGTTGACCACTACAGGCTCAGATCTTTGAGAAATGTAGGATGTGAACCATCTCCGCAGGTCACCTCTTATTCTTATGGCTTCCAGTTTGAAAATCAGTCTTCCATGGTCGATCCTGTCAAAACACTTACTATAATCAGTGTAAATGACATCAACCTGCCTACCTTTGCTAATAGAATTTGTTATAAAGTCATTAAATAAGATAAGGTTACTAACAGTGCTGGACCGAACCCTTCAGGAAACCATCTTGCGAACTGATAAATGAACGATTTAAAGCAGAATAGACTTGGTCATAAATTATTCTTTCTAATGATCTGGTTTTCTCTGTAGAATGTGGATGTTTGACGGCAGTCACTCTATGTAAAAATCAATATCTTTGCCAAATTCTCAGGCTTAAGTAGCGTATCCCGCCGATCCTTATGGATTAGTAAACGGGATAAAGTTAAGAAGTTAAAAGAAGACTAAAGTAATAATCAAGCATACAGCCTGCTAGATAGTAAGGGTTTAGCTTACGAACACTTGTAACACCAGGGGCGTCACTATTGCGTTGCCAGTTCAGAGCATTGATCAACCTTGTATAAGAAGTTAGACTACTGTTATACATTATGTTTACTGTGCTAATATGCCTGGCAGAAATAATTCCTTAGATGTTGCACTGTTGAAATATTGGGGTCTGAGGCGTTGAAAGGAACGTTTTTACGTATTATATGTACGTTTAAAAGGATCCACGGATATTTGCTTGAGTTTTGTATTGCGATGGCAAAGAAATGGTATTTAGAGTTTCAATAATGACTTAATACCATATAAATGAGGTTATTCATTGAAAAATGATAATACATTTGCAATGGGAGCAAAGGACGCATACACATCAACTTCGTCACATTTTTACATATACTTTGGCTGGATTGTGGTCGGTAATGATACAATAATCCAGGTAGGTACATTCTTCCCGCTAAGTAGCTGTTTGTGTGACGGCACTAGCCAGACTTATGAAGTTTGAGAATCGCACAAACTGTCGACAATAGTGCGATTCTCGAATTTCAAATTATTAATAATAGCGTCATATTACGATATGAATATATTGATATTCCGTGCTTCGAAGGGCACGTTAAGCCGCCGGTCCCGGCTGTTGTCGATAGATGACAGTCGTTAAGCAAAGTCATTGGCCCTCGGGCGGCTTGAAAACAATGGCCTCCGCCAATCCGCATTTGAGCAGCGTGGTGGAGTATGCTCTGAACCCCATCGGTTGAAGGGAGACCCGTATCCCTGCAGTGGGATGAGTAAGGGTTGATGTGATGATGTGGTGGATATAAATTATGGTATCAGATTTCTACTTCCTACATATTCAACGAAACATGCAAATATTTTTTATAATATTATAGTTATCAAATAGTAACTAGTACTGGATGCATTGCTATCGGTTTTCGTATATTTTATTTTTATATTTCATGTCTCATAACCTTGGCGCAAGAGCGAGCAATAAGTTGACAATGATTTATCGCAATGGGATGGTATGGCAGCGCATAAAATACGAACAAACACAGCGACAGATATAGAAAGAACGAAAGAAATATTTATTTGGCTGAAACCACTGACACACTACACCTAATAAAAAAGTAAACAAAGAAAAATGGGTGAAAGTGTAAAAAAATATGTTTGCTATGGAGGTATGTAAGGATCAAGTGACGTGGCCCTCGATTCTCTTTGCCTACTCTGTAAGCGACCTTGCGTGAAGATATAGTACCTTTATAGATAAATAAAACTAAATAACGTATCTGTTTTATTGTTGGTTCGTCTGAAATCCGCAACTCAATTATTCAAATCGACTTTGAAACTTTTAAAAGTCCTAGACAACACTTAACAAAGTTTTCAGTAGTAGTCTTCAATGGGCATCTGGTAATTAGCGGGCTAATGTTATTTTTAAGGAAAACAATAAATATAGGAACAATAGATTTGTGTGAATTTGATAGATATTATTTGAAGGAAGAGACCATCATGACGGCATGCCTGGGGAAATAAATGTCAGAGAAAACCATAATTAAATTACAACTACCCAGAGGGTTGCTGTTTTTCAGTGAGTGTGTTAGGTTACCTGTAAGCTGTTAAGGAGTTGGTGTGATAACTCAATACTTGTTGGTGTGATACTACCCTGCATTGTAGGCAAGGTAGGTCATATTGTTGTATGATTTACGATTTTGTATAAAAAAAATAGCAACAGTTATACGGTTTCCGCTCCTTTTATTCCGTTACTTTTTGGAAAAAGGATCGAAATTTTAGCTAATTAAAAAAAATAAGATGGACTAGGTTAGATGAGAACCTGTTTTAGGGTACCGTTTCTACAATTAGACCATTAGCAAATATTTTCATTACCCGTCCTAAAAACTTGTGTAAATTTTATTATTTAACATTAATTAATAATTTTGACACAGGTTCAAAAACCTAAATTGTTCAGAATTTGTAATTCCTGTATTGCCAGTGTTGCATACCTCTTTTCCTTTTATATTCTTTTTATAAATGTTATTTAAATTTTGTATTTGTCTTTGCTCTTTTTCTATGTCTTTTGTTTTCCTTGTCAAAAACGTATTACATATTGAAGTGCTACATATAATTTAGTATTATTTTCCATCCATTATTCCCTTTCTTATAATTTAATAAGTACAGTTCATTGCTTAGTCGTCTGCAATAGCCAGGTTCAGGTGGTAATTTTATTGAATTTTACAACAACAATTTTTTTAACAGGCGCGAGTAACCCCTCGTTATATAGTGATTTTGACATGGGGATGACTACCGTCCGACATCCACAACCCAGAAGGTAAACCAAATCTTTATTAGACTAGGTCACATATTTTTCTAAATATAATATTTGGACGTGCGGGTTTGGTCACGATGTTTCTCTTCACCGTCGAGTAACTGATAATTAAATGTACGTATATAAATCCATAAACACAAACTTGGTGATTCGTACTCACAACAGGATTGAAACCAGTGATCGGTAGCTTAATAGGCTGATTCTTTATCCACTGGGTTATCACTTCTCATAAATATTTTTATATCTTGGTTCAATGATGCCAATCTGAGCAGGCAATATATTAAGTTAGCCTTATTGCGTTTCGAACACTGCCCCATTTGTAATGTTAACCTTTTTAATGAAAGAAATGGACATTGACAAACACAATGTGTTGTTTGAAACAAAATCAACGACTTAAGGAGGCCAATACATTTACTGATGAACTGTGTTAGGAATAATAATGAGACATTTAAAGATCAGCTTAAATAAATCGCAATAGATGTTGGTTTAGTCCAGACTATAGCTGAAATCAGAAACAGCAATTGTGGATTATCACTCCAATAGTGGATAAAGAATCGGGCAATTAACCAACTCTCCCGTTCGAAACCTCATATAACTAAGTAGGTACTCTGAATAAACGCGAACTTTATCAGTTCTGCTGTCACATGATATCATACGCTAACAGATACCGCAATGAATATTGTCATTTTCGGAAATAACATTGAATTTAAAAATGTTTATGGTGCATTCATAACATCTTTGATGCATTCAAGACCATAAAATTCGTCAATTTAGTAGGTACATTGCACAGAATGAAATATTCTCAGTTGGTTTTGTTTTTACACAACGTCGGGAGGCATGCACGCATACATCCCGACTGATGTTAACTGGTTACCGTAGCCTATGGACGCTCGTAACACAGCTACTCCTCGGAAGCTTACTGGTAACCTCACTCACAGGAAAGGATAGGCAGGAATACAACAATGTTGTTGTGGCTGCAATTTTCTGTGAGGTAGAAATACTTCCCTTAGTTAGACTGATTTGGTACGCCAAAAAATCCAAACCACACATTAGTTCATTAGTAAATTGCATCCATGCGAAATCGGGTCGAGTCGCTAGTTATTAATGAAACTATAACATCTATCTAAAGCGCGTTTAAGTACCCGAGATAAAGAATGTAAACAAACATTCAGGTGAACACAAAATATTTTATTGAATACTAGCTGCTGCCCGCGGCTCTGCCCACGTTGAGTCAAATAACGTAGCCTATGTGTTAATCCAGATCATAATCTATCTACGTGCCAAATTTCATTCAAATCCGTTCAGCCTCGACGACGAGCTCGGTGGCTCAGTCGTGAATGACGCGACTTTGACACCCACGCTCGTGGGTTCGATTCCCATACAAGGCCAACATTTGTGTGCATAAACATGTCTGTTTGTCTTGGCCTGGATGTTTTAAGAGAGGTAGGGCGCATCAAAGCAGCCCATTTGGGGAAGTACCTCCTCCACCTCACAGAAAACCGCTGCCAAATAACAACTCCCTAGAGGGTTGTTGTGTTCCTGCCTGTGAGTAAGGTCACCAGTAAGCTCCCAAGGAGTTGCTGTGTAAGCAGCAGAGGAGGCATCGCGCGAGTGATACTTAATATATCGCTAGCGTTAATAGGCTACGGTACCCGCTTTACATCAGGTGGGCCGTATGCTTGTATACCTCCCGACGTAGTATAAACAAAAAAACAAAGCCGTATAAGCGTGAAAGAGCAACAAACATCCATCCATACATTCAAACTTTCGCATTTATAATATTAAGTAGGATTGTACTCTTTTCCCTCTTAGCGTTACCACCACTATGTTATGTCAACGTTTATTTAGTGTATATCATGGATTTACATTAACAACAGACATTGAGGTCAAAACCAAAATCCCGACTCGTGCAAAACTTTGCCTACATACTGAAAACATAAAGGTAGAGATACAAAGTAGGCATTTTTTATTACATATAAATTGAATCTTATGGCGCTCGGTTCTCTCTGCCTACCCCGCAAGGGACTCGGCGTGAAGATATATATACATACATACATATAAACTGAAAAACAATAAAGAATATAATATATTATTATAAACTACTAATATGAGCAGATTGTAATCAAAATAAAGGTCCGTTTTGTCCAATCGTAGTCACACGTCATTATTAAATATGTTACAATATCAACATGGAACAAACAGTCGCAAAAATCAACATACTTCAATATTTAACTGTTTCTCTTTTGCTTTTAATATTTATTGTGTGACCTTTTAGTTACGTGCGTAGGTTTTTGCAACAAATAGAATTGTCCGCCTACTAAACGTCCTCCTACGACGTAGATCACTGAACTAGAAGACTTAATAACGATCTATTTGTAAAGTAATATTCATGTAACTTAAACTAATTTAATTAAACTCTGTAATAGTCAAAGTCAAAGTTAAAGTCAAAATCTTTTTATTTCGTAAAAATGGCTACATTTGTTTGGAATCGTCACAATTTTTTTCCCTACCGTGCAGTTTATGACTAGGTGAGCACTGATAAAAATACTGTCAAAAAACTCAGGCATCCCTCTTTTGGTATCCAAACAAATTTACATATTTTGTTAATTACATTATAATTGAATCGACTCACTCCCAGGCATTTTTATCATTAATATAGTCAGATACTTTATAATATGCCCTGCTACACAATTTGGCTTTAATAGTAATAGGAAGATTCATGCTCCGTTGGATGAATGCAAGAGGAAAGAACGACGATAGATATACACCGTGAAAATAAAATGATGTAGGTGCCGAGGAAGAGGACTCACGATCTCTATTAAGTAGGTCTTGTATTATCAGAAGATGATGTCTGTAGCCCTAGAACCGGCAAACGTTCATTAAAAGAGCTATGAATGTTAAAGAACCGAGTGAAATATATAACGAGCGAGTTAAGTGTCGCTCGGTTCTCTGCCCTGCTCTGCCTATCCCCCAAGGAACCTGACGTGAAGTTATAGATATGAGTAACATTTATTTACCTTTACCTTGTACTAGCTAGTATCAGATGCATTGATACCGGTTTTAGTATATTTGATTAGTATCTTATCGCCAGAGCGAACAATAAGTTGACGAAGTTTTATCTCAATGGGTATGGCAGCGCATAAAATATGAACAAACAAATAATCAAATTTATTTTTTAATCTACAATATAGTGACATATATAGAAAAAAAGAAAGAAATATTTATCGTTAGACACCACTGACAATACACACAATACAGTATTGTCTTAGGTTTTCGCGATTGTTAAACATTGAAATAAACATTTTTTAACGGAAATATCGCGTATTTTATTCACCAAGAACCAGTAGATATGATTTTTATGAGAGAAAATCCTTTATCCTCTCAACTATATTAAAATACCAACATAGCAAACAATATTGGAATCACAATTATTACTTAAATTATTACAGGTTGTCGTGCTTTTTACTGCAATGATACTAGCTAGAACATAATTCACCTCTTTCTTACCCATTTCTCTCATCACTTCATCTCTTATGAACCTATTTTATTTTTTAAATTAAAGCTTTGGTTGAAGCTGCGTTTAAAGTTCATATTGCATAAAAGATTAAGGGATGTCAATGAATCGATATATTAATATCGATCCTTACAAAGTCAGTTTTTAGTTATCAAAATCAGCAAGGTGGACGAGAAATCCTTATGGAATGGTACGACTACGTCTGTTCATTTGTCATTTCCATCCCTATTGTAGAAGTTTATAATGTGATAAACCTGAAATAATTACAGTTGATAAAGTTTAATACATATTCGCGTGCAATTCCAAGTATAAGATTTCAAGTTTCACAACCCTGAATAAAATTATTTATAGCACTCGGGGATAATGTAAGATAAGATAAGATAACACCTTCGATATTTATGAGCGTTTGAATTTACTAAAATGACAAGTTATTCTAGACCCAGCGCTTACGATTGTGCTTTGATCAGTCAACCTGTCAAGTTCTTCTATATGTTACGACCTAGTGATCAGTTTAGTAAAAATTAATTTCCGAACAAAGTTATCGCAAATAATTACTCATAATATATTTATTTAAACTCTTATGACAGAACAAAGTATAATTTTCAGTCAGTTTCGTCATCGAAGTCTATTTTGAAACTCGTAGCTATTAAAAAAGAAAACAAGCACGTTTCCGTAATCGTAAAAGTAAAGCGAAAGTGGGACAGTTAAGATAGTAGGCATTTCAGATTAATTTGTGTGCAATATTTTACACTAACATTTTGACACTCGTTTGTTAAATGGTGTACCAAAACGCACCCGCATGACCTCTTCAAGCCTTTGAAGATTTTGTGTTATTTCAACGGGATATAAAGTATTTATGCGTTTACATGGCAGTTGGTAGAGATAACCCAGTCGAAAAAGAACCGGCTTATTTACCAACTGGTCCTCGGCTCGAATCCTGGCATTTATCACTAAATTCGGGTTTTCGGATTGAAGTCCATATTTGTAATTATCACTTGCGGTGAAGGAGAACGTCGTGAGGAAACACACAAATCCAAAAAAATGTACTTATTTCTAAAGACGCGTGACTAACCCTGAGAATCGAGTTGTGGAGGTGTGACGACAGTCGCTCCATATAAAAATCATTATTTTGTCTAAATTTTTAGGCTTAAGTAGTGGACCCTGCCAATCCTAATGGATTAAGAAACGGATATAATGCTAAGAAGAAGATATAGCAGTAGGCAGAGAAACATGGATCCACACATCAGAAATCAAGGAATAATCAAAACGGTGAAACAGTTAAACTACGCCGAGGAAGGTTAGTGCAGCTTTATCGGCAGCATCTCATTGGACTCGAAGGATTACAGTCGTACTGCAAGACGGTATCTTATCTCTGTTACCTTTTACATTTACTAATGAATTACGCAAAGTAATTAGTTCTCCTTACCATGTCTCTAAATGTATACCCATTTAGGGTGCTCTTCGTAGACATATTTCAAATGGATGTGTTTGATGAATGGTTATACTGTATAGACATGAACTGAAAGCTTTGACCTCTTAATTCATCCTTCCAAAACTATTGTTGTCGGTAGTAGGTAATTTTGACGAATTAATTTTTCGGTGGCGCAGTGGTTAGTTCCGATACCCACACACGACAAACATTTGTATGCATGAACATGTCTGTTTGTTTTCATCTGGTGTTTTTAAGAGAGATAGGGCGCGTCAAAACATCCCATCTAGGGATGTACCTCCATCTCATAGTAAACAGCAGCCAAATAACAAGAAGAATTGTGTCACTGCGTGTGAGAGAGGTCACTAGTAAGCTTCGCTTGAGTGATACTTAATGTATTGCAAGCGTTCATACGCTTTACATCAGGTGTGCTTGTATGTCTCCCAACGTTGTATAAATAATATTAAGAAGTAGCATGAAATTAGGTGGGCTACAACGGTGCTTCGATTTTTTTCTCAAGTAAAATTATAAACTTGGCATTGATCATAGATGAGATTTCATCCTAGATACTAGACTAGGTAGGTTAATGATATCAGTAAACGTATTCGGTTTTCTTTTAGTTCTCTCAGGTACCTATTATGTCCATACCTAAATTTAATTAATCTTAATGAAATTCATTCAAAATTACATAATTTAACTCCAGACCTTCATAATTTTTTTCTCATGCTAGGGTTAAATGTCTTCAAAGAAATTCCTAACAGAGGTTTGTTCGCTATTCTTTCCACATTCCACTGCAGGAATATGGGTCTCCCTTTAACCGAATGGGTTTAGAGCATACTCTGCAACGCTGCTCAATTGCGGATTGGCGACGGCCAAGGCCCCTGAAGACCACACAGGTTTGGTATAACAACTGTCATCTATCAACAACAGCCGGCGCTGATGGCTTATAATGCCTTCCGAGCACGGAGAAACTCGAGAAATTACTTAATCTGCTCTGCAGTATCTTTACACTATTCTTTAACACAAAGGTATACACTTGGAATATTATAATCAACAAAAGATTTAGTATAGCTTGACCGTCACATGTGGCATCTGGAAGAGACGTCAGCATTTCCTCTGGAAGTCAATACATAATCAAGTAAATATTTATTCCTATACAATAATTGAATCCATCCATAATCATTGCTGTCGTAGTAGTCATGTCTCTTAACCGGTACATGTTTTTTATATCTCAAAAGCAATTTAACTTTTAACTAAAAAATTTTAGAGTAAAATATGTCCTGTTAATATCTATCTTAATCTGGTCCCATGCTCATTTTGCCTTAGAAAGCCATATTCAAAACGGATTTGAAAAGCTTTCACACGGATTTCATACTATGTATATATATTGAATGAAATCTTTTCGATTCCGGTTCGAATGGTGTTTTGAGGCAATGTCAATATACTGGTGAAAATCCTCTGAAGATTATGACGATTAGTTTAAAGGTTATTAAAAAAAGCTTTAAGAACAATCTTTTTTATGACAATATTTTGATTAATCTTTCATTATACTTCTTTGATATAATGTTTTTAAAATGAAACTTAAATTCACGTAACTGCAGCGCTGCCGCGCCAGTAAATGTAAAAAAAATACTTTTATTACTTTAAGTGTTATATATTTGAATTTGTAATTAATGTAATAAATTTGACAATATGTTGTTTAATGTGTCTGTATTTTTTTTATTGTTTAGTCTTAGAATGTCTAGGTGCCAATTTCCACACAAAGCTATCTTATCTTACCTTATCTTTGTTTATATATACTATTAAATATGTAAATAAATAAAGAAAATCTAGGAGTTAAGTTATATTGTTGATTTGTCTATTTTTCGTTTACTTTTGTTCTAATTTTTTGATACACATATTACGTTATTTCTTTTAGGTATAGTTTAGACTTTATTACAGACTGCAGCTTGCAGATTTGTTGCAGTTCTCAAAGCATCAAATTAGTATGTTATAATCTGCTCTGTCAATCGGTAAATTTAGTTTCGATCTAATGATAAATTTACACTTTACCTATTTTTATTGTCTGAAGTATATACGAGTAACATAAGAACTATTAGGAGTAATAGACAGAAAAATATTTGTGTTTGATAGGAATTTTAATTTATAGCTAATAGACCACCGGTGTCGTAAAAAAAAAGACATAAACGAACGAAATCAGCGTAGAGAAAATATCCATAGCCCGAAGCAAATGGTAAAAGTTTCCATTAACATGTCTATTTAAAATGGTAGCAATTAATTATTTTTTCATTATTCAACTAATGACATTGATAATTGTGAGCCAATTTAAAACAAAATCATTTACTACGTGTTCATTAATTTAAGAGTAATTTGTAAGAGAATAATTAGATGCATCCTGAGTATATCATAAATCGTAATAATTACGAATGATATCATAAGAAAGTCACATATTTTGGGTCATTATGACATTTTGTAATTATGTGTTATAATTTATTTTATAAGTGGTTTATAGCTAAGGTAATGGTGTAGTAAATAGGTATACTAGGATATAAATAGCTCTTAACTATGTTTAGATTCAAACATAACCTAGTTTGCGCGTGGTGCATCTTGCCAATTAAGATGCATGATACATACCCGTGATATCGATAAAAATACGCTGTAAAATCAAAAATTTGCATACTTTGCAATTCCAGAGTTGTTTTCGAATCCTTAAGAATTGAGGCATGACTCCCGGCCGAAGCTATCCAGTATTTCAAGAGAGCATTGGTTTCTTCAAAAAGCTGAAAGTTTTGAAGAACTCCCTGCTCTAAAATATTGGTATTTATCAGGTGTAGTTTATTAGAAAACCAAGGTAAGGAGTTGATTCTACAACCTAAGAGACTACGGAAGAAAACCCTACTGTAATTGCACAGTACACGACCTTTTGTTTTCAATGTGCGAGGCGGTAAATAAATGAGTTACGCAATAAAATTGGTAATTTGTCGATGTCGATATAATGTGGTATTTTCACATCACTTTAGCCTACTTCATTGTACAGTAGGTAATTACATTAGCTCCCGGTGGATTGAGTTGGACGTAGGAAGCTTTACAATTAAAAATTTTCAATTATTATCATGCTTTTATTTCAGAAAAAGAAATATCAGGTCCTCAGAAGCTGTAATTAAAAACCCATGAAATTGCTCGTTTTAAACACTGGCTAGTGTAAAGTTCCTCTTCATTGTACTAAGAATTCCAAATTCAAATAAATTTTATAAAATAGACGCACATCTTAAGAAAACACAGTTACTTATTTGAATTCTTGGCATTTAATTTTGACGAGCTCGGTGGCTCAGTCGTGAATGACGCGACTTTGACACCAACGCTCGTGGGTTCGATTCCCACACAAGGCAAACATTTGTGTGCATGAACATGTTTGTTTGTCTTGTTCTGGATGTTTTAAGAGAGGTAGGGCGCATCAAAGCAGCCCGTCCGGGGAAGTACCTCCACCTCACAGAAAACCGCAGCCAAATAACAACTTCCTAGAGGGTTGGTATGTTCCTGCGTGTGAGCGAGGTCACCAGTAAGCTCCCAAGGAGTTGTTGTGTAAGCAGCAGAGGAAGCATCGCGCGAGTGATACTTAATACATCGCTAGTGTTAATAGGCTACGGTACCCGCTTTACATCAGGTGGGCCGTATGGTTGTATGCCTCCTGAGGTAGTACAAAAAAAAACAGTAATTTCCTTCATGGTACGGATATTTTAGGTTAGGATCGCTACTTTAATATTAACGTCATGGGTTCAATTTACCGCACATCATAAACATTTGTGTGTATGAACATGTCTATTTGTCTTGATCAGGGTGTTTTGAGAGAGGTCGGGCGCATCCAAGCAGTCCTACTGGGGAAGTACCTCTGTAGAGTTTACAGTGTACTTAATAAAATAATAGTACGTTTTTATGTGTCCTAGGAAATGTATCTGTCAGCATTAGGTACATTTTGTATATACAGAGATCTATGGAACTAATAATGTGGATTATTATTCGAGTACCTGAACAAACTAGTTGTTACCTTGCTCTTCTCTATCGTATGGCGCTCAGCACTGCACCTAACATAAAACCGCAGCCAAAAAGATAACAACCCTTACAGGGAGTCGCGTCGCCCTGACGGGCTGTTATTATCTTCATACGAGTGAGTGATATGAGCAGTAAGCTCCTAAGGTGTTAAGCAGCAAAGGTGGTCGCGCGAGTGATACTTAATTAAGCAAGCGTTCATAGGCTACGATAACCGCTGTAATTCAGGTGGGTCGTATGCTTGGATACCTCCCATTGATGTATAAAAAAAATGGGTATTACTTTCTAATAAAAGCGTTGCGTTAAAGCACCAATGTAGCATAGACAGCTTATTAGCATCAGACTTCAATCATCTATACAGATAAATAAAATTGGAGTGTCTGTTTGTAATATTAAAATAACCGCTTTTTACTAAATGCATATGGATATATACACGGCACATATACCAAAATGAATATTTTTAAAATTTTTGTCCGTCTGTCTGTTTGTTCCGGCTAAACTCTGAAACGGCTGGACCAATTTTGACGGGACTTTCACTGGTAGGTAGACGACTGTTCAGAGCACAATATAGGGTACTTTTTATTCCGTAAATATTTAGGGTTCCTGCGTAAAATATGAAAAACTGTTAAAATTAGACGGAAATATCTTCCCTTCGCGGGACTTTGCACTTTTATTTTTAGAAATTTTATTTATTTTTATTTTTTTATTAATTATTAATATAAAATAAATAATAAAAAATAACTATTCCGCGCGGACGAAGTCGCGGGCACAGCTAGTATATTATTATATTCAATGATATTGGTCCCATTTAATCAGAAAGTGGCATCAAGAGCCTTTGAAACTGGTGAGGGTGTATGAAAAGTGGAATATTAAGGAAGCTAGTGCTGTGTGTAAGGATCAAGTCTGCTAGCGTTATCTCTGCTTGCTCGCAATCAGGGCATAGGTGTAAAGATACATATTAATAGCTCTCTCGGGGTAAAAGCAGGAAAGTAAGAACATATGGAGAATCGCCGAGACTAATTTGCATTAAATAGTTAATAGATTCAGGCGTTATTTTACGAAAGTCAAATTTACATACAATTTGAACTTGTAGCATGTTATTCTAACGAGTAACGTCTACAGCGCCTGAGGATGTCTCGTGGAGAGGCAAAACACGTGTCGCAGCGACGACCAGGCCAGTCGTGGCGGCGACGGTGGTGGGGGCATGCGGTTTCTGTTCCAGATGGCGGTCACCGCAGCAGCTGAGACAGTGACTACCGGAGCAGCCATGGCAGCGTCGGCATGATGCATCTACTAACGGTAGTGGGTGGGTGCCGACCGGCGCTAGGCCGCGTGAACTAATTGGTGGCGGAAGCACACAAAGCAGGTTAGATCAATTTCCATGTAATTTGCATTAGTAACTCAATTTACCGCTATGGGTCTGGTAAAGTAGAATACACAGCTCTGATTGTTCACGGGTCGACATGGCGTCACTTATTGGTTAACATGGCTTCCCATTGGTCAGTATGATATTTAGCGCTAAAACACTACATATTTGTGAGTGACGGGGGCCTTTGCCCCCGTTTTTTCCGTTGTTAAGTGGTTTATAGGTTTCTGGTAAAAACATACATGATCTTCTTTAGATTCAAGACTGCCCCTGCAATAATTTTCAGTACATATTTTCAGCGGTTTAGTCAATGAAAGCGTGCAAACAGATATACCTATGCTAACAGAGTTAGGTAGGTACATCTAGAATTATTGGTGTATAAAAAAAAATGTATGTGATGCTATTCTTTTTTAATGACTTGAAAATAAATCAGTTATTTTGAACCAGGAAGCGTGTATGAAAAGATATGAATATTACAGGAGGGAGTGTGGTTTGAAAGAGAACGGGACAGGCCCACCACTCATTCTCACCACTGTGTCTCCTGTGTAGCCAGAATTAACAGCGGCGACCACCAAAAAGGCAATGAACAGTGAAGTTCATTGCTGTCCCGGGGGTGAAACTACAGCTGCCTTGAAACTCGCAACGAATTTAATCACAAGAAATTTGTAGGAGTAGGAAGTTTTGGAATTGACTTTTACTCTTGGCAAAGTGAGTGACAGGAATATGACAAATAAGGCATTTAAAAACCTCAAAGAGATGGCTAATGAAGTTCAACTGCCATGCACGTGCGGTTTATCAAATATCTAACACTTGAAGGAGAACGTGAAATCATAGATAGATAGACAGACAGACATTTACATCATAAATATTATTCTTTTGTAATTAGCGAGCATTGCTTTGAGCACACCCAACAATGGGAATCCGTAACAATGAATCGAAAGCTGTTTCCTCGCGCCGTGATGGAATTAATTAATATTGAATTATGAAAACAAATGATTTAATTAATGCTCAGAAGTAAACGAAAGGGTTACGTCAAAGGGCAGGGCGTAGGGTTGTGAGACCTTGAACCACGAATAAATTAACTTTATCGCATTGACTCGAATAGTATAAAAGTCGTTCAGGTGCTTCGTTATTAGGCTGTATAGGATATTTTTGAAATGAAAACTTCTTTAGCGGCGTTGTGCACTTTTTGGGATGAGTAAAAAATGTTAAACTCGCGTCAGGACACGGACCCTGACCGTAAGATTTTGGTGAGAATTAGAACTTAAGTTCGCTGCAGCGCTAAAACATTAGTTACCTCTAATTAAACAATTAAAACATGAAGCGCTAGATCAACATCGCTGTTTGGTTTAAGCGGCGCAGGGCGATTGGCGATTGGTGAAAGAGTCGTTGACATTATGGATAAAAGATTTGAATTGATTTTTCTGAGAGATAAACTTTTTAATGTAAAATAATTGTAATAGTTCTGAAGTGTTAAATTTTTAATGTAATATAAATTGTCATGTTTGTGTACGGTAGCGCAATAAATGAATATTGTATTTTACCACATACATGATAGTACTTTCATACTGATAAATAAAGCAATTGGTGCGAAATTATTCCCTATCCATTCCGAAATATTCAAAAATGCACAACGTTATTGTTCAAGTTTTCACTTCTGCCGGCACTCCCGGAGTGCAACACGTTTTTTTATACAACGTAGGGAGGCATAAAAACATACTGCCCACCTGGTATAACTCGGTTACCGTAGTCTATAAACGTTTGCAATCCATTAATTATCAATCATGCGATGCCACCTCTGCTGCTAACATAGCAACTCCATAGGAGCCTACTGGTGTCCTCGCTCATACGCAGGAACAGAATAACCTTCCTGGGAGTTGTTTTTTGGCTGCGGTTTTCTGTGAGGTGGAGGTACTTTGTCAGATATGCTCTTTATGTGCGCCCTACCTCTCTATAAAATACCCAGACCAAGAAAAACAGACATGTTCATGCACACAAATGTTTGTCCTGTGTGGGAATCGAGCCCACGAGCGTTGGTGTCAAAGTAACCTAACAGCGCGTTACGCCACTGCACCACCGAGTTCGTCAAGTCGTACTTTGAAACTATTTTAATAATTACAGCCTCATCTCTGTCCGTAATTGTCCACTCCTGAACATTAGTCTCCTCTCTTAAGAGCCATTCATGATACTGCCAAATTCTTACCTACTAAGAAAGGTCTGGTTTTCCGTCTGGTTTGTGGAGGTCTGACGGCAGTCACTCTATGTTAAAATCGGTATTTATCTATAACTTCACGCCAAATCCCTGGCAGAAAGAACCTAGCGCCAGATGACTCGATCCTTATAACTCACTCGCTTCTTTAACATTCCTCGCTCTTCCCATGCACGCTCGCCGGTTTCTAAGGCTCCTGACATCACCTTCTGATAAAACACGATCAATTACGTCATGGTAAGTAAGTCTTGGCCTTCCTCGGCTCGTTTATCCTTCTACTATCGCGTTGTATATGTGTTTCGTAATTCTTTCCTCCTGCATTCTTTCTACATGTCCGAACCAACGGAGCATGCCTCTTCTTATTCTTAGATCAACCACTCTCTTTCAGACCAACTCTGTTTCTAACATCATCATTGCGTATACGGTCTACAAGCGTTACGCCACAAATTTTGTGCAACGCGTGCATTTCGACTAAATCAGTTATTTATCCCACTAAATCAGTATCATCTGCCAAATTCTTAGGCTTAAGTAGCGGACCCCGACAATCCTAATGGATTAAGAAACAGGAAACGCTAAGAAAAAGAAGGAGCAGTTTACCATCAGGTAAGCAGACTGTGTGTTGTTGTGTTCCTGTGAGGCAGACCTCTCAAGATGGGAGGGGCTACCAGCAAGATCTTAAGACGTTACATTGTTTGTCACCATAGTGAGTAAAACCGAAATAATTATTCGATCTGTATTTTTTACGTAAACATTTGGTCATTTTTTTATACAATGTCGTCATACAAACATTGACGAGCTCGCTGGCGCAGCGGTTAATAATGCGACTTTGTCACCGACGTTCGTGGGTTGGATTCCCACACGACGCCACGACACATATTTCTGTGTATGAATATGTCTGTTTGTATTGAATATGAGTGTTAGAGAGCTAGGATGCATCAAAGCAATCCGTTTGGTGAAGTACCTCCATCTCACAAAAAACCGCAGCCAAATAACAACTCCCTCGAGGGTTGTTGTGTTCCTGCGTGTGAGTGAGGTCGCCAGTAAGCTCCTAAAGAGTTGCTAAGGAGTGTTAAGATATTGCAACCATTCATAGGCTACGGTAACCTTTTTGCATCAGCTGGACCGTATACTTTTATGCCTCCCGACCTTGCATATTTTTTTTATAGAAAGTTCAGAGGCATACAAGCATACGGCCCACCTGATGTAAAGCGGTTACCGTAGCCTATAAACACTTGCAATACATTGAGCATTACTAGCGCGATGCCACCTCTGTTGCTAATACAGCAACTCCTTAGGAGCTTTCTGGAGACCTCACTCACCCGCAGGAACACAACAACCCTCTAGGGAGTTGTTATTTAACTGCAGTTTTCTGTGAGGTGGAAGTATTTTCCTAAACGGGCTGCTTTGAAGAGCCCAATCTCTCTTAGAAATAAATAAAAATATAAAAAAAAAAAAAAAAAAAAACGAAAATGGTCTCAATCCGAGCCTATACCAAATATTTTTGTTTTTGTATATTTTTACGTTTATAATACAGGATTTGTTTCGAAATATAAGCATAAAGTCAGATCAAAAGCCGTTTCACTAAAAATAAAGCAAAATGTTATCCTTTGTAGGGCAATAATATTTTACAATATATTATTTTACTTTCACCCTCGTCAAATAAGGCAGAAAAGGGTTCAAGAACCTTTTCACTCTAACCTGGGTAATCAAAGAGAAAAGGTAGATAGGATTTATATTTGCCAACTAAAAAGTTTCATTTCAGCTAATTTTACACTAATTTTATAAGCATTGGTTTTGAAGTAATAAAACCTCTGCGATTTCTTAAGCTTTATTGAGTTTAATGAGCTTGGTAATTCAGTGGTTATTAACGTTACTTTGAACCCACGTGGGTTATTTTTTTTTTTTTAATGACATCGGGAGGCATACTTGGCCTATACAAACTAAGGTACACTCTAAACTATAGTCATTTGAAAAAAACCTCTGTTATTATTAGTAATATGTCAAAAAAATAAGTCACAAATATAATTGAGTTATAGAAAAACGGTAGATTCTCATACAGCCGAGCTTAGTATCTGGAGGGACTACTTTTTTATACAATGTCGGGAGGTATACAAACGTGCGGCCCATCTGATGTGAAGCGGTTACCGTAGCCTATGAACGCATATAATACATTAAGTATCACTCACGCGATGCCACCTCTGCTGCTAACATAGCAATTTCTTAGGAGCTTACTGGTACCTCCCCTCACACATAGGATACAACAGCCCTCTAGGAAGTTGTTATTTAGCTGCGATTTTCTGTGAGGTAAAGGTACTTCCCCAGACGGGATGCTTTGATGCACCCGACTTTTCAATTCCCACATAGGACAAACATTTGTGTTCATGGACATTTTAGTCTTGTTTTTAAGTGTTTTTAAGAGAGAGAGTCAAAGCAGCGCATCTGAGGAAGTACCTCCACCTCACAGAAAAACGCAGCCAAATAACAACTCCTTGGATGGTTGTTATGTTCTTGAGAGTGAGCGAGGTCGCCAGTAACCTCCTAAGGAGTAGCAGTGGAGGTAGCACCTCGTGAGTGATATTAATATGTTAGAAGTGTTCATAGGTACATACAGTAACCACTTTACATCAGGTGGACCTCACGGTTGTTTACCACCCGACGTTGTACAAAAAAAGTAGCCTCCTCCTCATTAATCCGGATTCTCTATTCTAGAATAGAGTTGGTAACCTATTTTTTAACATATTACTAGTCACAAAAGAGGTTTTTTTTCAAATGACTACAGTGTAGAGTGTACATAGTCCTTAGTTTATAGCTGATGTAATTGCTTCTTAATAACTCATTTTGTACGTGAGTTAAGAGTGTTTATGTTAGCATTTTATCTTACATGTATATATCGATGTCTCAGGGGAGAATATATACTTTTCCTATTGGAGTTGTACTAATTGTTTCATTACCTGCTCTCGTGTTTCGTATGGCGTTCAGCACTGCAACGGTATGGTAATACAATATTGGTACTTCTAGTGGTGCAAGTGTCCATAAGCAACGGTAACTGATTACCATTATGCTTATCTGCCACCTTATTCGTATAAAGAAATACTAAATTTGAACTTGCATATAACTTATCTGTTTTGTTTTATTTAACATCTTTGACTACAATGGATGCAACTAAGAAGATAGTTAACATTGGATTAGTAAAGAACAATATGTGGCAGCTTGATGCATTTGAGAGCTCATTGGCGCAGTGGTCAGTAACGCTACTTTAACACCAACACTCGTGGGCTCGATTCCCACACAGGACAAATATTTGCGTTCATGAACATGTCGGTTTGTCGTGATCCGAGTGCTTATAAGAGAGGTAGGGCGCATCAATACAGCCCGTCTGGGGATGTACCTCCACCTCTCAGAAAACATTACATTAAGTATCACTTGCGCGATGCCACCTCTGCTGCTAACATAGCAACTTCTTATGAGCTTACTGATGACTTCGCTTACACTACACAATAACCCTCTAGGAAGTTGTTATTTGGCTGCGGTTTTCTGTGAGTTGAACGTACTTCCCCATACGGGCAGCAAAGTTGCAAGCTTTTTATCCAACAGATACATAAAAGCCATGGTTGACAGTGAATGGTCCGATAATATGGATATCAGTGGCGTTTCTGCTACATATAAATGATATATATATTTTTTTTTAATGTAGCCTATCAAAATGTCCCTATCGCGCCTGATGGAAAGCGTCAATAAGAACCAGATGCGAGAACAGCCATCTCAGTGATCAGCGCTGTGCTGGCTGTCCCCCCCTTGACGGCCCGCTAAGGTGCCTCTTCACGCCACGTCTAAACGACCCGGGGTTATAGGAAGTGGGGAACACATGCGCCGGAAGCGAATTCCACATTTTGATAGTCCGACAAAGAAACGAGTCGCCGAACTTCTTAGTACGGGAGGTAAGCAACCCAACTCTATGTGGATGTGATTTCAGTCCAGCGCGAGTATTCCGGAGGAGGAAAGGACAAGGAGGGACGAGGTCAAAAAGCTCCTCAGAACATTCCCCATGATAGATACGATAGAGAACACTCAAGCTACTGCTTCGTGCGCGAGTCCGACTCGCACTTGGCCGATTTTTTAGTAGATCGCTGGGTTTGTGACTTGATTATTTTTAGGATAGATAGATAGATAGATAGATAAAGTTTTTATTTGTACCAGAGGACACACATATATACAATAAACAAGGGTGCAGGTAGACATGTCTCAAACCAAGTGGTAGTGCTCAACGCACTCTACACTTATACACTTAAATTATACATTGTCGATAGTAATATCACAATATGTATCGCAGAATAAATAATACAATAAATTATACAAAATACGCCATCTCAACAAATAAAACGAGCAAAAGACATAGTCACATAGTTAATAAGTTATTAAAAATTTCGAAGTATTTAGTACCTACACCACATTACAGTGGAGCATCGTCATGCCGTGTGTCGCAGTGATACAAAGAGGCAACAGCTCAGTGGATTATTTGCTAGTGAAGCAAATCACTGATTTTCAGCTGCGACCTAGCGATGCCGCAGGGATGCGCGCAACGATACAAACTGTTTTTTTACATTTTAGTGCAAAATATGTGAATCAGTAAACAATGGTAAAAGTGAAAGTGAATAAGATCTACTGAAAGTTTGCACATTAGCGGTGTACATTTTTTATAATACAAATGCAATAAGATTCAGAATGTCACCAATCATATACAAAGTTTGAACCGATAATAAATAACCCTATATACAAATACACTCAATAAACTTGGACTTGAATACTTATAATAAGAATAATATAATACACACAAACGAAAATAATAGATTACTAGTGGACAGAGATGGAGCTACCGCCACCAAGGCGACAAGTTTGAAATCCTAGTTTTTGGGAATTGAGTAGTGCAGATTTTAGTTGTGTTTTAAAAGAGTACTTTGACAGAGCGTTTCTTATTGGAGGAGGAATGTTATTCCAGTTAGGACTGGATCCGAAGCAGGTGGTACTTGCCAACCATTTTCTCTATTGAAATTGGGGTGTTTTCTTATTTCAATAGCCTCGCGTAACATTCTCGGCATGTAGCGATTCTCCTTGGCGAGGATTTGTGGTTTATCGAACCGTATGTAATAGTTTGGCTGGTCCAGTGTATGTTCACATACTGCAGAGTTTTTATCGCGCCTATTCATCATGTCAGCAACGTGTTCTTTCACACGAGTACCTATGCTTCTCTTTGTTTGCCCTATGTATGATAAACCACATTCGCAGTCTAATCTGTATACTCCTGCATCTTGTAAGGGGATATTACACTTGATAAATCTTAGAAATTGACTGATCTTCTTATGGGGCTTGAAAAAAGTTTTAATTGAAGCTCGCCGTACGATCTTGCCAATTTTGCCTGTGACTCCTTTTAAGTATGGTAAGATGGCAGGTTGACGTTCAACTGTAGGTGGCTTCGGGCGGCTTCTGTGACGAGCATGCGAGGGAGTTTGTGACTGATGCTCCGCAGTACTTGTTTGACATGTTGGAGTTCCTCCTCTAGATGCTCAGCGTTGCAGATGATATGTGCTCTCTGAAACAAAGATTTGCCTACGGTAGCTAGCTCGAAACGTCAGGTTCAATAAAATAAATAAAACACGCGATACTCCCGTTAAAAATTGTTTAATTCAAAGCAGTACTTCATCGCAGGGCAAAGATTTATGTTATATAAGTCTCAAGTCAGACCGCCCTTGGAGTACTGCGGTCACCTTTGAGCAGGAGCACCTGGATACCAGCATGGACGTGTAATTCGATTCAGAGACGAGCTGTGAGAATTGTCGACAATCCTAAGCTTACACACGGTATTGAACCCTTAAGTTGTAGTGTTTATAGAGAGTAGAGAACGCGAGAGAGTGAGTGACGCCAGTGGTATTGTAAATGTCCATACGCTACGGTGACTGTTTACCATCAGGCAGGTCGTATGCTTGATTGCCACCTTAGTAGTATAAAAAAAAACGCGCACCAGAAGTTTTCTATCCACAATTCTTAAATAGTGGGATGAACTCCCTGCCGATAGATGTTTCCAATTAGTACATTGGAAACATCTCTCGGCAGGTAGCATGATCTTCAAAATGCAGAGTCTTTAGGTAAAGGGCTATCAATGCACTAGTGATGCCCCTGGTGTTGCAAGTTTCCATAGACTACTAACTGATTACCGTCATACATGCCGTACGCTTATATTCATTGTGCAATAAAAATATAGCATTATTAATATTAAAAATTATCTAAGTTACTATTAGCTTGTAAAATTATAACATCACTTAATCAACCAGAAAGGTTTACCTTTTCCCGCAATTTATATAGAGTTGACAAATATCATACCGCTTTGTGACATTTGTCAGCTCTATATAAACTCCGTGCGTCCCTTCACAGAAGATAATGCGTGATTAATTGTTGTTTTGTTCAAACAACTTATGGTTTTGTTTAATTTATTTGCGGGGGTTGATAAATTCGAATGTTGTTGGTGAGATTTTTATGTTGTCATGATCTATGGACTAAATGTTATCTTTTCACATATCAAAGATATGGGTTGCGTAGTTTTGCTTTCTTCGCTGGTCAAAATTAGCTGAATCAGAGCCATTTGCCGCACAATTAGATGTATAGATTTTTAAAGTACACTAATATTTCTTATCTCGACTTTTTCTTGTTAAATGCTATCATGTTCAATTTGGATTCAAGTACATTTTGTAATTATCAACAGAACGTTGTCAGAAAATTGGCACGTCCAAGTAATTATGTATTAATTATGACCTGTGACCTAATCTAGGAAAGGCCTAGTTTTACCCTGGGTTTTGGAGGTCTGAGGGTACCCCATGTCAAAATTGGTAACTTTTTCAACAAATGCTTGAGCAGCAGACTCTGTTATTCTTAATAAATTATGAAACGGGAGAATGCTAGAAAAAGAAGTTAGCGATGTGTGTTTTGGCATTAAATATACCTTCATTCTATTCGATTCGAAACATCTCATTTCAGTTAACGTAAAATTTTTAGTAAATAGGTGTAAAGTTGGAGATTTTTGCGCCTATATATCGTGTTCTGCCATAAGGTGAAGTTAGGAGCCTTATAAAGTGACGAGCGTGCATGAGAAGAGAAATAAATGGTAAAGAAGCGAATAAGATGTGTAAGGATCGGGTTATGCGGCGCTCTTTTATCTCTACCTACCCCGCAAGGGATTTGGCGTGAAGTTATAGATAGATAATATATGTATTTAAGAATCAATTTTCAAATAAACACATCTTCACGCCAAGTCCTTTGTGAAGTAGGCAGCGAATACCGACTTCACATTTGGGATTTTGCCTCCCTTTGCGGTATTCTACCGAATAGTTCAATGGATTGTGTTCCGAGGAGTTGTTCGACATGATGCCGACAGCTAACAGTACAACTATAGTAAAATTAATGAGCTAGGTGGTGCAGTGGTTAGTAATGCGACTTTGATACCAACGCTCGCGGTTCGATCCCCACACAGGACAAACATTTGTTTGCATGAACATGTCTGTTTGTTTTGTTGTGGATGTTTTTATGAGAGGCAGAGCGTAAAAAAGCAGACCGTCTGAGGAAGTACCTCGCAGAAAACCGCAGACAAATAGCAACGCCCTGAAGGGTTGTAGTGTTTCTGCGAGTGAGAGAGGTCACCAGTAGTCTTCCAAGGAGTTGCTTTCTAACCAGTATCTTCGCCAATCTAGGCTTAGGTAGCGGACCCCGCCAATTCTAACGGTTAGAAAACAGGATAATGCTAAAGAGAAATAACTGCAATGGTGCACTACTATATTAACCTGACCTGTACGTGGCTCTGACTATAGTACATCCTAGTAATTCATGCACATGATTTTAGAGCTCGGCGGCGGAGTTTACCAATGCTAATTTTAAGTGAGGTAGGGCGCATCAAAGCAGCCCGTCTTGGGAAGTACCTCCACCTCACAAAAAACCGTAGCCGTAGCGTAACAACTCCCTAGAGGGTTGCTGTGTTCCTGCGTGTGAGTGAGGTCACCAGTATGCTCCCAAGGAGTTGCTGTGGAAGCAGCAACGTAGGCATCGCGCGAGTGATACTTAATATATTACAAGCGTTAATAGGCTACGGTAGCCGCTTTACATCAGGTGGGCCGTATGCTTGTATGCCTCCTGACGTAGTATAAAAAAAATGCTAATTTAACACCAATGATCGTGGGTTCTATTTCCACACAGGATAAACAATTGTGTACGTGAACTTGCATGTTTGACTTGGTCTGGATGTTTTCAAGAGAACATAAGCAACCCTTCTGGAGAAGTAACTCAACTTCGTAGAAAATTACAGCCAAATAACAACGCCCATAGAGGGTTGTTCCGTCTTACGTGTTAGTGAGATTACCTGTTCCTAAGTAGTTATAGTGTTAGCATCAAAGCGGTATCGCGCGGGTTATACTTAATAACAACAAATCCTTTATTAAAATATATATCTCTTTGTATGCCTGCATATAAAATATATGAAAAATTCGCTATTGCAAAAAAAGATTTACTCGGAGGTAGCCGCGAACAAAAGCTAGTATAACATAACTGAAGTCAAGCTCTGAAACAAGCTTATTCTACTGTGAAAAGGTTCCATCAACCCTTTCCTAAATCTATCGCAGAACTATGTCAAATCACGACGGGGTCTACTTTGAGTTATGACAGTTCGCAGAGACGTTTATGAGGTGCGAACCGTTCTCAAATATTCAACCACCGAACTGACGTAGTTCCACTTTTTACCATTTTCTACTTACGCCGCTTTTGTTCCACGAGTTTTATTGAATTTGTTCAATGGCCGTGCCTTTTCTTGCGTATGTGAGATTTATTTTCCCCCTCTATAACTTTTTAGAATGATTTGTGTGAAGTGAGTTTGAGATTCCTGGATAGTGGAAAACTAAATTGACAATATTGCAGTTACCGTAGCCTATTAACGCTTGTAATATATTAAGCATCATTCGCGCTGATGGTGATGGGTTCGGTACCAGAAGCATGCACGCCGCGACCCTGCCAGTCCAACACTGTTGACTGCAATTCTGGGCTCAAACCACAGAGACGCGCGGATTAGGACCCCTTTTGTAAAATTTTGTAAAATTAAGACTTGTCCATCAATGGTTTTCCCCATATAGGTAAACAGGCCTTTTCACAAACAGGAGGTGATAGTAGGTCAGTCTCCTTCGACACTGCTGGTTTAAGCCAACGTATTACGAATAAGAATTTGTCCAATTTGCGACGTGTGTTATTGATATGTTCAATCGAATCTAAATTCTTGTTTACAGTTCGGATAACGATTTTGCTATTAATACCGCGTCCGATTGACTTAAAATTATACTATTATATTATATAATGTACACATAGGTAATTTAAAGTCAATATAAACTATTTACCTCCCACCTTTATTTATGATAATTCTCCTTTAAGTTAAGGTTGCCTGGAAGAAATTGCATTAGCGATAAGGCCGCTTATTGTACTTTCTTATATAGACTATGTATATTTGTATATTTGATTAGTGCAATAAAGAGTTTTGTATTGTATTGTAATGTAAATTTATCTAGTTACAGCAATTCAATGCGAAGAAAACCAAGATAATGGTATTTGAAAGAGAGATAACTAGAACGAACATGAGGATTACGTTTGATGATGTAGTGATGCAGAAAGTGGATGACACTGTATATCTTGGAAGTGCTTTTAGCAGGGATAGAAGCCACACCGCTGATGTGGAGAGACGAGTTAGTGCAGGGAACAGCGTGAATGGAGCGTAGGGCAAGTTTCTAGGCAGCCGCAATCTAAGCCAGAAGACATAGCAGTACAATGCGGTGCAAATCAAAACGCTAACTTATGGAAGTGAAAGCTGGGTAAAGCACAGAGAAATAGATAGTAGAATAAATTAGGTCGAGATGCGAACATTGCGCAAAATTTATGACCGAGTTCATAATGATGAGGTAAGATGAGATGAGTAAAGGTATGCTCCATTGGTTTGGATATGTAGAAAGAATGCAGGATAAAAAAATTACGAAACCGATATACAATGCGATATTAGACAGATGTAAGAGGCCGAGGAAGTCCAAGATGAGCAAATTAATCATGTTTTATCAGAAGGTGATGTCAGGAGCCCTAGACATCGGTAAACGTTCATGAAAAGAGTTATGATTGTTAAAGTAGCGAGTGAGGTGTGTAGGAACCTTGTCTTATTGCGCTCCTACCTACAAAGTACCTGGCGTGAAGGTACGTACATATAAAATGTATTTTAATTACCCGATTCAAACTTTCTACGTCTACTTTATACCCTTAGAGATATATATATTTACTACTGTCCATATTTCGTACTTCTAGCTTCGAGTGTTTTGTCTCTGCATTGATGAGCCAATCGCGCATAAAAGGCTTTTCTCTTATATTGTTACAGATATAATTGAAATCAAATTATTTGGTTCATTTTGTCAAAAAATAGACGCTATTGAACGTGTTAAGTTTTTATGAAATACCCTGTGACAAAGTTTCAATTGAGAAGAAGTAACATTCTTAGTCCCAAATTGTTCGTTCACAATTAAATCAACCGGGAAGACTTAAGGGCGGAAAAACTTGGGCTCGTTAACAGATGTTCCCCAAATTTAATTTGTATCGAGTTCTGATGTTTTTGATGGACCGTGACATCTCAACTTAAATTAAGTTGTCACGTGCAATCTTGCCCAGGGTTTGTACAGTTAACAAAGAAGTTATAACTCGATTAGATACTTATCATGAAATATATTCATAGTATTTTTTCCACTCTTGCGCAAAACAAGCGTACGTCTTTGCTGCTTTGACTACTGTTACTTACTGTTACTATTATATATTAGTATTTTTTTTAAAGAGGAAGGGTGCATCAAATCAGCCTATCTGGGGAAGTACCTCCACCTCACAGAAAACCGCAGTCAAACAAGTCCCTGGAGGGTTGTTGTATTCCTGTCTGTGGGTTAGTTCACCAGTAAGCGCTTAAGGAGTTATTGTGTTAGCAGCAGAGGTAGCATCGCGTGAATGATTCTCAATGTATTAGCAGCGTATATAGGCTACACTAGCCAATTTACATCAGGAGGACCGTATGCCTGTATGGCTCCCGGCAATGTATAAAAAATTATCTTATGATAAAACATGATCAACTTGTCTGTATTAGATGAGGCCTGTCATCCCTGTCATCCTCAGTTTTTACATACTTTCACATTTGCGTTGTGCTTCGCCATTCTTTTATCCTATATTATTTCTACATGGGAACCAAGGAATTTTGCTTTTTCTTCCCTAAGAACTTCACATCAAGTTCTTAGGGAAGAAATAAACAAATAATCTTTATCTGTGGAGAGCTCGATGGCATCGTTGCGCGTGTTGTTCTAATTGAACATGCAGGTCAAGCAACGTAGACCGCAGCCTGTCTATTAATGGGTTTACCAATCTCAAGTTTCTCCGTGCTTCGCAGGGCACGTTAAGTCGTCGGTCCTGGCTGTTGTCGATAGATAACAGTCGTTAAGCTAAGTCAGTGGCCCTCGGGTGGCTTGAAAACACTGGCCCGCATTTGAGCAGCGTGGTGGGGTATGCTCCAAACTCCTTCGGTTGAAGGGAGACCTGTTTCCCTGCAGTGGGATGAGTAAGGGTTGATGTGGAATCTTTATCTCTAGCTTCTCTGAACAAGGTATTACCGTTGTCTATAATCGTGTTTTTCAGCATCATTCACTAGAGTCACCCGCGGCTTCGTTCGCGTGGTCAAAGGGGAACAAATTGTATTTCTTCATGGGAGTGAGCTATTTTAACGCGATAGAAAGTTGCCTGTCACTCTCGGACCCTCTCACTATCTCCATACAAAGAATCACATCACTCGGCAGCTCTGTTTTGATATGAAAGAAGGACAAACAATCACACTTTCACGTTTATAATAATATATACAAGTATGGATGTGGTCGGCTAACGGAGGTTTGAACGCAGGTATTTCCTCCCGTTGAGTTCGTTGTTCGTCCTGGAGTTTCTGGCGACTGAACTCTGGTCAGACCTTTTCCGCCGGTTGAATTATTAGCAATAGCTAATTTAAAATCAAGGCTCCTGCGTTCGATTCTAGAGCTTGACGCAGTTAAAGTGTCTGTTTGTACTATCAAAATAACAGCTGTTTACTACATGCACGCATTCATACAATGAATGTATGGTGGGTACTGATATCAAAAAATATTTTTTTATCTGACTACCTATTTGGCTAGATAATCTCCCAAACGGCTAAACCGATTTTGATGGGACTTTCACTGTCATATACTGATGTTATAAGGAGTAACTTTGGCTCTTTTTATTAGAGAAAAGTCGAGCTGCGAGCGAAGGGGTTAGTATATCACTAAAGTCCATGTGCTTATCTTGTTCAAATTTAGAACTTACTTTTTATTTTATACTACTTTTTGTCGCAAGGCATAGAAGCATACTATCCATCTGATGTAAAGTGGTTACCTTAACGCTTTGAATATTAAGAGTATTGCTCGCGCATTGTCCTTCGTTGTAACTAATAAAGTATTTGACTGTCTTCGAAGGCCCACCATGTTACGGTGCAAATGTACACTTGCAAACTAAGATACTACCAGCGTCATCTGTTAACCCGTAAATACATTAATCGATCGCTTTCAGTCTTGCTAAGTACCGCCCTCTAGTCGAGTATAGCTGAGATAACTAGCGCTTTTCATACAGGTATCTCTGCTTTTCACTAATTTTTTTTTTCTTGTTATTTATTACAGCAGTTCTAAAATTCTGCATTTTCAATGGGTGTTTATTTTCTTTGTTTTCCACAAATATCCTTTGTTATAGAAAATTGTAGGACGGAATTTTGAGAAAAATCTTGTCAGGCACATGAACGTCATCTGCAATCAACTCATCATAGCCGTCAACGAATAGATTTTGTTTGACAGATGGATTTCCGGCTGGAAGACAGGTCACGTTTTTTCTACTCTTTTGGCCGAAGGGCACGATATGGCAAAGATGTGAAGTTCTCTTTGAAAATAACTATATGTGGCTGAATTTCATTGAGTCATATGGTCTCAGCCATCCAATTATGACTTTTAAACTAATAAGTTAACACAAGGTTCTAATGCTTGAAATTAAATACAATAAATCAACGTTTTAATAAAGAAACATGGCGTCATCGCGTCACCTACAAAATTTGTTTTAACTTTTGAACTCTCTATACCGAGTAAGTGTGTTTGAATAATTTGCATTGTCTCTGCGCCCAGTTTTGGATGAGATGTGCAACGCTGGTTTTCTTGTCATCATACCGGAAGCTCCACTCACAATCAGTTGATCGTTTAAGTGTTTAGGAATTTTCCATAAAATGTTAATTATTCTAAAATATGAACGTCTTGACCCGATAATGCACTCAAAAATTTATTAAATCTGTACAAATGGACACCTGTTTTATAAAGTATGCGACTTTATGCACTTGCATAGGCCTAATGCAGTAGGTAAATGTAAGTGGATGTGTAATCTAGCTAAAGCATGGTAATCTAAACTAGATGAATGTATAAAAATATGTTGTCCATATGAGAGGAAATTAATTTATTCTTTAATTACATTTAAATATGTCATATAGGATATAGACATATGAAACTTAATTTATGTTTCCTATTAATTGTGACTGAAAGCGACTGTAAAGAATAAATACATGCTAATATGTTTCTCTATAAATAAGTTCGTACATTACTTTATCGTGGCTTCCAGATAAGTTTTGGTTAAATCATGTGGCGCTCCTTTCTTTCTTTCTTTTCTGTTCGTTTGAAGCAGACAAATTATTGACTTTCCTGGTTTTTGGCCTGCAAAACTACTCGAACCTACGCCTTGCACACAGCCTATCCACTAATCACCTTGCCTAGAGTCTCCTACGCCCTCTGCTCTGCCGCTCCACGCATATAACAACCTGACTCACATAAAAGTAGTATTTTGGAGCCTAAATATTTTAGCCTTTCAAGCCTACTGAACAATGGGATGATATTTTTATCGATAAACCGATATGTGACGTGGTGTTTATCCGTGAACTGGCCAACAAGAGCTTGGCGTTCTAATACCCCCAGACCCGAAGCGGTGATTTTTTTACTACGCAAAATCGTGTCTTTGGGCATCTATAGATCATCCTTCATAGGCGCATAAACAACCAAGATAAACACTTTCATGCACACCAAAGCGTTTGTCTTGTGTGAGATTAGAACACACAATAATTGGCAGAGCTGCGGTAGCCAGCGGAGCCACATTACCCTCAAAATTGCCGTTTGGGGTAGACTGATGTCATCCAGCTAGCGTTTAGACGGTAATAGTGAGAAACTCCAAAATCGACACACTAATAGCTAACATATTGTAGTTATGTATCCTTTAATTTGAAATTTAAATGTTCGTTGGTGAGGAAGAACGGTCCAAAATCGTTCCAATTAGAAAAAAAAACATATGGGAAAACGTATGGCCGGCCACTCCGCAGTGCAGAGTCTGCACTGCACTCCCATCAACAGAAAAAGTAACAGCACTCGTCGCTAGATGTCGTACAGGTTTCCATATATTTTAAAAAAATTAAAAATAAAATATTGAAATATTTTTTAAATTTAAAAAACATCAGCTCTGCCTACACAGCTTGCTGTTATTTACTAGTTAGCGTTAAAGTGCCATTGCTAACTACTTTTCCACCAGGCTCATCTAAGTAATAGTCCAAGCCATAGTCATAACATAACGCTTATCAAGCTGGACATTTTACCCATAAATGTATCGTATATTTAACGTTTTCCACCGTAAAAACATTGAAAAGGTCGAATAGCGGTGTCAAGTGACATTTTACTAGGGTGACGCGTGCTCCTATGTCGCGGTTACGTATGAAATTAGACTTAACGCGTACTTACTTATAACGATAATGCTCCTGTTGTTGTATATGCATACTAGCTGCAGTCTGCGACTTCTTCCGTACGTATTCTTGAGAAACTTTTTCTTGCTTTCATTTCCTTCTCGACTTCTAATGATGATACGTATCTTGATGTCGAATGTTCCTTGAGAATTGGCCTCTCAAATGCAAAAATTTTTTCAAATCGCCTGGCAGTTTCAAAGATTAGCGCCAACAATAACATTGAACCAAACAAACCCATTTGATTTATATAGATATACCTACACGCTAGGCATAGCTCGCTGTACACAACGCGGTGCTAATTCCAACGCTAACTTATGGAAGTGAGAGCTGGGTATGGCAGAGAGAGCATGAAAGTAGAATAAATGCGGTCGAGATGCGAGCATTGCGCAAAATTTGTGGCATAACGCTTGCTGACCGGGTTCGTAATGAAGACGTGAGAGAAAGAGTTGGTCTAAAAGAGAGTGTCGGTGTTAAGATAAGAAAGGGCATGCTCCGTTGGTTCGGACATGTAGAAAGAATGCGGGACGAAATAATGACGAAACAGATATACAATGCAAAAGTGGAAGGATGTAGGAGCCGAGGAAGGCCGAGACTAACCTACCATGACCAAATTGATCGTGTTTTATCAGAAGGTGATGTCAGAAGCCCCAGGAACCGGCGAGCGTGCATGAAAAGAGCAATGAATGTCACAGAAGCGAGTGAAGTATGCAAGGACCGCGTCTTATGGCGCTCGGTTCTCTCTGCCTACCCCGCAAGGGACTTGGCGTGAAGATATACATACATACATATACATACACGCTAGGTCCCTTGCGCCAAAAGCCAAAAGACGCGGTCTTTACATACCTCGCTCGATTCTTTAACATTCTTGCTATTTGTACGCTTGCCGGTTCACAAGGCTCCTGACCTCACAATCTGATAAATCACGACGAAACCTTCCACTTTCGCATTGTACTTCTGTTTCGTCATTCTTTCATCCTGTATTCTTTTTACATACTCGAACCAACGGATAATACTTATTAGGGTTCCGTACCCAAAGGATAAAACGGAACCCTATTACTGAGGCTCCGCTGTCCGTCCGTCCGTCTGTCACCAGGCTGTATCTCTTGAACCGTGATAGTTAGACAGTTGAAATTTTCACAGATGATGCTATAACAACAAGTACAAAAAAATAGAATAAAATAAATATTTAAGGGGGCTCCCATACAACAAACGTGATTTTTTTGCTCATTTTTGCTTGATATTGATAACGGCAACTGGTAGACGCTTGAAATATTCACAGAATATTTATTTATATATTCACTTTAAGAATAAATAATTAAATTAAAATAAAACAAATATTTAAGGGGGGCTCCCATACAACAATCGTGATTTTTTTGCTGTTTTTATAGATAATGGTACGGAACCCTTCGTGCGCGAGTCCGACTCGCACTTGGCCGATTTTTCTTAATTCCGATACTCTTCATTCCGTTGCATTTTATTTTCCTGTTGTTGTTTTGAGTAATACTTTTATTATTTGTGTTATCACAATTTTTTATATGCCATTTAATATAATCGGCTTTGTGTGCTTCCGTCACCAGTACGTAGTACGTAGTTCATGCGGCCTAACGCCGACCGGTACCCACCCACTACTGTTAGTTGATGCAACATGCCGACGTTGCTCTGGCTGCTCCGGTAGTCTCTGCCTTGGCTGCTACGGTCGTCCGCCATCTGGAACAGAAGCCGCATGCCCCCACCACCGTCGCTGCCACGACTGTCCCGGTCGTTGCTGCGACACGTGTTTCGCCTCTCCACGTGCCATAAGTCCGCATGAACTAATTTGTGGCGGAAGCACACAAAGCAGGTTAGATCAAATTTGACTTTCGCAAAATACCGCCTGAATCTGTCAACAAATTTTATGGCAGGGGTATTTATATTAATATTTGATTATGCTATAGTTATGTACAACCTGTTTATGTATTATGCATATTTTTTATACCACTAAGGTGGCAATCACCGTAGCCTATGGACATGGAACACCAGGGGAACACCACTTTTCACGCATTTCGTGAAGTATTCCATGCTGTAGTCCCTATGAATTATAAAATTATCCTTATAAATTCCCTATGTATGAAACCTATGAGAAATTAATAAAATAAAATAGGATTTTCATATAAATTGTAAGACATGTTTAAAAGCACGCGAAGGCCCAGTGGCAAATAATGAATTATTAATGTTTACAAAGAAATTCTTTACAGGATGCCTCAAAATTCGTGCCACATCTGTAGGTGATCGTAATAACTTGGCTTTATTAATATATTCTATACATATTTATTTATTTAATATCATGTAAATTGTAATAATTGAATATAATGTAATATTATTACAGGTTTTCCTTAATGCAACAGTATAAAGTGAGTTCTGATGCATTAAAGCAGCCAGCTCCAACTTACAGAAAATCGCAACCAATTAACAACTCCCTGAATGGTTATTGTGTTCTTCCAGGTAATTGATGGTGCCAGTAAGCTCCCAAGGAGTTGCTGTGCTATCAGCAAAGTCAGTATCGCGCGAGCGGTACCCAATGTATTGCAAACGTTCGTAAGCTGTACTAATTACTAAACATCGGGTGGGTCATGTGTTAGTGTGCTTCTGCAATTTGGATTCTCGTTTTCTATTGCAATCAAAGACTTTATGAAATTGATATGTAATGGTTGTGCTAAAAATTTCGAATTAATGAAATAACAAGAGGTATGTTATTGCGTCAACAACGGTTTCCGTAAAATATAAAACCGTATAAAAACTTCGCAAAAAAAGTAATTTAGAATTTCAAAGAAAAGAACAATCATAAAGTTTTGACGTAACACGCAACCCTAGAGACGAGACCCCTTTTAATTCAGGCGGCTTTAAAGGGGGAGGGTTCTGCCCTGTAATAAGTCCTTGAAGTAAAGGGTGAGTTTTTTAAAACGTTTTGGTTGAACAGACTGAGCTAAGTAGATTCCAATTGTTGAGACATAATAGCTCACGATCTAGAAGTCGAACGAGAAAAACTAAAGATGAAGATAAAAAAATCATTATTTGTCAATGGGCTCTCGCGAGCACTTAGACACGTCTTACATTTCTTAAATAATATTGTATTTTATTAATTTATTTTTTCGCTTTTTTTTCCTAATTTCGATAATGACCATTTTCAAAGAAGACATGTCGAAAAAACTTGCCAGTATAGGTCTTTTTTCGATTGATATTACAATTGTCATTATAACAATACAATAATAGTGTTAAAAGAATAGATAAAAATAATTCTTAACGCATATGCTGAATCATTTCCAGGAGTCTTTGTCAGTGAGATATTCACCAATTCAATTTATTATTGAATTGGTGAATTGCCCTTTCAAAAACAGTATTTTTTGATGTGCCTGTAGATACTGTCAGGATATGATAGAACAGTTTTAGCTAATGTATTATAGAATCGAATGCAATTAACAACCAAAGATCGATACTTGTAAATGGTGCACCCTGCGAATTGCTAAGGTTCGAGCGAAAGTGGTACGCTATAGCGGTAAATTTGAAGAGCTGGACTAAAGACATTAACTAAAATTCATAGACGACGTTGGACGTTGCTTAACTCGCGTATTTGCGTACAGCGTAACTCTATCTATCTGTTAATAACTTCACGCCAAATTCCATGCGGGGTAGGGGTAGGTAGAGAGAACCGAGCCCACGTGACTCGATCCTTACACACCTCACACGTTTCTTGTTTCTTTCATTGTTTCTTTAAAATGCACACTCGCAGGCTCCTGACATCACCTGCTGCATTATTTTCATATGTCTGAACCAACGGATCATGCCTCTTCTTATTTTAACACATGTAACGATACCATCAAATTCCCAGGTAATTTTATATGTAGGTTTTGACGATCCCTATGGCGGAGTTGCTAGCCATGCTACTAAAATACGAAGGGTGTGGGTTCTTTTATAAGAATGTACAACATATATATGTGAGAAAATCAAACCGAAAGCTACTGGAAGTCTCTTTTATACCGAATATCTAAAATAATACAACGTCTTACGTTTTTACAACAATGTCTATCTTGCCATAGAATAGTGTGACAGAAATGTCAGTGCAGACATTTCTATCGGCTCGACTATTTATGTACCTATGTACGAGACACGCATCAACTAAATATTCGAAAAGAGGAATAGTAGAGAGCGTTGGACTAATGCTAGTAACGTTAATTTGACATGGACGCTCGTGGGTTCGATTCCCACATGTGACCATTTTTGTGCACAAACATGTCTGTTTGTCTTTATGTTTTTAAGAGAGGTAGGAGCATCAAAGCAGCTCTTCTAAGGAAGTACCTCCGCTTCACCGGAAAGCGCAGCTAAATAACTCCCTGGAGGGTCACCAGTAAGCTCCTAAGGAGTTTTTGTGTTAGAAGCAGTGGTGGTATCATTGGCTTAGGTAACCGCGTTCCATCGGGTGGGCCATATGCTTGTATACCTCCCTACTATGTATATAGAAAAAAAAGACAGTGGTTTAGACACCAATTTCTCATTTTTTACAGAGTGCAAAGAACGTTACATTTTTATCCTTTTTTAAAAATGTTGATCAAAAAAAGTGTGAAGATATTGTCTATGAGGCTTCGTAATATGATCACAAAACAAAAAGTGTAAAAGGTAGCTGGTTTGAACCTGTCAGCCGTGTCGATAACAAAAGGAGATCGGCTCATTGAAAAAGTTGATCTTACGCAGTAAAGCGAGGTCAGTAACTGGGCGTAGCTATACGTCAAAATCTACGATAAATCATAAGTTTTAATTTAGAAAATGTTTTGGAAAACAAAAGGCGTTACGATAAAGCTGGTGCAGAATTGCGGTCATGTTTTCACATTATCATCATCATTTCAACCGAAGGATGTATACTACAAAACGTAGGCCTGTAAACTTATTATAAGTCTAATTACTTAATATATAGAAAAAAAAGTGGTATCATAGTTGTTTTAATCGTGTCGTGTTACCAGTCGATCCAAAGACTTTTTTGTCCATGTTCTATTAGTTGGAGCACGAACACAGGAAAATCCCCATTATCCTACATATCCATGGTGCTATCGATGGTATCAACAGCAATTTCGTTACAGTATCAGTAATCTATGGTGGCTGCTTTTTAAGAATATAATATAATGATAAATCCTTTATTTTTTCCACAACTAGAATGTACAAATATGGTTATTTACACAGTTTTGCGGCCTGTATTTCAGGTCACCAGGCTTCTACTCCACGGTATACGTAGTATAAGTCAAGTTATAGATAACATAAAAAATAACAATATTATGTTTTGCAAGGATGTTTTGAAGGACTTGATTTATATGCGGTTGAAAGTTCATTCTACTGTCAATAATAACTTCTTGGTACCTTATTCAATCCATTCTCTCCAGTTTCGTACAACAACCCTGTCGACCCTATTTCAAATTATTAAAAATTCTGCCCCTGCCCTGCCTCTATCTACTTGAGGTAATAAAATTTGTAAAAAAAAACAATCACTTGTTCACACATACCAAAGACGTTTTAAAAAGGAATAATAGGAATCAGGATACATTGATACTCAGTACAATCTCAAAAACTAAACGTTTTCAAACAAATTGTCTTACCATGTTTTATAATATCTTTAATAAGGTGCCGAGCAGATGAAACAGCTGCCACTTAACACTTTTAAGGTTACACTGCGTCGCTGATTATTGGAGAGGCTGTTTCATACTATTGACGACTTTCTAAATTATACCTAAGTGATTATACCTAATCATCTGCGCTGAATAAACTTTGTGGATTTGAGTGATCGATGCACGGATTAATTAAAACTATTTTGACATTTCTTAATTTGCTAATCTTGAATATTTAATAATTATTGACATAAATAGTATTTAATATAATTGTTCACTCTACATAATTATATAAACTATCTTTGTTATTTTCAATTATATTTGCGTGCTACCTTGTGTGGCTAAATAGGCTTAAGCAAAGATATCTATATATAACACCAGACATTCAATGTTCAAAGTTCTTTATTTGTCCTTAAAACCACCCTTTTAAGGACAAATAAAAACTTTGAACAACAATTCATCCTGTCCATTATCGAGCAAGAATCTGCTTTAATTACAAAAGGTGACAATGTGGTTTGTATGTTTTGTCTCAAAGAAAATGTAATGTACTTGGTTTTGTCTTTATTGAGAGTAAGGAAATTTTTACAAAGCCAATTATTCACAGCATTAAGACCGGATTGTGCCGTCAAATAAACTTCTTGCCACGTTTCACCCCTGAATAAAATGGAAGTGTCATCAGCAAAAGCGATAAACTTACCTTTGCCAACATTGACACTAAATCAGTCATTCATGTACACAAGGAAGAGGGTGGGTCCAAGGATGCTTCCTTGTGGCACACCGTAATAGGCCGGTATATCCTGACTAATATTGTTGCCTATTTTAACATAATGCATTCGATCAGTTCAATAACCTTCAAATAGTTTCAATTGCATGCCCCGAATTTCTATGAATTTCAGTTTGTTCAGAAGTGGTGGGTGTGGGTGCTTCACACACGCTTTATTTAAAGGATCCCATACTATAGGAAGGAGGAAACACATGTGCAGGCAAGGCGTTTTAAGGGCTGAGCTTGTCACTGTGCTGGACACTAGGCAGTGGTCAGATGAGGCCAGGGGCGCCCTAATCTCAACGCAGTAGCCAGAAGGGTGGGTGATCAGCAGCAGGTCTATTAGAGAGTGCTCCTGACCAGTAATGTCTGGATTTCTGGTAGATTGATCTACCAATGGCGTCAGGCTGTGCGAAAGAGCCAACGCGTGGGTGGTCCTACCTGCATGGTTAGTTATGGAGGATCCTAACCAGGAGTCGTGGTGAGAGTTAAAGTGCCCCAAACACACTATCTCGGCAGTAGCTTTTTTGAAGACCTTGAGAAATGTCCCTGTTACAAGGGCCAAGTTAACTATAAAAGTTATCCGTGGAACAGGAATTGATTTAAGAAGATATTTATAGGAGAATTATAAGAGAAGAAGAAGAACAAACTATTTTACTAAAAAAAAATTGTTTAACTAAAACAAAACACTTTAAAAAAATATTGTTATATTACGTGAATTACTCACCTAAATTACAAAGTTTTATCTTAAACTGTTGCATGTACTATACTGCACCTGTATCGAATTGAAAGCTTGATCAGCGGGTGACAACGCAGAAAGAGAACGATATATTCCAAAGCTCCCAAAGTTGATAGAGAGCGGTAGCAATAGCACTGTTATTGTAACCTTGTGAATGCCGTCACGGAGTATCAATAACTGCTGAGTAAGTGTTGTTTTAGGCAAGGAGGTATCCGTTACTAATGATAATGGTCTTTATGCCTTCTTCGACTGTAATTGGTAGGATATTGGGGTGCTTTGATGATTAAACAAGGTCGTTCAGCTATATATTCTATTCTTCTTACGCTTTTCTTAAATATATTATAATGTCGTAAATTATAAGATATCCATCTATTACCTTTATATAATAATTAGTGTATCATTATGAAGCGCGCTAGATGGCGTCGTTGCGTGTGTCATTGTAACCCAACACGCATGGTAAGTAACGTAGACCGCAGCCTGTCTATGGATGGTTTTTTTTATCTGGAGCTTCTCCGTGGTCGGAGGGCATGTTAAGCCGTCTCGGTCGCGGCTGTTCTTGCTATGGTATGACAGTATTTAAGCTAAGTCAGTGGCTTTCGGGCGGCTTGAAAATACTGGCCTCAGCCAATCCGCAGTAAGCAGCGTGAAGGAGTATATTCTAAACCCCTTTGAAGGCAGACCCGTATCCTTGCAGTGATCATCCGTTTTGTGATTTTTTCTTCCTGCATTGTTTCCACATGTTCAAATCATCTGAGCATATTTCTCTATGTGTTAACACAGGAACTCTTCTTTTATACTACATCGGGAGGCTTACAAGCATACGGCCCACCTTATGTAAAGCGGGTACCGTAGTCTATTAACGCTTGCGATATATTAAGTATCACTCACGCGATGCAACTCCTAGGGAGCATATTGGTGACCTCACTCACACGCAGGAACACAACAACCCTCTAGGGAGTTGTTATTTGGCTGCGGTTTTCTCTGAGGCCACTTCCCCAGACGGGCAGCTTTGATGCGCCCTACCTCTCTTAAAACATCCAGACCAAGACAAACAGACATATTCATGCACACAAATATTTGCCTTGTGTGGGAATCGAACCCACGAGCGTTAGTACGTAGCCCAGTGGATAAGAAGCCGGCCTGTTGACCAGCTTGTCCTCCGTTCGAATCTTAGCAGGAGCATGTATCACTGAATTCGCATTTATGTACATATTTATCACTTGCTCAGCGGTGTATGAAAACAATGTGAGGGAACCCACACGTAGAAGAAATTATATTTCGAAAAACGTATGACCTAACCTAAGATAGATCTGGTTTTCCCTCTGGATTGTGGGGGTCTGACGGCAGTCGCGCCTTGTAAAAGTCAGAATCTTCGACAAATCCTAAGGCTTAGGTAGCGGACTCCGCCTATTCTAATGGATTAGGAAACGGAATAACGCAAAGAAGAAGACTCTCAAGCCAACTACATATACCACATCATCATTATGAACTTTTGTTAATAGATTCAGGCGTTATTTGGCGAAAGTCAAATTTACATGCAATTTGTTTTAACCTGCTTTGTGTGCTTCCGCCACCAATTAGTTCATGCGGCCTAGCGCTGGCCGGCACCCACCCACTACCGTTAGTAGATGCAATATGCCGACGCTGCCATGGCTGCTCCGGTAGTCTCTGCCCCTCGGCTGCTGCGGTCGTCCGGCATCTGGAACAGAAACCGCAAGCCCCCACCACCGTCGCCGCCACGACTGGCCAGGTCGTGGCTTGTAATAGAAACATACATGTTCATGCACACAAATGTTTGCCCTGTATGAGTATCAAACCCTCGAGCCATGGTGTTATAGTTGCTTCATTAACCGCTGTGCCATTGAACTTACCAAAAGTTAGTAATTAATTCATCATCATTATCATCTCAGCCCGTATTCGTCCACTGCTGAACATAGGTCTCCACTCTAAACATCCCGTCTGTGCCACCTGCATCCATCGACTCCCTACAAACCTCTTGAGGTCGTCGCTCCATCTAGTGGGGGTCGTCCCACACTGCGTGTACCAGTACGGGGACGCCATTTGAGAACCTTTCTTCACCAGCGGTTATCGGTTATACGAACTATGTGGCCGGTCCACTGCCACTTCAACTTGCTTATCCCGTGGGCTATGTCGGTTACCTTAGTTCTACTACGGATATCCTCATTTCTGATTCTATCATGCAAAGAAACCCCGAGCATAGCTCTTTCCATAGCACGCTGAGCGACCTTGAGCTTCCCTATACGACCGGCAGTGAAGAGCCACGTTTCAGATCCGTATGTCATCACTGGCAACACACACTGTTCGAAGACCTTGCTCTTCAGGCGTTGAGGTATTTTGGATGAGAAGATGTGACGAAGTTTCCCGAACGCTGCCCAGCCGAGTCATTCTGACTTGTCTGTGTAACGAGTTGAGAGTTCCACAGAACCTGGACAATCCATTGCTGTTTTGAAATTGTCACAGGATGAAACGTGCATTTATCATTCTGAACCATAGAAAATTCAGCTTTATGAGTGGATGTTCGGCAACTAGAATAGACTAACAAAATTGATTTTGACGTTGATTAAACCAGCTATTTTCCGCGCGCAAGTGGAAGCACTTGAAGATCATAAACAATACAGACAAACTGAAATAAAGAAGTGTTAATGTTGCCTGTTACTCCACCATTATTTAAACCAATGTGCATAAAAATACAAAAAGACGACCGAGAAGCTACATCCCCTCACTCTATGACAATGTTAATTTGTACACGGCGAATAAAACAAGATTATTTTTATCCTTCGCAAAAGCAGTTTTCTAGACTCATTCTGTACGTAGACTGGGCCTCGCATCCTATGATTTCTTTATTTTTCCAAAAATCAAAGGTTCAAAAGATAAGAGATTTAAATTACATTTTTATTTTATACTACGTCGGGAGGCATACAAGCATACGGCCCACCTGATGTAAAGCGGGTACCGTAGCCTATTAACGCTTGCGATATGTTAAGTATCACTCGGGCGATGCCTCCTCTGCTGCTTACACAGCAACTCCTTGGGAGCTTACTGGTGACCTCACTAACACGCAGGAACAACAACCCTCTGGGGAGTTGTTATTTGGCTGCGGTTTTCTGTGAGGTGGAGGTACTTCCCCAGATGGGCTGTTTTGAGGCACTCTACCTCTCTTAAAACATCCACACCAAGACAAACAGACATGTTAATGCACACAAATGTTTGTCTTGTGTGGGAATCCAACCCACGAGCGTTGGTGTCAAAGTCGCGTCATTCACGACTGAGCCACCGAGCTCATCGTTCATGAAGTCAGGGTGATAAGGTTCAATCGATACGTGAAAAACATCGAGTGAGATCAGCGAAAAATGGTTCGACGAAATGACAAAAACGAAAGTATATTGAAAAATATGTCATTTTATTAGAAACAATACGAGTTTCGTTTTCGTGACAAGTATAATTTTACGTTCATCACTTAAAGCACGAAATTAATTAGCTTTGATTAATGATTACATGTTATTACAGTAAGTATTCAGCCATTAAGAAGTCAGTCAACTAGTAATAATGAAACACCTAAAAAAACCACCACCTAAAAAGATTCGATCATTTATCGTGGATAAAAAATACAATGTCAAGGATATTTCAGGCATAATATTTAGTTTACCGACTTACTGGAAAGTAGGTGGTTTAATATTCGATACACTTTCTTATCCTGCTTATATATTTAGTACATACACATATATACATATCATCACGCCTGTCTCCCATTGGGGTAGGCCGAGACTATAGAACGTCAGGTGCACCGATCCAAACATACCGCTCTCGCTTCTTCTACACTCATCAACCTCTTCATGCATGCTCTTCGGTTTTAGGTGCTTTTGATTTGGCCCTTTTTCAACACATCACCAATTTGATCTATATGTGTGCGTCTAGGGCGGCCCCTCGCGACGTCACCATTCACTCTTGCTTGATACACTTCTTTCGTATATTTAGTGTATCTCGACAACAGCTCCAACTATTTGGGATATCATATTGTTTAGGAAGAGCATACCAATTTGGATAGTTTAACGACGTTATATTAGCAGTACAAACCGAGCCGGAGTACCACCGCCTAAGGTGTAGACGATTCGGATCGGATTTCTTGATGTCCAAAATCTAACTGTGATTTAGGTTAATGGCGATTGTCTTCAACCAAGACTACAGGATCCCGGGGTAAGTTAGCCTCAGGCGGCCTTCTGGTCCCAAATACATTTAGTGAAGATTTGATAATCAACAAGTTATTTCAATAAAACTTCCGTCCGCTAATTTCACTGTTCGGAACTTTAAAGATAACCAGTTGAGAATGCGCAAGCTTGCATTGCCAGAGGAATACCTGGCTCGTCAATTATATAATAATTCAAAATTTCTTTTTTTTTTATTTGTCGGCCATTTTGACCATGTTCCTTAAGAGATAGGTACAGTGTTTCTGAACATTCCTATTCTACTTTTTTATGCTGAATCCGAATCTGAAGTCAAAATTCGAATATTCGAAAAAAAGCGACAGACAAACGCACAGACAAACATATAGAATTCATATAGGAACGGTGTTCCTAAAAATGAAACTCATTTAAGATCAATGTCACGTGTCAGGGTGCATGCATGAATGAAACATTCACGCATGAGAATATTTACGAAACTCTATTTAAGGTTGCCTCCACTTAAACAAATGTTATAAGTCTTGTTTGACTTATCAAAAGTAATATGTATTATTAAAAACAAATAAAACATATTTGTTTGATAACTCCACTTTAAAAAAAAAAGCAGTTGCTGAAGCCACCTTTGAAGCAATATGCGTTTGTAACAGGGGACACCGCTCTTTCTTAACTATCATAAATTTTAATGATACGAAATGATGTATGATATTGATTTTAACATGGAGCGACTATCGTCGGATCTCTATAAACCAGGGGACAAAACATAGAAGTCTTTGGGGGAAAACAGACCTTTCTTAGAATATGTCACACGTTTACCGAGATACGATTTCTTGATGTGCAGATTTCCTCATGAAATTTTCCTTTAGCACCGAGCAAATAATAATGTTAAGATAAGAAAGGGCATGCTCCGTTGGTTCGGACATGTAGAAAGAATGCGGGATGAAAGAATGACGAAACAGATATACATTGCAAAAGTGGAAGGATGTAGGAGCCGAGGAAGGCCGAGACTAACCTACCATGACCAAATTGGTCGTGTTTTATCAGAAGGTGATGTCAGAAGCCCCAGGAACCGGCGAGCGTGCATGAAAAGAGCTATGAATGTCACAGAAGCGAGTGAAGTATGCAAGGACCGCGTCTTATGGCGCTCGGTTCTCTCTGCCTACCCCGTAAGGGACTTGGCGTGAAGATATACATACATACAAATAATAATTACGTCCGGAAACATGAATTTAATGGTACATACCCGCAATAGGATTTCAACCAGGGAACACGCAATTAATAGGCCGGTTCGTCCACTGGGCTATCGCTTTTATCCCGTAATAATATAAAAGCGTTTGTCTATATATTACATGAGAGTGTCAATTAGCAGTTCAAGAACTGAAACCAAACACACTTTAATAGCACTGCTCACTCCATATGGGGACCACACGATTCACTTAAAGCAATGCAGTTACTATTTATGGTACTGCAGTGGGGACAGAGAAAGGACAGTGTGACGTACACGCGGTGGAAAGAGACAAAGTATATGCATGTCACACAGTGTCACCAGCCATCGCCGTGACAAATTGAAGATAATTTTGTTTGGCGCTAACAGTTTAAAAATAGCTTTTAGGTTTGTTTGATGAATTGTTGTAATGTTATGACTTTTTTTACACGCTTCTTGGCGATTTGTATGTTTATATTGTAGTAAGTAAATAAGTATATAATGGAATTTACGGTTGAATATCGAACACTTGAACGAATTGAGTTTAGTTTTTATAGTTTATTAACAGCGACTTCGTGGCGCTCGGTTCTCTTTGCCTACCCCGTAAGGGATTTGGCGTGGAGTTATAGAATGGAATAGATTTCGTCCGCATTTTTTTAAACCTTGCCTGTGACGTGTTGAACAAACCAAGATAAAGTGTATGCCTACTTATATATACACGTAAAATGTTATACTTCTTTCTATTACGTCTATGCTTCTTTCACGTAAAATTAAAATAACTTCAAATGATTGATCTTTAATAGAAAATCTAATTAGGTCTTAGTTGCATCAAAATTCGGAGAATAACTTCCGTTATAATTGTAAGTTCGAAGGCTATGCCTTTTTTTATACAACTTCGGGAGGCATACATGCCTCCCGAAGTTGTAACAGCTTAAAAAAAGATTCCGTCAAAAATTTTTTTTTTTTCAATGTCGCGAGGCCCCATCATACGGCCCACATGACGTAAAGTTACCGTAGCATATGAACTATTGGAACACAGGAAGTATCGCTCGCGATTTGTCACCCCTGCTTTCTTGTGAGGTGGACGTAGTACTTCCCTATTCGGGCTGCTTTGATACGTCCCACCTATCTTTAAAAGTGAACTTCACGTCTGTTAACATGACATCAAGTCTGACTATTTAACGGTTTACACTTTTTTGTCGGCAATTGTTTTCAATGTTACTTAAAAAATAATCTTTTGTTTGTTAAATTAATTTCTCAACCGCCCGTCCTAAAAAGGTCTTCGCGCAATTGACTCTTGGACCCAATATCAATCTCTAGGGACATATTGCGGCCATCGAGACATGTCTGTCAATGTCTCGATATCTGTACAAGTGTAGAAAGACATGAGTAGTATAACTTCAGAGAAACCTTTGAAGTCGTCGCACTTGTATGCGGTACTACACGGCTTTATGCAAAATTCGTAACCGAGCCATAGATGGTTCTTCAAAACTCTAGACGTTTTTAAGAACCATCTATGGCTCGTATATAGTTTTATATACACATTTTATATACAGTCACTTTACACATAATATACCGTACATATAGATTCAAGGTACAACTTCACATAGTTAAAGTATAATCTATAACTTCAAGCCAAATCCCTTGCTGGGTAGGCAGAGAGGACCGACGGCCACATGACTTGATCCTTACAAACTTCACTCGCTTCCTTTTAACATTAATTGCTATTATTATACACCCACTTTCTAAGACTCTTGACTTCGTCTTCTGATAAATTACGGTCAATTTGGTCATGGTAGGTAAGTTTTCTACTTTCGCGTTGTATAATCTGTTACGTAATTCTTTCTTCCTGCATTCTTTCACCGTGTCCGAACCGAACCAACAGAGCATGCCTCTTCTTTATTTTAACACCGACACTCTCTTTCGGACCAACTCTGTTTCTAACATCATCATTGCGAATAAGTTATATATAGTTATATACATATAAATTTAGTAAGCGTCATGAAAGGACAACGGCCATATCGTAGCTCGTAGACGCTCAGCTGAGCATTGGGCGTTGACCTTTTATTACAAATTTATTTACAAAAATATAGGTCTTTTCGTAATGGGTACAATATAACGTAATGGGTGTATAGTTTACCCCCATAAAGTTTGTCGAACTAAATTTTGTAGACCATGTACGTATCACATTAACATTTCTTTGAAGAGACTTATGAGCTCACTATCATTTTTATCCTCTGATGAAAGAGAAGTATGGCACGTCAAAGCAGGAGACCGCAGCCAAATTAAAACTCACTGTAGGGTTGTCTTTTTGGGAATTAGTGAGGTTATCAGTAATATCCTGAGGAGCTGTTGTATTAGCCGTGTATTAGACTCGTGAGGGATACATATTATATTAATTAAGTGACAACATCACAAATCGTCGCACAAAGTCACGCGCTGCATACAATTGCAAGTGAAGTTCGCAGCCAAATCAGTCGCTGCTGGTACTTTGAAATGGCTAGTCACGTGCTACATTCGCCGCTCAATGTTCCCAATTTTTGACAACCCTATAAATCAGTGTTGGTAACTATATCAAAAACGGCCTAAGTGCGTTAGCTAAATTATTCTATATCTTTCTATCGTATTTAAACCATACGGTTGACATATGTGACGGATTTGTCTCATTATGTGTTTTGTGAGATGACACATTTTTAGAGTGCCATAGATAAGTATGCCCTTTTAGTTTGACACCACGTGTAGAATCCACAGGGTGTTAATAATGTGGGTATTCACAGAATGGCAAAAAAAAATGATTTCGTGAAAGTTTAAGAGAGAAGAGAATATTCGATTTGCGTATTATTCCATATTGAATAGATGTTTTGGGTTATGAATATATCTTTATTTTTAGAGTCGAAAACAAATTCCTTTGCACGTGCTGCATCCTGCTGATTAGCGATCTTGAGAAATATTAGGGATTAGGTATACATGATACTGGCTGATGACCGGATGAAAACTACTCTCAATGTAGATCGAACAGAAAGATAGACACAATCAATTTAAAAATCTGTTTTGTAGTGCTTGCATCACTGGCACAATGGTAGCATCAACTAACAGAAGTGGGTGAGAGCCGGTCGGCGCTAGTTCGCATGAGATAATCAATGCACAAAATAAAGTTTGGATCAAATTCTTCTCTATAATGTTTTTTAGTTTGTTAAATAACGCTACTTTGACACCAACGCTCGTGGGTTCGATTCCCGCACAGGAAAACATGATATGTTTTACTGTACGGGAATCGAACCCACGCATAATATGCGTGCGCATGAACATGTCTGTTCGTATTGGCCTGAGTGTTTTTAACATATATGGGCGCATCAAGCAGCCTATCTGGGGAAGTACCACCAACTCACAGAAAACCGCAGTCAAATAACAACTCTCTGGAGGGTTCTTGTGTTCCTACGAGCGAGTAAAGTTATCAGTAAGTTTCTATGGAGTTGCAGTATTAGGGTCGGGGATAGTTCCTATATTGCAAAACGTTAAATATTCGTACAAATAGACTATTAAACTCGTGAGTAGTAATAGCCCAGTAGATAAGGAACCTATTGAACAACAGATTTCCGGTTTGAATCCTGGCATGTAGAACTAAATTCATGTTTTCGAATTTATCTACGTATGTATATCTTCACGCCATGTCCCTTGCGGGGTAGGCAGAGAGAACCGAGCGCCATAAGACGCGGTCCTTACATACTTCACTCGCTTCTGTGACATTCATAGCTCTTTTCATGCACGCTCGCCGGTTCCTGGGGCTCCTGACATTCATCTACGTATTTGTAATCATCGTATGCTCGCCGGTGATGGAAAATATCATCAGGGATCCCGCACGTCCAAGAAATTATATTTCAATAGACGTGTGACCTAACTTAACCCTTCGAAACCCGGGTGGTCGTATATGACCGCGAAATGTATGGGAAAACGTATATAACGGGTTCTGACTGGTTTGGTTGGGAAAGGTCTAGTTTTCTCATTGGGTTGTAACTGACGGCAGTCGTCCCACGTCAAAAAACCAGCAAGTTCTCTAAATATTTAGGTGTAGCTAATGAACGCTGCCAATCCTAGTGTAATAGGAAACAGGATAATGGTATGTAGAAGAAGACTACTAAATTCGAAATAAATGTATTTAAAATATCTAAAAATTTAAATTAAGATGTCTTTTAGCTCTTACTTCGTCTGTACACTATTTGCCTGTGCGTAGGGCGGTTTCATCTCGCCCTGAGCCCTGACCCGACAATCTGACAGTAACCTGACGGGCATCGAGCCACGCGGTCGCGTATTCGTCCAATACGTTCTATCGAACGCGCGAACATTGTTTGTTTTTTTTTTTCATTGAATACGCATATAAAAACAAACTCTGTGGACTATTTAAATGTGCATAAACTTTAAAATGACTATTTAAATGTGGACAAACTTTTATTTACGTGTTTTTTAAATCTCCCAATTGTTTTGTTTTCATTCAAGAAATGAGATTGCCGAATTAGGACTCATTAAAAATATATATTGTTTGAATTTTGGCAATAAGTGACAGTTCCATTTTGATTGATTATAAGTATGGAGTTAAATTAATTTTATATTAATTGGGCTACAATGAAACTTATTTAAAAGTCATTTATAGAAAACGTTTCAAGATTTTCTTCGTAAAGTGGTGTTTGTTTTTATTTTTATGTTGTGAATTGGACTTTACTTGGATTTTAATGGGACATAAATGGTACGTAGAATATAAACTTGTTATTGAATGCATTTGACATTTAATTTATAGATAAATCCTACATTTGTTTGGCATGAATAGGAATTGACACGGTATTTTAATTTAATATGCCTGAAGTCATATATTTCATATTTTATTTTAAAATCGGCCTATTATAAATATGGAGTTAGAATAGACAGTTAATCCAAACCTTCCCAGTACGGCACAGCAAAATAATTTATTTGAATGGGCAGAGAAGTATAAGTATTTTCTATTTATATTTGAAATTGAAATGAACATTTCATTAGTTATAAAGTTTTTCGATTGGAAGTTTCAATAGCTTATTTTTAAAGGAAGCTGTACTAAAACACTTTCTATTTATAATACATTTTTTAATCATCATTTAACTGGAAATTTACAACATACTCATGGAATACTTACGTGGATTCTTTTACCTAATTTCAATCTAATCTATTTTTAATGTATTTAAATTATAATTAAAATGGCTTATGGCCCAATACGTGTAATTAAATATTAATTTTATAATTCGAGAAATTGGATGCAATTAAAATTTTTAACTTACTCCAAAAAGTACGATTATTATTCGGCGCCATTTACATAAATGTGAATTTAATGACCTATCTATCTATCTATAACTTCACGCCAAAACCCTTGCGGGGTAGGTAGAGAGAACCGAGCGCCATGTGACTCGATCCTTATATATCTCACTCGCTTCTTTAATATTCATTGCTGTGTTCATGCACGCTCGTCGGTTTCTAGGGCTCCTGACATCATCTTCTGTTAGAAAATGACCAATTTGGTCATGGTAGGTAAGTCTCGGCTCTTGCGCAGCTTGCTCGGTTATTACACTGAATAGTTATTTAAGTGTACTTAATTTATTCATTTATATATTGAAGATGAGGAGTTGCTGTGTTGACAGCGGGTGCAGCAACGTGCCAGCGACATTATTTTTGTTGCTAGCGTTCATAGGCTACGCCGCTTTATATCTGGCGGACCGTATGCTTGTTTGATATTCGCCTAAAATATTATTTATAATTTTTTTTATTAGGCTTTATTTAGTAACGTAAATATTAGTTTTAGTAGTATATAAATTTCTTTGTTGTAATATTAACTCTCAATCCACTGCAATAATATTGTTTTTCGTTTCACTACATGCACTAAGCGACACTTAGAATTAGACAGTTTTACATGTGTACCGACCTTATGGCGCACGCAATAAGAGTAAAAATAGTGTTGCTAGTATCTAACATACCTTGTCGCTGTGTGTACAATAACATATTATTTTTTATGATACATTTATCGGGTAGAAATTAAGCGACTGGCCCGTTGGATGCAAGGCAGATACATTGGCCTGCAGTGTTGTTAATATCAATGCTAGCAATGCAGCAGTATCGCTAGTATATTGTATTCCCGCTGCTAAAGAAGTGATTAATCACAAGTTTATTTGTACGGCAACTCACCAGGGAATCGTTATTTGCTGCAATTTTCTGCAAGGTGTATGTAATATATTTTACGAGCTAGGTGGCGCAATGCTGAAATGCGCTGTTATGCTACTACGACACCAACGCTCGTGGGTTCGATTCCCACAAAGGACAAACACTTGTATGTCTGTTTGTCTTGGTCTGGGTATTTTCTATGTATAATAATTAAGAATTTATATAAATAAATGTATTTACGTATGTTTACCAGTCGTCTAGTACCCATAATACAAGTATCACTTACTTTGGGGCTAGATGGCGCTGTGTAATTTGTTCGGCAATATTTATTTATTTATATTACTGTAGTCGAGATTATTGCTTATTATATCAGAGCCCGCAGTGACATCACTGGGTAATAGAATCAAATGAGGATATCTGCAGTAGAACTAAAGTTATCTACATATCCCAAAGGATAAGTAAGTTGAAGTGGTAGTGGGCCGGCCACATAGTATAAAAATATTTATTTGCCATTGGGCCCTCGCGGGCACTTAGACACGTCGTACAGTTTTTGAAATATAATCTTATTGTATCTTATTTAATTCTCTTTTTACTTTTTCCTTTTTTTATCTACTAGCATTTCGGAAATGACCATTGGCTAAGAAGAAATACCGAAAGAAACTTGCCAATATAGGTCTCTTTTAAAATTGTCAATTACATATTACAAAAACAAAAAATACATAAGCATATTGGTACAATAATGATATCAAATGGTAAAATTAAAGATTATTAAGGACAGGTAATCTGTGCTGAATTATTTCCAGAAATCTTAGTCAGTTACATATTTATCAATTCTATAATAAGCTCTTGTACAGAGAGTATTTTTAATGTAGAACCGACAACGGCTGGGGAAGAAAGTTTCTCGAATGGCGTACGAGAGAACCCGTACTAGAGCACGCAGTGTAGGATGACCCCCCACTAGTTGGAGCTACGACCTCAGAGGCTTATAGGGAGCCGATGGATGCAGGTAACACAGGATCGAGACGAATGGCAATTCTCCATGGGCTGAGATGATGATAATGATAATGATGATATCTGAGCCCGACCCCTCATATATCAATATATAAATATTGCTGGCAACCACCCACAGCTCAGCCCGGGAGAAGTTTAACTTTACAAGTTATACAGCGGGACTCTACATTTTATCGAAATAAATCTTAACATATGATGATATGAATTGAACTGTAACATCTAATCGACAAGATCTATATTACTGTTTACTACTACTATTTATATATGCGTGGTAAACGGTGCTGATGGCACGATAATTGTATACCTTGCAATTTTATATGGTATATTTAGATACCTGTGCAATGCCATTGTTTGTCGTCCCAAAAAAATATTTAAAAAAAATTACGAAGTTTCTTCACCAATGGTCATTTTCGAGATGATAGCGTATCACAACAGAAAAATAAAATTAAAAAAAATGCAATACGTACCTATGTGCCCGCGAGAGTCTAATGGTAAAAAAAAATTAAAATATTTTTTCTATATGCTAATTCAGATATACGCTATATTTGTGTACTTCATCCAACTTCATCCAACTCCCTTCAACCGTTGTTGTGTGAAAGAGTAACAAACATCCATAGATCCTTACAAATATTCACATTTGTAATGTTTATATCAAGAAATCAGCGAGTACTATTAAATTAATTCACCATTATCCTTTTTAGGGTTCAAGGTAATGTGGTGCCAAAGATACCCTAAGGCTATTTATTACTATCTAGTCGGTATTCAGTCTATCTCTTACGCGATATCTTTTGGACAGTAAAATGCAGATAAATGAAATTTTTAAAAAGTTTTCTATTTAACATCGTCCCGTTTCCTAATCCATTAAAATTAGCGAGGTCCGCTACCTAAGCCTAATGATTTGGCGAAGATACTGATTTTTGCATAGAGCGACTCCACAACCCAGAAGGTAAACCAGACTGAAGGGTTAGGTCACACGTCTTTCGAAATATATTTTCTAAACACAATCCATAAATACGTAATAGTCAATAGGTCCGTTCTACATCCACTAATGTATCAGTTCTCATCATTATATATTGCTCATTACTGTATAATATCGCTTGAAATTTTTACAAAGTATGTGCTAATATGGCCACAATGGCAAAAATAATAAATGTAAACACCTGTGCTTTCACTGAACTAATTTATAAAAATATTTAGTATTACATATTGTACAGTAGTACGGAACCCTTCGTGTGCGAGTCAGTCGGCATTTGGTTGCTCGACAAATAAAATATATTCAGTTACGTTTTTTGCTGGACCATTAAAAATGGAACAAAACAATCTTTTTCTGATACCGAAACTGGTTCCTATCCATGGGAATGGGTCTCCGCCTTCGCGACAGGTGGTAGAGGGAAGGCTACCGTTCATTTTTGGTTTTTATTTACTTGTTGGTTTTATTTTGTTTTGTTGGGATATTAATTCAACTATGACCGTCACCGCGCTTCACGATTCCGTTTCAAATGCCAAATAAACATACAACCCGCCTGCTTTGTAATGTTTTTTACATACAATGAATTTTGAGGTGGGAGATGCGTAAAGCGATTTTTACGGTGGATGAGTGGTTAGCACTGGCAACTTAAAGACTCGCAGCTTCGATTCCCACATAGGACACACATTGAATGACCATGTTTTGTTTGGGTCTAGGTGTTTTAAAAAGAGGTAAGGAGCGTCAAAGCAGCCGGACTGGGGAAGTACCGCGTTGAATTGTAAACCTAAACTATCCAAGGACCTACTCAAAGAAACGATTTCATCCATATCGGTCCATTTAGGAGATCAATGACATACACGCGTACAGAAGAATATATATGTAAAGATAATATCGGACATGCAAGAAGAGTAGTAAGAAGAGTGCCCTTGTCAGGGATTCTTTGGTTTGGTATTTGATAAAGTACGATTGTGTCTCGGTTTATAAAGAGAGATGGTGTTCTCAAAGGAGCGAGACGTAGAGCCTTCTCAAGATGTTCTCTGTCTGGTCGCTTTTAGAAATAACACATTTTACGATTTCAACTTTCATGTATTTTTTAATTTGAAATTGAATTAACAAATTTGTGAATGGAACCGAAGATACTCGATATATCATGAAATTTTGCAAGTATAGAAGTTACCGAGCCTATGAACGCTTGCAATACGGGAAGTTGTCGCACGTTGTTAGCTCTGTTGTTGTTAATACAAAAATCTCCCGATGTTTACTTGCAATTTCATGCCCTTGCAGGAACACAACAACCCTCCAAGAAGTTCTTTATTGGCTGTAGTTTTTTAAGAGAGTTAGGGCGCATCAAAGCAGCCTGTCTGGGGAAGTACCTCCACCTCACAGAAAACCGCAGCTAAATAACAACTCCCTAGAGGGTTGTTGTGTTCCTGCGTGTGAGTGAGGTTACCAGTAAGCTCTTAAGGAGTTGCTGTGTAAGCAGCAGAGGAGGCATCGTGCGAGTGATATATGTTACAAGCGTTAATAGGCTACGGTAACTGCTTTACATCAGGTGGACCGTATGCTTGTATGCCTCCCGACGTTGTGTATAAAAAAAAAAGTTTTCTGCGACTTTTTTCTTTTATACATTGTCGGGTGGCATGCGAGTATACGACCTTCCTGATGTTAAGCGCTTACCTTAAGTCTATGAGCGCTTGCAATACATGAAGTATAACTCGCGCGTCGCCACATCCGCTGATACACAGCAATTTCTTATCAGCTTACTGGTAATATCACTTACCTGCAGGCATACAAAAAGCCTCCAGGAGTTGTTATTTGGCTGTTCTCATGTAATGAAGATTCTCCAGTCGGGTTCTCTCGTGAAATAAATGAATGCGGTTTTAATCTGGAGTTACTCCTGATTTCGTTCGGTGTTATGGACAGATAACAGTGGTTATACCAAGTCCTTATATATAATTGTAGTCATGCAAATGAGTGAAGTTATCGGTCAAGTCACATGATCTATTAATATTTTCATTAGGGAACCATAATTTGTGATATAAATTCAAAGTTACTCTAATAGCATCTACATGGGAGGAGTTAATAAAGAGCTTATAGCTTAGACACTTAGATTATGTTGCCATAAATATGAATATTATAATATTTATTTGTTTTTAATTATTCAAGAAACGCCTACGGTGTTGTACCGGCTCGTAATATAGCGTGGCAATTCATTAATTGCTGTTAATACCACGCCTATAATAAACTCGTTTTTGCTGGAGAAGAATCTGGTAGTACTGCCTTACAACCCTTACTTGCTGTACTTACTGAAAACAGCCTCTTTCACATAACCGTCAGAATGCTCGTATTCGTAATAATTAATAGTTTTTCGGGTTCTGTACTTTAAAAGGAAAAATGAAACACTTATAGAATCACTCTGTTGTCCGTCTGTCTGTCGGTCAAGATCCTTTTTCTCAGGAATGGGTGAAGCTATCAAGCTGAAATTAATACTAATACTCAGGCCTGTAATCCCTTCGAGCAGTGAAAAAAATCTAACGTCTAAGTCAACGCAATTAAAAGATACAATTACTGTTTGTGTCAAGTTTATGCGCATATTTTAACATTCGCAAGGGAATCAAAACCTATAGTGAACTTCCCGTGGTCCTAGAATTATGAAATTTGATAAGAAGCAATCGCATGTAACACAAGTAATGGACAACATCCAAAAACCGTAAATTCGTAGTTCCATTAAAAAAAAACTTTTTTTTCGTATGAAAATATTTTTTTTTACACCCTTGGAGCGCGAGTCGGACTCGCACTTGACGGATTTTTTTATGTAGTGCACATACGCCAAATTCCAAATTTGGCGTATGCGTAAGATTTAAATCTGAGAAAGCAACATCTATTTCTTTTTCGTTTTCATTTCTTAGTTCTCAAGCTCGGTGGTTCAGAGGTTAGTAGCGCTACTATTATACCAACGTTCAAACATTTGTGTGCATGAACATATCTATTTGTCTTGGCTGGATGCTTTCCATCTATTATAAGTACGAATGTACACAAAAAAATGTACTTACGTATGTTTATCAGTTCTCTAGTAGGTACTCATAACACAAGCTTCGCTTACTTTAGGTCACGATGGCGCTGTGTACCTAATTTGACAATGTTTATTTATTTAGTATTAGGATTGGCGAGGTCTGCTATCTAAGCCTCAGGACTTGTCTAAGGCTTTAACATGAAGAACAGACCTTACCTAGGTTAGGTCCATGTATTTTTGGAATATCTTAAACGTGCGAGTTTCCTCACGATGTTTCTTCACAGCCCAATAAGTGATAATTACAAATATTTTAAATCCGAAAGGACGAAGGTAATGGTATATTAGGATTAGGATAGGATTCTAATCAGGTTCTTTACCCATTGGGCTGTCACTGTTCTTTCTAAGTACAATATTTATATATCACACAAATCTATGAAGTTATTAGTAGTTATTACTATGTATGTATGTATTTATGTTTGTTTGTATGTATATCTTCACGCCAAATCCCTTGCGGGGTAGGCAGAGAGAAGCGAGCGCCATAAGACGCGGTCCTTACATACTTCACTCACTTCTCTAACATTCATAGCTCTTTTCATGCACGCTCGCCGGTTCCTGAGTGTAGCTAGTATATAGGTCTTATCATCAAAATCTATTAATTAATAAACTATTTACGCACCACGAAAGAGCATGAAAGTAGAATAAACGCGGTTGAAATGCGAGCACTGCGCAAAATTTGTGGCGTAAGGCTTGTAGACCGTATTCGCAATGATACAGGTATCTTACCTAGTTCAGGCACAGATGCAATACATTATAAGCTTGTATCAAAACTTTTTTGCTCAATAAAGTTATTATTATTATTATTCTTTAATCACGGGTGTTAACCCCGGTCTTTTGATAGGCGTGTGTTATTATTATTAATTAATTATTATTATTATTATTATAATGATGATGTCAGAAATAGAGTTGGTCTGAAAGAGAGCGTCGGTGTTAAAATAAGAAGAGGCATGCTCCGATGGTTCGGGCATGTAGAAATAATGCAAGATGAAAGAATGACGAAGCAGATATACAATGCAAAAGTGGAAGGATGTAGGAGCCGGGGAAGGCCAAGATTTACCTACCATGACCAAATTGGTCATGTTCTATCAGAAGGTGATGTCAGGAGCCATAGAAACCGGCGTGCGTGCATGAGAAGAGCAATGAATGTTAAAGAAGCGAGTGAGATATGTAAGGATCGAGTCATGTGGCGCTCGGTTCTCTTTGCCTAATCCGCAAGGGATTTGGCGTGAAGTTATAGATAGATAGAGAGATCCAAAATTAACTTGGCATTCTCTCAAATTTGTAAATTAGCAAATCTTATACATAACAACGAAGCTGTGCCGGTTCCTGGGGCTCCTGACATCACCTTCTGATAAAACACGACCAATTTGGTCATGGTAAGTTAGTCTAGTTATTACCATAGTCCAAGAAATTATATTTGAAAGACGTGTGACCTAACTTAGGAAAACCAAGGTACTACAAACTAAAACTTAATTAAGTAATTAAATTTAAATTACTATTTCAGTAAACGGAAGGTTACCTTGCTGGTAGTATTTCATGACGCCGTTACTTATTCTAATATTAGGTATTAAGTTACGGATGGACCATGTATCCTGTCGTCACCCGTTCACTTAAAACTTGTGTGTAACTTGAACTTAATGATGTAAACTTACCTGTTTACTGCTAGAAATAGAAGGAAGCTGACCGTTTGTAGATTTAAGTTCTATGTGTTTTAAGAATGTAAAATGGAGACATGTAATTTAAACAATATTTTTTATACGACGTCGAGAGGCATACAAGCATACGGCCCACTTGATATAAAGTGATTACCGTAGTCTATGAGCGCTTGCAATACATTAAGTATCATACGCGCGTTACCTCTGCTGCTTACACAACAACTTCGTACGAGCTTTCTGGTGGTGACCCTACTCGCACGCAGGAATACAATAACCCTCTAGGGAGTTATTATTTGGCTGCAATTTTCTGAGAGGTTGAGGTACATCGTCGGACATACTGGTTTGATGCGCCCTACCTCTCTTAAAACATCCAGACCAAGATAAACAGACATGTTCATGCATACAAATATTGTCTTGTATGGGAATCGAACCCACGAGCGTTGGTGGCAAAGTCGCGTCAAATAAGTAAATAGGAAAATCTTATTTAGCATCGTAATGATTTGAAACTTTATAACCCGAGTATTGTATTTGTGTTAGCACGCCTGCGTATTACGAAGCTTGGAATAAGGCGTCATAACAACCGTGGTGTATTATACATGTGTATTTTTTACATAAATATTTCATTATTTTAAATAAAAACATTTTTCAAGTAGGTATGCCGAAAACGAATGCAGAATATTGTCGTCATTATTAAGTTTACGTTTTCGAAGATTTCACTTCTATATATACTAAACTGCACACGTATATTTACTTAAAGCTACTGATGCCTGAATATCTGGCATTTATATTTATGCGCATTCAATCATAATGATCGTATATATATATACTTTTAAGTATCACTTTTAAGAGAGGTAGGGTGCATCAAAACAGCCCGTCTGGGGAAGTGCCTCCACCTCACGGAAAACCGCAGCCATTTATATATTTATGCGCATTCAATCATAATGATCGTATATATATTTACTTATAGGTATCACTTTTAATAGAGGTAGAACGGTAAATAAATATATGTATATATACTACTCATCGCATCGTGAGTGCATTCCTCAAGAAATGCATAAATATTTTTTCAAATCCGAGCGGCAGTTCCAGAGATTAGCGCTTTCAAACAAACAAACAAACTCTGCCGCTTTATATATTAGTATAGATAATTACCTATGTATGCTCCTACAATGTCGTTGACTGTATACTGGCTTAGTTCACTATTTATAGCTTTACCGCTAGTCCTGGGCGAGTAAAGAGTGAGGTCGGAACATCTACGTTCAAAATACTCGCAGGATTGGAAATGAAATGTTATTTTTAAATAGTTAATTCTGCAATCGATACAGAATCCAAAACCGTAATGTTTGTATCATATCTATAGTCTATACATCTATACATATAAATAAAATTGAAGTGTCCGTCTGTAATTTCAAAATAAAGCCTTTATCTTAAGCTCATATTATTATTTTCACGTTACCAAAGCCTATATACGCATTTTTAACCTTTCTGTCTGTCTGTCTGTTTGTTTGTCCGGGCTAATCTTCGAAATGGCTGAACCGATTTTGACGGGACTTTCACTGGTAGGTAGAGGACTCTTCAGAGCAGAATATACGTTACTTTTTATCCCGTAACTATTTAGGGTTCCTGCGTAAAAAATGAAAAACTGTTAAAATAGGGGGAAATATCTTCCCATTCGGGGACTTTGCAATTTTATTTTTATTATTATTTTCATAGAATACGTATTTTTTGTGACATAAAATAACTACGCATTTTTTATGTTATAAAAATAAAATAAATATACGTTGCCTCCCGTAGAGGTCAATAGATGGCGCTGTATGAAAATTGAATCGCTCTATTGTTGCATCTACGACCCTGAATTTTGTTTTTTTTTTAAACAGAAAGAATGTGAGGTCTATAGAGAAATAAAGGCTACTAAAAGCCCATAACTCATGCGTGCGAAGCCGCGGGCTTCAGCTAGTAATATATAAATCGCAATAGTTTTGTTTGTTTATTTAAACGCGCTAGTCTATGGAACTACCAGTCGGATTTGAGAAATTATTTTTGTATTTTTTTATCCTAAGTCGGGAGGTGTACAAGCATACGGCCCACCTGATGTAAAGCGGGTACCGTAGCCTATTAACGCTTGAAATATATTACGTATCACTCGCGGGATGCCTCCTCTGCTGATTACACAGCAACTCCTTGGAAGCTTACTAGTGACCTCACTCACACCCAGGAACACAATAACCCTCCAGGGAGTTGTTATTTGGCTGCGGTTTTCTGTGAGGTGAAGGGTATATCCCCAGACGCTGCATTGATACGCCCTACCTCTCTTATTGCATTTGATATCCCAATTCATGAGAAAGGTTATAACATCACGATGCAAATCTTAAAAATCGAGCGAAAGAAATAAAGTAGAAAAAGCGGTTCCTACAGGATGTCGGGCATACACACGGTCGAAGTAGCGGGCTGCAGCTTTTGGGTATATATTTTATGAAATTTCATAATTATCTCGGAAATATTTTGGGTTTCGCCATGATTAGTAACATCAATCACCACCTGGATGTAGCCGCAGGCACTAACATGGTGTTAATTATACTTTTTTATACTACGTCGAGAGGCATACAAGCATACGGCCCACCTGATGTAAAGCGGGTACCGTAGCCTATTAACGCTAGCGATATATTAATTTACACTCGCGTGATGCCTCTTCTGCTGTTTACACAGCAACTCCTTGGGAGCTTACTGGTGACCTCACTCACACGCAGGAACACAACAACCCTCTAGGGAGTTGTTATTTGGCTGCGGTTTTCTGTGAGGTGGAGGTACTTCCCCAGACGGGCTGCTTTCATGCGCCCTGCCTCTCTTAAAACATCCAGATCAAGACAAACATACATGTCCATGCACACAAATGTTTGCCTTGTGTGGGAATCGAACCCACGAGCGTTGGTGTCAAAGTCGCGTCATTCCCGACTGAGCCATCGAGCTCGTCGAAACCAATAAGGTGAAAAAAAAAAACGTACGACCAGTCTTATGGTGAGCAGTTAACGTAGCATATGGACATTTGCAACACCATTGGTGTCACTCATGCGTTGCCGACCCTGTAAAAACCTCTTCACGCCTTTCACAAAGACATGTTATAGTCACTTCCATACCTCGGCTGCGAGTTCATTTCAAAGTTAATGAACTTAGTTATTAGCTTAGTATGTATGTATATCACGCCAGGTCCCTTGCGGGGTAGGCAGACAGAGCCGAGCGCCATAAAACGTGGTTCTTACACACTTCTCGCTTCTTTTATTCATAGTTCTTTTCGATTCTAGTCGCTTGCTAGACCTAGCTTCTGATAAAACACGACCAATTTGATCATGGTAGTTTAGTCTTAGTCTCCCTCGGCTCCACTTTCGCATTGCATATTCTCCTCATTCTTTATCATTAGTTTAGTAGTTACCACATCGACCCTGACTCATCCCACTGCAGGGATACACGGGTCTCCCTTCAAGCGAATGGGTTTAGAGCATACTACGCCACGCTGCTCAAATGCGGATTGGCGGAGGCCAGTGTTTTCAAGCCGCCCGAGGGCCACAGACTTAGCTTCACGACTATCATCTATCGACAGCAGCCGGGACAGACGGTTTAATGTGCCCTCCGAAGCACGGAGAAACTCGAGGTAGATAAACCCATCCACAGACAGGCTGCGGTCAACGTTGCTTTATCTGCGTGTTCGGTTAGAATGACACGCGCAACGACGCGATCGAGCTTTCATTAGTACTTACGTTATATTGAAATTATTGTATTGGAGAGGAAAACGTCCAATTATAAAATGCTAACACTGATACGTGATCTTGCACGAGACTATTGAACTGTATCCCCATGGCCAGGACAGGAAGCAATATCAATTAAACTAACAAGTTATTTTTAACCCCCCATCTGTCGGCAGGACGAGCGGCGACGGTACTTGAAGATTTACCGATTGTATACTTAGATATTTTTAGATCCTTCTAGCATTTCATTATTGTTTACTTTTTTATACAAAACTCTTCTACTTTTGTACTCTGCTGCTAACATAGTTACTTCTTCGAAGCTTCCTGGTAACATCTCATTTCTCATTTTTTTTCTCATTTTTTTTAAAATAAATATTAAATAATAAATATTGTTAGACAAATTACACAGCGCCATCTAGCCCCAAAGTAAGCGAAGCTTGTGTTATGGGTACTAGACAACTGATAAACATACGTAAATACATTTTTTTTTTTGTAAATACATATTATACATAGAAAATACCCAGACCAAGACAAACAGACATGTTCATGCACACAAATGTTTGCCTTGTGTGGGAATCGAACCCACGAGCGTCGTGTCAAAGTCGCGTCATTCACAACTGAGCCGCCGAGCTCGTCGTCAACATCACTCGCAGGAATACAACAACTCTCCAGGGGTTATTCGGCTGCGAGTTTCTGCGAGGTGGAGGTATTTCCCCATAGACGGGCTGCTTTGTTGCGCCCCACCTCTCAATCACGTAGCCAAGACAAACAAACATGTTTATGCCCAACACAAATGTTTGTCCTGTGTACGAATCGAACCCATGAGCGTCGGTGCTAAAGTGCCTATATGAGGTACTATGTATGTAGAGTAGAGGCATGAAAAACCATTGGCGCTCCACATTGATTGCCGGATAATCCATCTTAGAGCCACAAGGCTATCTTAGGCCATGAATATGATAATTACGGCTCCATTTACTTTTACACCACTAAGACGACAAATAAGCGCACGGCCTGCCTGGTGGTAAGCAGTAGTAAAAATAATGAAAAGGTAGTTGAGCGAGCTGAATGAAGTACAGCCAAGCGGGGTGTCCACCACAGTGCAGTGCAATGTAGTTTGCTAGCATTGTGGACGGAAGGGCCCCCAGTTCCCTTCCTCAGCGGACTGCAGCGGCCGGGTCACTCCGGTCTCTTTCCCCAAACGAATTTTTAGAAAACGATGTTGTGCCATGCGCCACCACTATAGAAAAATCTCGGAACTCAACATGACATCTCGCTGGATCCTACCTCTACTAAATCATATAAGATTCTTTATTGCACATTGATATACAGATTATTGTTACATAAATAGTGTACAAAGGTGTAGAAAATCATTCACTCCTTCCAAACTGTAGATACAGATATTTAGGAACACCGTTCCTATATGAAATCTATATGTTTGTCTGTGTGTTTGTCTGTCGCTGTTATTCGAATATTCGAATTTTGACTTCAGATTCGGATTCAGCATAAAAGAGTAGAATAGGAATGTTCAGGAACACCGTTCCTATCTCTTAAGGTACATGGTCAAAATGGTCAAAAAAATTGATATGTTATATAATTGACGAGCCAGGTGTTCCTCTGGCAATGCAAGCTTGCGCATTCTCAACTGGTTTTTATTGTAGTCACTGCATGTTGATGTAGCAATTGAACGGCGCACCTATACAGATAAACCTATATAGGTTTTCATGTAAGTCATTATAAATTGTGAGATAATATTTCAGCATAATAATCAATAAATAAAAAAATAAAAAAAAAATTATCCCTGGCCCTCGCGAGTATGTACTTAGACACGTACGTATTTTAAATATTAATATTTTATTTATACAATGTCGCAGGGTACACAAACATACGACCACCGTATGTAAAGCGGTTAACGTTGCCTATTAACACTTGCAACACATTAAGTATCACTCGCTCGACGCCGCCACTGCTGCTGAACACGGTAACCCTCCAGCGAGTTGTTATTGAATCTTAATTATTATTCATTAAAAATCTTTTTTTTTTCAGTGCTTTCGTTTTTAGGGTTCCGTACCCAAAGGGTAAAACTATTACTGAGACTCCGCTGTCCGTCCGTCCGTCTGTCACCAGGCTGTATCTCATTAACGGTGATAGACAGTTGAAATTTTCAATAGTGATGTATTTCTGTTGTCGCTATAACAACAAATACTAAAAAACAGAATAAAATAAATATTTAAGGGGGCTCCCATACAACCAACGTGATTTTTTTGCTCGATATTGATAACGACGACAGGTAGACGCTTGAAATATTCACAGAATATTTAGTTATACGAGTATATTCAATTTAAAAATAAATAAGTAAGTTATAATAAAACAAATATTTAAGAGGGCTCCCATACAACAAACGTGATTTTTTTGCCGTTTTTATAGATAATGGTACGGTACCCTTTGTGCGCGAGTCCGACTCACACTTAGCCGGATTTTTTTTGTTTTTCTATTTGAACCTACCAAGTTCAACATGACGTGATGGTGGGCCACTTGTATCAAAATTATATTTAAAAAAACTAGTGTCGAACAAATACCGCAGCCATTGACCATACTAAAAAAAGCCAATCCTTCTCGAGTTGATTGGGCGCGGTAAAGGATTTCTCAGAAACCATTCCGCCGTCTCCGTTGACGTAGTAATGAGGTTTTTGATAGAAAAATAACCGCACATAATGAGGGGTTGGGGTTCGGTGTCCGGGTCGGTTTGTTTTATCTATGATTTTTACGTAGTTTCCACTACTGTGCGGCGTGTTTTTAAATAATGTGCATCTGACTGTGAGAAACGGGGGTGGACGTGATTTTTAAATTGCTGTGAATTGTCGGACAAATTGTCGGACAAATTACACAGCGCCATCTAGCCCCAAAGTAAGCGAAGCTTGTGTTATGGGTACTAGACAACTGATAAACATACGTAAATACATTTTTTTTTTTGTAAATACATACTTATTATACATAGAAAATACCCAGACCATGACAAACAGACATGTTCATGCACACAAATGTTTGCCACGTGTGGGAATCGAACCCACGAGCGTTGGTGTCAAAGTCGCGTCATTCACGACTGAGCCACCGAGCTCGTCAAAATTACGAATAAGATTTTTTTTTACACAACGTCGGAGGACACACTAGTATATGGCCCACCTGATGAAAAGTTGTTACGGTAGTATAGCTGCTGAGCAAGTCTTTAGGAGCGTGCTAGTAACCCAGCTCACTTGCAAGAACACGACCCTCAATTGAGTTGTTATTTGGACGATGTTTTCTGTGAGGTGGAGGTACTGGAAGTGCTTCTCCAATTACTTTTCTGCGTCCTGTCACATCGGGCTGCTCTAGCATTCTTAAAATGGCAAAATAGCATCGACGAGGTTCGACGAGCTTGGTGGCGCAGTGGCGAAAAGCGCTGTTACGTTAACTTTGACACCAAGGCTGGGTTTGATTACCACACAGGACAAACATTTGTGTGCATGAACATGTCTGTTTGTCTGGGTATTTTCTATGTATAATAAGTATATATTTACAAAAAAAAATGTATTTACGTATGTTTATCAGTTGTCTAGTACCCATAACACAAGCTTCACTTACTTCGGGGCTAGATGGCGCTGTGTAATTTGTCCGACAATATTAAAAAAAATATATTAAAAAAAATTAAATTTATATATACATATTTATGGAAGTCTCAGAAAAAAAAATGTATCTATTCGCAATGGCCACTTTTGGCTTTCATACAGACCTTTAATTTGTCAGGCCACGAATTTATGGATTTTTTAAGAGATTTCTTAAGAGACACAATGTCGGCGTGTCGTTGGGTTTGGGTAGCTCGTGCATTGTGTCCAGGTGCAGGGTCCTGTTGGAAAGTTCACGATACATTTTAAAAAGACAAACAGACATGTTTGCCGCGTGTGGGAATCGAACTCGCGAGCGTTCGTGTCAAAGGAACGTAACAGCGCCACTACGCCGTAGATGCGTATTGGATATTTTACCGCCTTTACCATGGTGAGTGCTCTGAAGAACTGTTTTCCCTTATCCTACCCTCACCCTTCCGTCATAGAACCATACGTGCGGGCTTGCGATGTCATCGTTTCACTGTTGAGAATATCTCTTCGCGTACCACTACCATTAGTGGCACCAAACCAAAAGTGGAACGCCTTGCCTGCACATGTATTCCCTCCTTCCTACAATATATGATCCTTCAAACGAAGCGTAAAGAAGCATCTTGCGGGTCAGCATTGCAGCGTCAACTGACAGGATACGGTGTAGTATTTTGTCAGTTGCAGTTACGATTTGGGCTCCTCTTTCGTTTACCATCAGGCAAGGAGGAGCCAATATGCTGAACTAATATAAAAATAAAATAGAGCTCGCCAAAATTGTATGCATCTAGGACGGTTCCTGCCGATATCTCCATTACCATTTACGTATATTATTTAATTTGTTTACTTTGTGTGCGTTGCAAACAAATGACCAAACAATGCCATCTATAGAGATGTAACATATATGATTCCACATAACCCATACCATTATTGCTGGGCTGTTACTATCGGACCACCGTTGGAGTCATAGCATTCTAGGGCTAGAATTTCATGCACCTGTTATTTTGCAACGTTGCCTATTTGACACTCCGATCGAATGATTTGAGATTGTAATTAATACTCAGTAGCACTGGTTTGCCTTCAATATTTTATATGCAATAGGAAGCAAGCAAGCTTACTAGGTAGAGATCTAGATGGTTGCGCGTGTTATTCCAATCGAACACGGGGATTAAGCTACTTCCACTGCAGCCTGTCGATGGATGGATTTATCTATCTTGAGCTTCTCCGTGCATCGGAGTGCGCGTTGAACCATTGGTCCCGAGCTTCAACTATTATAAATACTTCCTTGGCGCTTTTTCAGTTATAGTTTTTTAGGAGCCAAATAAGCATATCTCTTACCTGATGAAATTAAACTTTTTTTTACACAACCTCGGGAGGCATGCAAGCATACAGCCCACCTGATGTAAAGCAGTTACCGTAGCCCATTAACGTGTGTAATATATTAAGGGTTATTCGCGCGATGCCTCCTCTGCTGCTTACACAGCAACTCCTTAGGAGCTTACTGGTGACCTCGCACACACGCAGGAACACAGCAACCCTCTAGGGAGTTGTTATTTGGCTGCGAAAAAAGTTACAAGTGCACTGCTGGCTCCTTAGAATCATAATGGAAAACCCAGGCATTCGCAGAAACACAACAACGTTGGAAGTTCTTTTCGAAAAAACTCTGACCAAGACAGATAAACATATTCATGCATATAAAATTTGGTACTGTATCAGAATGGAACCCATGTCCCTTAGTTGCATTGCTAATCACTGGTCAACATCTCAGCTACTAACACAGCAACCAGCCAGAAACTCATCGACAACCTCACTCACCCACAAGAACACAACAAATCCTAGATAGTTTATATTGTACATTGAAACAGTTAATTATTGCAGGGACTTTCTGTAAAGTGAAGGTACTCCCCCAGGCGGTCTGTTCCGATTCACCCCTCTTTCGACATTGTTAATTAGCGGTTTGCAGGGTGAAATTAGCTTTGATTATAACGATGGTGTAAAGAATGGGTTTTAAAGAAAGGTGGACTGTATGTAATAAATAGGTATAGACCAGATATCAGAGTATTTTCTATTTATTTAGGATATAGGAGTTACAATAAAATAATGCTTACCAAAAGACGAACGATGACACAATAATAATATAACAGCAGAAAACAAGAGAAAGAGTAATACCAGAGTGTAAAAACATAGAGTTTACAAAAGTATAAAAAGGTTATGTAAAAGCTATCCTCAACAGATGGTATTACATGATTGCACTTTCTTTGCTTCATCGTAGTAGGATAAATTTCGGTCTCAATATCTACTCGTACATGGTTTTCGCTCCAAATGTACGTACATATTTATCACTTGCTCGCCGGTGAAGGAAAACATCGTGAGGGAACCCACACGACCAAGAAATTGTATTTCGAAAGACGTAACCTAATTTAAGATAGACGTGGTTATTTGTCTAGATCTGACGGCAATCGCTCCGTGTAAAAATCAGTGCCTTTACCAAATCCTTATGTTTGGGTAACGGGACAGGCCCACCACTCATACCCACCACTGTGTCTCCTGTGTAGCCAGAATTAACAGCGGCGACCACAAAAAAGGCAATGAACAGTGAAGTCCATTGCCGTCCCGGGGGTTAAACTACAGCTGCCTTGGAACTCACAAACGATAAATCAGAAGAAATTTGTAGGAGTAGGAAGTTTTAGAATTGACTTCCCCTCTTGGCAAAGTGAGAGACAGCAATATGACAAATAAGGCATTTAAAACCTCAAAGAGATGGCTAGTCAAGTGAAGCTCAACTGCCGTGCACCACGGATAATCAAATATCTAACACTATTGGGACCTAAACTGTGAGTTGTTACCTAACACATTTATTATGTTTGGGTAGTGGACCCCGCCAATATTAATGGATTAGGAAAGGGATACCGCGAAGAAGAAGAATACTGGTTTTCGCTGTAATGGTCGAAATTCAACCATCATCATCATCATTTCAGCCTGTATCCGTCCACTGCTGAACATATTCCTCCCCTCTAGAGTGCCACTCATCTCGATCCTGTGCCACCTGCATCCATCGACTCTCTACAAACTTCTTGAGGTCGTCGCTCCAACTAGTGGGGGGTTTAGCAGCAGCAGTACGGGGACGCTATAGACCTTTCTTCCCCAGCGGTTGTCGGTTCTACGAACTATGTGGTCGGCCCAAAACTCATCCATAGTGATAGCGTAGTTGATAAAGAACCGGCCTATTGCCCAACTGGTTCCCAGTTCGAATTCTGGCATGAGTAAGTTCGTTTTTAAGGGTTTATATTCATATTTGTAACTATGACTTACTCGGCGGTGAAGAAAAGTATCGTCTCGTAACCCACAAATCTAAGAAATTATATTTCGAAAGATGAGTGACCTAAGAAAGGTCTGGTTTTCCCTCTGGGTTGTGGTAATCTGAAGGCAGTATCTCCGTATAAAAATTAGCATCTTCACCAAATCCTTAGGCTTAGGCAATGGACCTCACCAATCCTAATGGATTAGGAAATAGGTTAACGTTAACAAAAAGGAGAAGCGAGGTCGAAATTCAACTATAATCATCTTTGAAAATTTATGAAAACATGTACTTTAGTATTTGTAGAGGCATGCTCCGATGGTTCGGGCATGTAGAAAGAATGCGAGATGAAAGAATGATGAAGCAGATATACAATGCAAAAGTGGAAGGATGTAGGAGCCGGGGAAGGCCAAGCCTTACCTACCATGACCAAATTGGTCGTGTTCTATCAGAAGGTGATGTCAGGAGCCCTAGAAACCGGCGAGTGTGCATGAGAAGAGCAATGAATGTTAATGAAGCGAGTGAGATATGTAAGGATCGAGTCACGTGGCGCTCGGTTCTCTCTACCTACCCCGCAAGGGATTTGACGTGAAGTTATAGATAGATATATAGTATTTGTATATTTCCAATTTTATTTCGGTGTATTCGGTATTAAATTGTCTTACTTATTCCTATTTTCTATAGCTCACCATTACGCCATACGCTTATGTCATGTATGGGAGTGTAAGCGAAGTGGCTTCCCTTACACCCACACACAAAGCAGCGACAACTGGTTGTCATGGCAACGATAATTAACAAAGAATGTATTGAGCTCTCAGCGTCACACGGTCTCAACGAGTTGTGCGACTGGTTGACAAAAAGCAACACTTTGTTTTTAATCAGTCTAAGGAATGTTGATCGATGAAGCCAGTCTAGGCACGCTTGATATGGCGGGCCCGTCCGCTAGGCTCTACAGGGGCATAGACAAGATATAAGCAGTAAGGTAGCTTTAAAAGAACGTTTGAAATCGTTGCACCTACATGTATTCTTTTTTGTGCAACGTCGGGAAGCATACAAGCATACGGCCCACCTGATGTAAAGCGGTTATCGTAGCCTATAAACGCTTGCAATACATTAAGTATCACTCGCGAGTTGTCACGTCTGTTGGTGACACAGCAACTCCTTAGGAGCTTACTGGTGACCTCACTCACACGCTGAACACACAACTCTCTAGGGAATTGATATTTCGCTGCGGTTTTCTATGAGGTGGAGGTACTTCCCAGATTGTTTGCTTTGATGCGCGCTACCTCTCTTAAAAAAAATATTATGTGCTTGCACTACAGAGGTAGGGCGCATCAAAGCAACCTGACTAGGGAAGTATCTCGAGCTCCTGTACTCCCAGCCGAGGTTTACCCAAGGGTGTACAGCATTGGGTTCTTCAAAAAAGAGGTGAAGAGGTTTTTTTCTTGGGTCGGCAACACATGAGTGACACCCCTGGTGTTGCAAATGTCCGTAGGCTACGGTGACTTTTTAACATCGGGCAGGTCATATGCTTGTTTGTCACCTTAGCGGTATAAAAAAAAAAACAGAAATTCGCAGCTAAATTATAACCGAATGAGGTGAATAAATAAAATAAGCTGAACAGTAATATTTGCCTCCTCAGTTGTATGCGTCCGTACGTTGTATAAAAATAAATATTCGGGAGTAATAAACATACAAACATACACTCCTGTACAACATCAGGAAGCATACAAGCAACCAGTAGGATACGAACTCTTACAATATCCGCTGTTAACGCAGCGACTCCTCAGAAAGCTACTGCTAGACTCACTCACTGGCAGGAACAGGACAACCATCCGCGGAGTTGTTATTTTCTACAGTTTTAGGTCAGGCCCTGGCTCTCTTTAAAATGTCTACCTCTTTTCGGTCGGATAAAAATGTATAAGGATCGACAAATTCAACATAAGTCTTGAAAAGACTTTACATCTCTGTAAAGCACAGCCCTAGGTATCTAGGTTCTAGGCAGCCTGTAAGACCTAGGTTTACAACTAATGGATATATACGAGCTTGTGGAAGCACTAATGGTATTTAATGGTTAGATATTTCTAAATTGTTACGCAACTTTCTTGTAAAGAAGTTAGAAGTTATAGTGACTGTAATGGCTGCAAGCTCTAACTTTTACAACAAATTAGTTTGTAATTTCTTACAAACTGGCTTTAGAGTTATAGTCAACCTGCACTAGGTGTACCTTGATGATTAATAAAATAAACTCTGAGCAAATGAAGTACATATTTGAAGTATATTACTTCCTTGGTGGTGAAGGAACCCGCACGTTCTAGTAATTATATATCGAACGTGTGACCTAACCTAAGAAAGGTCTGCTTTTCCCTCTGGGTGGTAGAGGTACCTTCATTTGCTAGCGTTATCCCGATTCCTAATTCATTAGGATTGACAGGGTTCGCTACCTAAGCCTAGGGATTTGGCGAAGATACTCCCTTTTACATGGAGCAATGACCGAAGTGATTGGAGAAGTAACTTTACATCACAGATTCTTCTCAAATTCCCCAAAACGAGCCTGAAGCAAATTACTTTTGACGTGCTCGGTGGCTCAGTCGTGAATGACGCGACTTTGACACCAATGCTCGTGGGTTCGATTCCCACACAAGGCAAACATTTGTGTGCATGAACATGTCTGTTTGTCTTGGTCTGGATGTTTTAAGAGAGGTAGGGCGCATCAAATCAGCCCGTCTGGGGAAGTACCTCCACCTCACTGAACACCGCAGCCAAATAACAACTCCCTTGAGGGTTGTTGTGTTCCTGCGAGTGAGTGAGGTCACCAGAAAGCTCCCAATCAGTTGCTGTGTGAGAAGCAGTTGCTGTGTAAGCGCTAATGGGCTACGGTACCCGCTTTACATCAGGTGGGCCGTGTGCTTGCATGCCTCCCGACGTAGTATAAAAAAAATACTTTTCAGAGGCTACAAGAAATTACGGTGTAATTCTTTTATACCGGGCGGCAACCAAGCATATCACACGCCAAGAACACCAGAACCCTCTGAAGAGTTGTAATTTGGCTGCGGTTTTCTTTGAGGTGGAGGTACTTCCCCAGGAGGGCTGCTTTGATGCGCCCTACTTCTCTTAAAGGACACCGGTAGGGGCTACCCTAGACGCACACATTATCAAATTGGTGAAGCGCTGAAAAAGGACCAAATCAAAAGCACCCAAATACGAATACTTGAATATAAGAAATATCGCTCGCGCGTTGGCACGACTTCAGGAGCTTACTGGTAACCGCACTCACTCAAGAAGACAATAACCCTTCAGAGTTGTTATTTGGCCGCGGTTTTATGTGAGGTGGAGGTACTTCCCCAGGAGGGCTGCTTTGATGCGCCCTACTTCTCTTAAAAGACACCGGTAGGGGCTACCCTAGACGCACACATTATCAAATTGGTGAAGCGCTGAAAAAGGACCAAATCAAAAGCACCCAAATACGGATACTTGAATATAAGAAATATCGCTCGCGCGTTGGCACGACTTCAGGAGCTTACTGGTAACCGCACTCACTCAAGAACACAATAACGCTTGAGAGTTGTTATTTGGCCGCGGTTTTATGTGAGGTGGAGGTACTTCTCCAGTCGGGCTAAATCGATGCTCCTTACCTCTCTTGGGATGGGACCTACATACGAAAGATGCTGTATAAACAATATTACCGATTGCTCAACAGTTTTTATTTTCCTTGTTTTATCAAAAAATCTTAGAATCATCTCTATCGGAGCAATATTCTAGTTAAATCAATTCAAGCCAACTTCAACTTAATATCTACGCGCCTAAAGTTGAAAAATGACAGTTTTCCAACTTACATACAGTATTCTGACCACGATTCTCCGTATACACACGAGCCAGTTAACCACGGAGACAATGCGGTTTAAAATAACTGTGGTTTAACCGGAGAACGCTTGCGATTGCTGAGTTTACTCTTCATTTAATACGACTATTGAATGTTGATCTGTCTGTGCTTACCATTTTCATCTTCCTATTTCATCGCACATTTGTATGAGAGCATAAATAGATTTGTGAGTACTTATCTAATTTTTCATTAATTTTTTCAAAAATTGCCGAAACTGTGAGCTGGTTTTTTTTTGTTTTGAACTGGATGACGTCTCTTGATTCGATTGGTTTTTTTCTGTAGTTTTGTTTTTATCTTTTATTTGTTTTCAGGAACACCGTTCCTATATGAAATGAAATATGTTTGTCTGTGTGTGTGTCTGTTGCTTATTTCGAATATTCGAATTTTGACTTCAGATTCGGATTCAGCATAAAAAAGTACAATTGGAATGTCTGAAAAACCAACCTCATATCTCTTAAGGAACATGGTCAAAATGGCCGACAAAGTTTTAAAAGCAATAATTAAATTGTTATATAATTGACGAGCCAGGTGTTCCTCTGGCAATGCAAGCTTGCGCATTCTCAGCTGGTTATATTTGTAAACCTTTCTTTATGTATCTTATTTACATACTTTATTTCTTGTTACGAAAAAGGACGTGAGTACTAGCATTTCCCGTTATTACATTCTTTGAGATACGTTCTGTAATAGACGTATTTTTATCATTATATATAAAAGCATTATTAACGAAAAAATATTCTACATGAGGTGTGCCGAATGTTTATTTGTCTCCAAACATTGCATAAAAAAGCTAAACCTGTATAAGCGCCATATAAGTAAAATACGTGACTAAGCCATTGTTTACAATGTTTTATATTTCTCTAATTTTATTTTTATCTTATATTTTCTTATATTTTACGTACATTTCTTTATTTGTCTTATTTATATATGTTTTTATATAAGAAACAATTACAAGTTGCAATAGCGTTTCCAATTTTTACATTCTTTGAGGTTTTGACGTTGCCTGATATACTTTTTTATATACAACTTTGGGAGGTATTCTAACATACGGCCCACATGATGTAAAGCGGTTACCGTAGCCACAGATTACTTAATAGTTACTTCGTTGCCGTAGCCTATAAACGCTTGCGCAATACATTAAGTATCACTCGTGCGATGCTACCTCTGCTGCTAACAAAGCAATTCCATAGGAGCTTACTGGTGACTTGACTCACACGCAGGAACACAAGAACCCTCCAGGCACTTGTTATTTTGCTGCGGTTTTCTGTGAGCTGCAGGTACTTCTCCAGGCGTGTAGCTTTGAAGCGCCCTACCTCTCTAAAAATACCCAGATTAAGACAAACAGACATGTCCAAGACCATATCCATGCACACAAATGTTTGTCATGTGTAGGAATCAAACTCACGAACGTTGGTGTCAAAGTAACGTAACAGCGCGTTTCGCCACTGTACCACCGAGCTCGTCGAACGTATATACGTATTTTCATCATCACCAGGAAAAGTATGATTATTTATGTCTTCTCACCCCGTAAGGGACTTTGCGTGAAGATATGGACAGATAAATACGTCCTTGAAAATATATTCTTATGACCCAATTTCATAACAGTTAGCCTGAGAGAAAGTTTTGTTATCCAAACTAGGCGTCTCCTTACAAAATTTTTGTTCAAAACCGGCAGTTGTAGGTTACAGGTTACGGACAACGAAATTGATTTAAATTTTTGTGTATACAAAGTACTTTAATGGAAGTGACAAATCGTGTGAAACAACTGGCTAATTGGGACTTGCTAGTGAATGTTGTTAAAAGGGCACTAGTTATGACCTTTTCGAGATACTCTGAATGTGGGCGTGGGACGGGAGTGTCTTCTGTAGCCTAGATCATGGGTCAAGCCTTAAAATTCATAGATAACTTAGTTTTGCGGGCCGTAGACTGCGATTAGTTACATTGTTCCTTCGGGAACTTTTGTTTAAACTATTTGAAGGTGCATCGTGTGTCATTATGCTGGACACCTCTTAACGATGCCGGATTTCGATCAATCAGAATGTTTTATTAATCATGTATGTAGGACAAAGGAATGTAAATTATTATTTATAGTTGCTGGGAACTAACATATTAATCGGCTGGTCCGATTCGCCCAAATAAAGTTGTTTTTTTTTTTTTCAAATTTATCTACATACAATGTATATGTAGTTATACAAAAGTGTTTGACCTAATTGATTGTGTTTTATTAGAATGTGATGTCAGGAGCCCTAGTGATCGGCTAGAGTACGTGAAAGCTACGACTATTCACGAGGTGAGTGCGGTGTGTAAGGACCACGTCTCTTAGAGCTCCGTTCTCTTTACCTACCCCGCAATGGATCTGACCTGTTTCTTTTTTGCACAACAAAAATAACCTTAAAACTCCACACAACAATAGGCATAATTCTTTGTTTCTGGTTTACAATCCTATTAACCGGTTGGTCCCTGGTCCCGACCAGTAACGTAGGCATGCACCACTAAGTTTATGTTTTCGTACTTACGTACAATAATTTGTAATTCTCACATGTTCGACTGTGAATAAAAACATTGAGAGGAAACCTCGTGAGGGTTTCCTCTCGATGTGTCTCCAAGAAATTATATTTCGAACGTCATGTGACCTAACCTTAGGAAGATCAGGTTTTTCCTCAGGGTCATGGATGCCTGACGATAGTCTTTCCATGTCAAAATCTTGTTATATTATTCGGATTTAAGAAACGGAAAATAACGCTACGAAGAATGTATTTAATAAAAAATTGTCGAATAAACATTGCAGTGTTTTGGAATTAACAAATGTAATGAAGTATTTTGTATTATATTAAGTATTTGAAACAAAAACCGCTAGAAATGCCGTTTTTAACCCTTTGAAAACTATATATTTACAATGTTCAAATACAATTCCGTTTATAAGTTACACAATGACGTAAGTCTTGATATGCTTTTACTTGTCTTGGATGATATTCTGCCGGTTCTTACACATATACTTAACTTTTCCTTGACATCAAATATATATCCGATGGCATGGAAGAAGGCTTACGTTATTCCCTATCCTAAAGTAACTAACCCTTCTTCTCTTTCAGAGTATCGCCCTATATCTATTCTTCCTATTCTCTCTAAACTATTAGAAGACGCTGTCCACAAGCAACTTCATTCATATTTAATTGCAAATGATCTTCTCTGTCCATTTCAGTCTGGATTTCGTCCCTCGCATAGTACTGTTAGTGCCCTGCTTCATGTTACAGAAGACATACGTAAAGCAATGGACAAGCAAGAACTTACAGTTATTGCTTTACTGGATTTTAGCAGCGCTTTCAACTCGGTGGATTTTGATGTCCTACTTGGCACACTTCGTGCACTAAATGTTTCACCTACCGCAATCTCATGGTTTGACTCCTATCTCCGAGATCGACAACAGTGCGTCAAAGTTGATGACACCTTCTCATGTTGGTCTACTTTGAGAGCTGGTGTGCCACAGGGCGGTGTGTTATCACCACTTCTTTTCTCGATTTTTATTAATCAAATCACTCATACTATTTCTTCTCCCTACCACCTGTATGCAGATGACTTACAAATATACCGCCATTTTGTACCAGCGGATATGTGCTCAGCCGTCCAATCTGTTAATTCGGACCTTAATGCTATTAGGGACTGGGCTGCATCGTTTGGTCTACTTGTTAACCCCCTAAAATCACAGTCGATGATTATCGGTAGCAGCAGGATGATGCCTAATCCTAGTCTGTTCCCTAAAATTGTATATGATGGCACCGATATTCCATATACTTCTAAATCAAAAAACTTGGGCCTCATCATGGACTGTAATTTATCTTGGTCTGCTCACGTCAATGAGGTTAGCAAACGAATGCACTATTCATTTCACTCTCTTAGGCGTCTCCAGAACTTTCTCCCTTTCTCCACTAAAGTTATGCTTAGTAATGCCCTTCTTCTACCCCTTCTCGACTACGCCGACGTTTGCTATTTGGACGCAAGTGAGAAACTCTTAAATAAACTTGAACGATTGCAAAATCTTGCAATTAGGTTTATTTTTGGACTTAAAAAATATGATCACATTACTGAGTACCGCAACCGACTAAACTGGCTCCCTATTCGCTCCCGTCGTAATATCCACACTCTAATTTTTCTTTTTAAGATTCTCCATGATCCTGCTGCTCCTGCGTACCTCCACAGCCGATTTAACCTCTTTCCCCCTACCAACCGTTCTCGTCGTTCCTGCCATACCAAGACGCTGTTGCTCCCAACTGCGCAAACAAATTTTTTTTATAACTCTTTTACCTACCGTGCTGCTCAGTTGTGGAATAAATTACCTACACGTATTCGTGAAAGCCCATCTGTTTTCTCATTCAAAAAGAAATTGAAAGATTACTACTTATCCATTCAGAAATGACTATATATGTGTATGTATATGTATGTATGTATATATATATATATATATATATATATATATATATATATATATATATATATATATATATGTGTATCGTATATGATTATGTATGTAAGTGTGTGTATGTAAGTATGTATAACTCTTATTCAGGCACATACAGCTATTCCA